>CM043019.1:37416409-37902026 GCA_023690525.1 Holotrichia oblita | reverse complement strand
GCGAACACAGCGAAAAGACCTACAGTATAAGAGTAAGCAATAATCATAGATATTTTTGTAAAGTTTTCTTAAATAAAAAGTTTTGCACATACATTAAAGTTATTTGTTATATAGAATCAAGTCCTTATATGTGATTAGATTGAAAAAATCACTAGAATCCTCACTTAGCAAGTGTGTCACTTTATGTTATATCGTTCATTTCAGTAGGTCATGCAGATGAGGGTTATCCTTCTTTTATGATTTGTTGGTTTAATATATTTATGTAGAAATTACTTTCAAGTTTTATTCCATTTACAAAACTTGAATCCAGAAAGAACACCTGGATGTTTCATGTAATATTTGTTTTGGAGAGGGTTGAATTCATATCTGCTTTCTGCATAAGATGACAAATATAGTCATCAAATCTTCATAACAACAGACACAAACTGTGACATACAGCTCAAGTGTAAAACGTGATTTCAAATCCTCAAAGTGAGTTCACCAAATACAACTATCTTTCACAAAACACAATTTGACTGGCTAATACAACAGCCAGATTATTAACGGCCACAACTGAAAATATAGATGACAAACGAATGAAATGAAAATGGAATCATAAATCACATAGGAAATTCGTGAAAATAAGTTAGTGTACAAAGGCCGACGGAAAAATCTCCATAAACTACATAAATATGAATGCATTTTTGTGCACGTAAGTTTTGTAGAAATTTTGTGTTACAGGAGGTGAAAGTTTAGAAGTTTTTAGAATTTGTAGTAGTTGTTTTCACTTATTTGTATGTTAGCAATTGAGTAGAATATATCGTTATCGAGAAGAGTATTCACTGCCGTATACATTCTGTCAGCTTCCTGTTTACTGAAGGCTCTTATAATCATTTACATGGTATCCTAAATGGGCTGCTCGCATTTTTTTTCCGCCCATGCATTCACTACAATCATATATTATGTTTTATTACATGTAAGAGAGTCCATCAATCTCTAGTTACATTGGATGCACGTCAGCTTCCATAATACATCACCCGAATAATGGACAGTAAAAACTGGTACAACGGTCGGAAGCTGTGAAAATTGTCTGCTGGTGTGACTCTTTCACTTTCGTGTCTGTTATTTATTTTATGCTGTTCCTCTCTCGTTTCTTTTTTCCACTAGCGTAAAATACGCGATTCGCGATTCATAAACGCGTGAGTGAGTGGAAATGAACTTCCTCGTTTCAGAAGCATGTGTGTGTCCGTGTAATATATTACATCGCTAAATTTAGTCTCAATTTGAAATTCAAATGGACCCACTGGAGAAATTTAAAAATAAATATTTATATCGACATAATTTTCACTTCAGTTAGTAACTTCCTACGAGAAAGAAACTAAATTGCTTCGAGTTAAAGTACATATATACACAGATACGTAAGTTCCAACATAGAGACTATACTAAAAAAATATTTATATTCAGCTTAAATGCATTTCAAGTCTATTCCTCGAATCTTCGTATACCTCACCGATTCTAAAGTCACGTTCAACTCAACTCAGTTGCGACATGTAGACGAAATTAATTAGTGCGAGTAACTAAGCCAATTTTCGAGATGCCCACGGTGCCGTTTCCTCCTGCAACCGTGACGATGAAAATGAAAATTGTCTTACGGCCTGAACACGGTCTCTCGCTCTTCGGAAGTTTTATTCATTACATCAAACTACTAACTCCCACCATTACTCTAATGGGCATCCAGAGACTAAAACTTAAGACAACTGCACACCTGAGCCAGCGCCATCAAATTCTTTTTAATTCGCATCGATCCCGAAGGAGTTTTCAAAGTATTGTAAGAAAAAGTTGTATAAAGCCTGTCTCGTTTTCCTTTTTATGTTTATGTTTCGATATTGTCGTGTTCTTCTATAACTCTCGAACTCTAGGCGTCTATAAATCGTGCACTCTATAAGTGCAGTACTTCATAAAATTCTAACAATATGTACGAAGTTGCCAGAAAAATGGTGGAACTATATTCAACGTGTTAATATTAAAACGGCTTTTGAAGGACTTGAAATAGAAGTACTACAACTTAGAGTTGCGAAACTAAAGAACGTTGATTTTACCAGCTAAAACTGATTGTATTTTGTTAACACTAATTATTCAGAGAATGTCTGTAAACTAGTATACTAACGAAACTAAAATAAATCAAAAAAAAATGTTTGGTTAAAATTGAAAAAATACAAAGAGAAAGAAAATAGGTGTCATAATTGTGTAATCAAAGAATATACAGGAACATCCAAGACTTCAATGAATGATCCATATCAACATTAATAGGAATAATCACCATATTATTTATGCTTACTATTGAATTTATTATACTTTCGCTGTTGGTGAAAGAGCGAGTTATTTTTATTTTTAACCATCGATCACTGTGGCATCATTCTAAGGCTCCTAAAGAAGATAAGATTAAGAAGAAAGGAAAGGTTTTTTTGATTACATGGAGGTCAACCTCAATACGGTGTTGAGAGCTTACGGCTTATCTTTGATGCACCACGAGATACTGTCGGGCGAGAGGAGGTGTTGAGAAGTCCTATCTATCTCAAAGCTGCGACAGCTACGGTAACCTCTAAGAGCGCTGTTAAACAGTTATCAACCAACGCCATGATCCGCTTTTCAGATCTTTCAGAACATCTAGAAGCACGGAAATGTGATCATGATCCATAGCTTTCTATTACTTGTCCAAATAGGCAGTGTTAGTATTAGTATTAGTATTAGTATTAGTATTAGTATTAGTATTAGTATTAGTATTAGTATTAGTATTAGTATTAGTATTAGTATTAGTATTAGTATTAGTATTAGTATTAGTATTAGTATAGCTGCTTTGGTTAGGCGGCTACCCAATGATATGAGAAATCGTTGACGTCTGGGGTTCAATTATCTCTCTCTATCAATTTTATTTCTACCGATCTACCATTCGCTATTGTGATTAAGATCATGGGATTATAAACGGCCAAATAGTGCTGTGATAAGGCCATGAAACCTGAACACAAACTACATAGTAAGAGTTGCACCATGGTGTGTACACCATGTGCAGGATTGATGCGTTGGTCTGTCAAAGACTACAAACGTCTACCCATAAATTTAGTAAACAGGCTTGCAAATAATGAGATTTGTAGTAATGCATCTGTCTTGAACAGTATTATAGATGCATAGGAGTTGCTACTTTGCAGTACTTCGACAGGAGGTTAACATTATGCCACCACTTCCCCGAGTAGCTATGAGCACATTCGACTCTAGCTTCAGTGGGGCATTGGAGAAGTTCCTTTAGTTTGATGATGAAATTCTTCAGCTATTTCCGGTCGATTATAATATACGGTATCCCAACCTGCCCTAGCACCCCTAAGTTTCACGTTAAAAGCTAACATTTACTACGCATAATTTTTTATTAATGGACGTATGAAATGATGCTCGGTTGAAGAACCCGTTAGTTCAATATCTTCGGTAGCTGGATATCGATAGACCTCCAACTTGTATTATGGTTCGATCTATTTTAGGAGCAAACGACTCGCGAAAGGAAAAGTTGCTAACTTTTTGGCCTAGTCTTGGAAACAGCCAAGCTGTAATGTTCTGCAACGGATGTGAGTGATTAGTTTTGCTCTGAAATTTATCATTCAAATTATATTACTAAAATTTAAACCACGTTTACAGTTAAATAAATAAATTTATAAGTACTTGTTTGCGAAAAAAGGTTAAACATGATTATATACTTTCATTTTCATAGTACGTACATACATAAAAATAACTTGGATATAAACATATTATTCACAGTTAAAAAACTTCATACTATATGAAAAAGTAATACTTATATAAAACGTATTACATGTAAATGTAGTTAAACTGAATTTTCTAAAACATAACAGGCCTGTGGAGGTGGAAAATGTCAACGAAACTACGAAACAAACGTTTGTGTATGTCAGCGATTTTATTTCGCTAGGCTGCAACTTTCTGAAAGTGAAGCGGGTCAATTTTTATAACTTTTTTACCAAATGAGCATCGTTCCACCCTCTTAGTCTAATACATGTTCTGTAATTGTTTTCGTCAACGTTTTGTAAACAGTTTCTAAACAAACAATACCGTGAAAATGTCATGGCTCCCTAATATTGATTTATTTAACTCGGCATTTTTTTACATTCGATGTGGATCGTAACAGATTTTCCATGCGCCACAGCTTACAGTTTCGCTAAAAGTGTAAAAAAGACGACAAACGTGCTTTGGTGGCGCACTTAAGAAACTTTAAAACCGTACGCTCGCAGCCATGTTCCCAGATTAACCACCTCCTAGAAACTACCTCATCCTCCCTTTTTATAAAATACCATCTCCGGATGCAGTGTATAACAAAAGTCTCAGAGCTGCTCATTATCTCGGGATCTACGGCTGCTAGAAAATTGGCGGCTTTAAACTTAGTCTTATGGAAACTTACTTTGAAAGTAATAGGAAAAAATTAACTAAATCTCTAGAATAATCTAAGTATATTTTTACTTGTACTTTTAGTTAAGCAATACTGGTTATTAGAAGTATTACATATAGCAGCCAACTCTGGTTATTAAATTTTCTTAGGTGTTTTTTGCTTAATCAGCCACTAATAAACTTAAACAAATTACATATAGCAATGTTGTGAATGGCATGTTTTTAATATTGATTTTATCTTTGTTGCAGGTTAGTATTGACAAGGAACGGTAGGGACAAGTATTTATGCTCGTATAGTGAGTATTCTTAATCTGGTCACTTTATCAAATTTCTATCATATGCAATCAAATGTAAAGGTGTTGCCAACAACAAATTTCTATATCTATTACGTCTACTTCTAACTATATATTTAACACTAGAAGCCCAGTTTTAATCTACATATAGTTCAAAATTTTTTAGAAGAAGTTTTTAGAAACATATTTCACAATTCATATGGAGGGGGAGGGAGGGGAAGGCGATGTAAGGCGGAAGAGAATAAACTGGTTCGGTTCGCCAGAGCAAATGGGAAGATGCGTTAGTAGCATCATGTCTGAGTAAGAGAGTAAAACCTGTCGAACCACCTTACAATATGGTAAATTGCAGCACACGCCATGGAAGTGCTAAGTCAATCATTTCTGATGATTTGGGTTACTAAAAAGTGTAAGCAAGGTGGGTTCTTCGACTTTTGATGGAAAATCAGAGAGCAAACCGTCTTGCTCTGTGCGAACGACATTAGGCACGATATCGAACGGAGAGAAACGAAGAGATGTTAAGACATATTGTTACCTGTAATTACATGTGGGTGCACTATTACACCCCAGAGTCTAAGCAGGCAAGTATGAGGTGGTGAAAATCTGGAGAAGCAGCACCGCGAAAAGCAAAATCCGTCTTTCTGCTGAAAAAGTTCTTGCAACGTTTGCAACAGCTAATGCTGAATCAGCGAAATCAATGCCCGGCCACATACAGCTGCATTGACCCAAGAAAAATTGAACAAAATTCATTGGAAAACACTGCAACATTCGCTCTACAGACCCGAACTGTCACCGTGTGAGTACCACATGTTTGGGCCACTCAAAGAAGAACTGGAACGTCACCACTTTGACATCGACGAAGGTGTGGCAACGTTTGTGTGCAATTGCTTACAGACGCGACAACATTCATTATTTAATGATGGAAGTAAAAAACTTTCTACTATTCGGTGGGAAGAATGTGTGAATAAATGAGAAGATTATATAAAACAATAAATGTGTATTCATTTTTTTACTGCACCTATAAATGTTTTACAATCAAAATCCGGTTCATATTTGATTGTTGGTTGTTTATCACCCCCATTTCCCTATTGAAGTTTTTTCAAAGTTCGTTGAGTTTGCTCCTAAAGAAGCCACTTACATAAGTGTCGAAACGTCGAGTTTAGTAACTTCTGTATTTGTTGTGCTTTATTTTATTTTTAGTTTCTTAAAACTTCTTAAAAGTAATATACATGAACTACGTCCTCGGATAGTTGAATTTAAATTATGTAGTTGACTGTACAATAACACTTTTGACAAAATGCGTAGTCATTATAATTTTTGATAGCATTGACTGATATGTATTTACCAAAGGAACTTCCTATTTCTCATTAGCAATTTATCGACAGTTAGTCACATAACTCAACGTAAGTTCTTCTTCGAACGTCAGTTATTCAAATTCAATGTTCTCATATGTATTTATGTACGTAGTTAGTAATTAATGATAGGGTGAAAGGCAACGAAACGACCTCTGACACTCTAGTATAGATAATGGAAATGCCTGTTAGTGTACATTTTAATAAATGGGATGGAAATGAGTTAGGATGCCAGTTGCAACTTGCACAAGACTCAATCGAGTGTAAACTTTAGAGCAGAGTCAACGAAGCTCTACTAGAAGTTATCAGATTAATCGCTCGCTGATCGTAGAAGGGGGAACAAATAGGGACGACCTACGGATATTATCCGCTGATACGCAATATTGTCTACATGCAATTAGTAACTCATAACAATTACCTAAGCAGATAATACGAATACAAAAATAAGAAAATTAATAACAATTAACAGTTAATTGTTCGTGAATCTTAATATAAGTATTAAAAGCTATAAAGGGAAATATATAAAATGTTAGAAGATATAAAGATATTTAGTCAAAGTAAATATAAAGAATTGCATATATTATAGTTTAAATTGAGCATTCAATCACTTTACGCATACTTTATGTATACCGAATATACGGATTTCATGAAGTGGAAGATATCACAAAAGCTGGTGGTGGGAGGCCTCTTATAGCAATTGACAACCAAACAAGGATTGAAGCAAGAGCACCCGTTGTCGATCGGACTTACTTCGCAACTTACTTCTGGAAATAATATTGCGGGAAAGAAAAATACAAATTACCTACCAATATAATTTACCACAAGAAAACGCCATCTATTGCATGTGCAGATGACCTTGTCTTGTTTACGAAAACAAACACAGTTACAACAAGTTTTCTGAAAGTTTGCAGGAGTTGCAGGATTATAATATGGGTTTACTATAAATGAAAGGAAAGCAGAATATAGGCGCTTAAATCAAGAACCACCCGAATAATGCGAGGGGGGTTAGATTGGAATCGGAACATTAAGAATAATATGTA
Organism: Holotrichia oblita; assembly: GCA_023690525.1. Lineage (NCBI taxonomy): Eukaryota > Metazoa > Arthropoda > Insecta > Coleoptera > Scarabaeidae > Holotrichia > Holotrichia oblita. Next base: position 37,894,922 of record CM043019.1, on the reverse strand, counting down.
TAGTTAAAAGGATGAATCAGGTCCAGTATTCTGGAGTAACGTTGACAAATATGGCGGAAGGATGCAGGGTCAGCGGGGCAGCAGTGTCACTAGCTAAAATTTGAACAACGAGTAGCATAAATCGGAGAATCAACCGGAATGGAACCATAATACAGCGAATGGGTGATAGAAATATGGCACAGAAACTGTTTGGAGAGCTCAAGGCAAATAACAAACTAGATGGAAATACCTTACGATTGACAAACCGTAGAAATGTTAAATAGCGTTCAAGGAAGAAGTGGAGGCAGAAGATCAAAAAGAATATAGAAGGAATAAAAATAAGAAACTGAGAAGACACAACAAGGAACTGAAGAAAATGAAGAGATCTTAGGTGAGTGAGATGGCGAGGAGGAACGAGAAGAGGTTTCAAAATTTCCAACAAGCTCAAGAAAATTTAAAAAGCAATTGGCTAATTCCATACATTTTAATGAATTAGTCATGATTTTGTGGCAGATGTAGATTATGTTTCTCTTTGTATTATGAGGTATCGTTTATGACTTACATATGTATAATGACAAAGTTCTAGCATTTTTTGTCTACAGGAGAAAATGCTGTGTCTGAAAATATCTAAAAATATGGTATTTTTATGGCTCTTAAACACACTGCGAGGCATTTATATCAGTTATCACAAGCATGATAACCTCCAATTATCACATCAATGTTAAACTATATCTAACTACATATCAACACAAAACGACATTACAGTCTTTTTCGTTTGCTTTTCCTCGTTTGTCAATTGCTTTTCAAAATGTGTCTAATGCTTTTCCAATGATTTTGTACTAGTAGGGTTGTTTTCTCAATGAAATTCCTTATTTGTCAAATGTGTTTCCGTATTTGTCAATTGAGTTTCGCAAACATTTTACGTGCTTAAATATTTGGTGTCTTGATGTGGATAACAATGGTCGCAGGAGAAGAAATGCCAAAATAAGCAATGAAATACGTACTTTAGTCATTAATTTTTTGAGTAGTGGTTCCACGATGAAAAATCTAGCACAACAATATTCGGTTTTACCTGACACCGTTAGAAAAATGTATGCAACGTATAGGAGGACCAATAATGTTGCAAAGGTGCTGGGCATCAACAGCCAAAATTATCTTTAGCTCAGAAACAACAAATTTGCGACTGGATTGATGAGGACTGCTTCATTACTCTGCGTCAGTTGAAAGAAAAATGTTTCAACAAATGGCCACTTCTTCAACAAATATTATCGACGATTGATAGAGCCCTTCAAAGCTTTCACTACTCTTTTAAAACAACGTAATTGCGCCTGAAAGAAGAAATATACCAGAAATAATTCAAGTTCCTTTTGATTATGCCGTGCATTACAATAGCATTATGCTGGAAAGAGAGAAAATTTATTTTATTGACGAGTACGGTATACAAGTGAACTCAAGAGTTTTCTATGGAAGGTCTATTAAAAATACTCGAGCATCAAAAATAAAAGCCCAATTAAGAGGACGCAATTATTCTGTTGCTGCTGCCGTGAACATGAATTCCTTGTATGTGTTTCAAATACAAAATATACCTTACAATGCAGTTCATTTTTCGGAATTTCTCACAACATTAATTAACCATTTATATCAGGACGGTGTAGAAGGAGCACATTCTATTATTGACAACGTTAGGTTCCATCTAAATGATGACGTATTGGCCCTCATTAGAGCTTATGGTCATTTGCCCAGTTTTAAATCCCATTGAGGAACTCTTCAGCCAACGGAAACAAATTATACAAAGAGCTCAACCGGCGTACGAAAATGAAATATACGACGCAGTTCATAATGCATCTGAACATATAACCCCACAAAACTGTCTACATTATATATACAACACATGAAGTCTTATTTACCAGATTGTTTACAGAGAAATGAAATTTTAAATTAAGTTACATGTGTTAGATTATGTATGTATGTGTTTATCGTACATTTAAATAAATCCCTTACGCCCTCTAAATATGTATAAAATATGTAATATAAATAATAGGTGAATAGCATTTGACGTAACGGGAAAGTGATTTGGCAAAAGAAGAATCTCATTTGACAAACAAATTTGACGTTTGCAAAACGAGAAAATCATTGGACCAATACGGAAAAGCAATTGACAAAAGAGGAAAACCAGAAGAAAAAGTGTTTATTTTTTAATAATTTTAAATAAGTGATGCACATTTCACTACAAGTCTCGAAAATAATTCAGGGCTACGTTCAGATAAATAATTAACAATGGGTGAATAAGATTATGTTACCAATACAGAAATATGTTTTACTATAGTCCTGGATTGGAGTGAAAAATTGGTTACAAGGAGTGCCAATGATGTTGATTAGTTTGATCAACTGCTATAATACTGCATAGAACTCTAGAAGGTAGCGGATATGCTTGTATTGTAGGGTAATACTGTTTATATAAGATCTACATGGTTCACAGGCCACACCACTAACTGTTAAATTGGTTTATTAAGATCAAATAATTTCTTGGTACTATTTGGCGAGAAGTTGATAAATGTCTTTGCTGATTTGACCAGGTATTGTTCCCTAGAGAAATCCCATTGCTTGGCTTTCCATTATTGGACTTTTTTTCGAGAGTTAGCTTGTAGGATCACCAGCATACTGCATAAGTACTAGAATTTTGAGGGAGGGCAGAATTCAATTAGTATCTCAAACACAGTGTGTGATGCTATACATTTATTATTACTAAAACTAGTTTAAATCTGACAAATCTTTTACTTTTATATCTGCTACATATCAACAACATCAATAAGCTATTTTATATTCCAAACTAAATTTTTGTAATATTGACCATCTTATAAAAAGGAAACAGGATGACAACTTTTATATTATTTAAATTTATTATACATATGTAGTAAGTGCTATTTCTAGAAGCATGACGCACCAGCACATTATTTCGTACAAGCAATAGAAACATTATCATGATTTTTGTGGAAACTTACGGTAGACCTGAGCGAATTCAATTTGGCTGGAAATACTCACTACTTACGCATTACTGCAGTGAAATTTGATATCTATGTAATTATGTATTCCATCCAATTATACTAACTTCATAAATATTTAACAAACTAAGTTCAGTGTACTATTCTGTATCGAATACTAAAAATAAATGTTCGTTGAAGTTTCTTTTTTTATCTGAAAAGCAACGTCAAAAACTAAAGTTGAATTTTTAATAAATAAATCTCTAAATAATGTATTAAATATTAAAGCAAAACACTTGTTCATAAATATTCATGCACGCTGCCATTACACGTTTGGTCACGATTAAAATTAATGGCATCAAAACATAACTATACAGCAGAATTTTTATCACTTAGTTCAAACGGCGAGTTAAAATAAAAACAATTTTATTTATAGTGACAACTGAAATAAAATCTAAATGTAATTGTAAATGTGAGAGTGCCAGCAAAATTGTTTCATTTTAGAGATTTACATAAATACATTATCTGTTTCATACTTAAAGAGGCTATTCTACTTCACCCTTTCATCTCGTGCTAGAAATTGCGAACAATATCCCTTTTTTTCCTATTGTTTAAGTATTTTTATCGTTCTCGTGAACGCTTCTATTGTCTTTCCTGAAATTTTTAACAATAAAATTTTATGTAATGAATGCAAACACAATTATCGTAAAGCCAGTTTACATTTCGCAAAACGTTTAAAACCCAATGAGAAAAGTATTTCTTTATGACTTGTTGACATTCCAGAACTGTACCCTACATACATATGTAGGTTTCTCACACCTTGATTGGCCTACGGCCAAATATTGAACTAAGAATATCACTTTGCAATTTGTCACATTTTATTACCATTTCGTGCTTGCATTGCAGCATAGGAATTCTTGGCTGTGTTTCCAGAATTTTACCTAAATCTAATTCTGAAACAATTAATATAAAAGCATGTCCTTAACTTATTATTAGTCATAGATTTGATAATAGTGATTTTTATATAGTACGTGTCTAAAATCTTTAAGCCTCCCGTTAACTTTTGAACGACACCTAAAGAAGACGTTATTGTAGTACCTACATAATTCATTTTAAATGGAAACAATGCACAAGTGACACCGCAGTGGACAGCTTATTCAAATTGTTGTACAACGCAAGAACTCCAACTGCGCACTATATTATGTATGCAAGGTTATACACTTCTACATAATTGAATCCGAAAAAATAATGTGTAGTAAATTTGGATAAATGGGATGATTTTTCTACCCTCTCTACCGTATCTCTATAGTTTTTCCTAGAAACTATTCCCTAGTGTTTTGAAAGCATGTAAACAATTTTTATGCCTATCTTGATCACCTTTTGGAACCTTGTATGGAACATAACCATTCGTAATTCTAATTTTATTGGGAAGCTTGAAAACTACTATTCCATTCAATTCTATAACTTTCCTGCGTCTTGGATCCCATTTCAAAAGTTAATAACACTGGCAACACGGTTCTGATATTCATGTCAGTATCAACAATAAAACAGTTTTAGTGTCATATAACTTCATTCCACCTAATAAAATGTAAAATCGTGTGTAGCCTACGCGCTAACTTTCCTTTTAGTTTTATTGGAACATATGTGAACGATCTCCATCGCATAACTGTAACATAGTTCTGTTGAAAGCACTTTAACTATTCGGGAAAGTTTTCACACTCGAAGGAAGTGGAAGCGGCGGTAAAGCGCTTAATGCTCGGCAAAGCAAAATATAAATTTTCACATTTAAATAATAAATTACTGGCGAAATACGTCGAGCATCCAAAATTTCATGCGTGCACGTTTGTTTCAATGGGTCAACTCCATGCGAATAATTTACATGAATTAAGCAGAACGGGACCGGCTAATTGTTAGTAGTCCTAGGTTAGAAATTCGACCTTTTACATATGTCCATTGTACAGCTTCGTGCATAATTTCGGCCATTAATTTCCGGTCTCCCAAACACCTCGAAAGAATTTTCAATAATTTATGTAATTAACCTACTTGGAAATTTATTAAAGCGTCTTAAGTTTTCTATGTATGTAGTACATTCTCGCGTTGGCGTGGTACAAAATCCAACACAACTTTTCCCAAAATCCAAAAGTCTTCTTGCACATTGCATTTAATTCTCAATTTAACATTTTTCAGTTGGAATTGTGTGATATAATTCCATGCTAATGCCCACTTCTTCAACAATTTTTCGGGAGAGTGAAACAGAAAACATAATGACTCATATCAGACTGTACCTTTCCGATCACTGCCAATTGATGTGAACGGTTAACCAAATTTGAGGGCAATATTCTACTCGTTTCAATGAAGCCTAACCATATTCGTAGAAGTACATAATTTTTTTGTTAGGAAACTGAGATTATGTTAATAAAAATAATTACTGACAAGGTAACCATGACATTTTCGGTTCTAGTTTCATCATCGAATACAAAACTGTCGAGATTTCCCTTGTAAATAGAAGGAAGTAGTTTGTTCATTACACCTAATTCTGAAAAAGGACTTGTGTTGTTTATATCTACGAATTGTATTGTTTCTCAACTCTTGGCCTAACTAGAACAAAAAACATCCAAACGAGTGTGTTATCAATCCATATTTTAAAGTGTGTGTGTGTGTGTGTGTGTGTGTGTTGGTGCCGCTAATATCTAACAAGTTAGGCTATCGACTACCATTTCTTAGTGAGGTGTATTTCTTTGCCAATTTATCGGTTGTTTTGTTGTAGTTTCCTCTCCACTAACTTTCTCATGATTGTGGTCTCTCAATAAAAGATTGACTCCTGGTTGACTGCAGGTTTCGTTTTAAATAAAATAAATCATCTGTGAATTTAGGCGATCTATCACAGAACATAATATTTTTGTCTAGTTTATCCGATAATCCAATGTGATCGTGTTTTTAATAAAACACGGAAAAGAAGACGGGAACTCCCATGAATATATTTTCAACGAAGTCTACATAATCCTTGTAAGCCCAAAGAAAGCAAATTGTACAACGAGTCCATATTGCTCTGATTTTGTAGAACTCACCACATATGCGATAAATATCGTTAAAGTCTTTGTTTTGATCGTTACTACACTCACTAGAAGAATTTTGCACAGATACATATTTTGTAAAATTTGCAGTAGCAAAGTCCTCTAAAATAAAATTAACTGAATTTACAGGAAAAATTCCTTAGTCTTCGAAGCCTTCGATGGCTTTAACTTTAACAGCACTTTAAACATTTTTAAATGTTTCGACTGAAAACTTGAAACTTTTTATCCCTTTATGTGGATGGTTTCTTAGATAGTTAGATAGTAGATTTCATTGAGGAATAAACTATCACATCCAGTAGTTAATAGCTTAATAATAATAATAAAAATTCATGCCTTAGCATCCCCCTAACAGCTCTAGACTAGTAAGCGGGGACATCAGCTAGCCATGAGTTATTATTACGCCTGCAGCTGTGGACCAACTTAAGATGTTACCTTTCCCCATTTGCCGTGGAATTTGGAAAACTACAGAAAACCAAACTCAGAAGGGAAGTACCGGGGTTCGAATCCGGTACTGCCGGACTACGAGGCAAGTGTGCAAGCCACTAGCCCGATTAAAACCACAATTCCTATTTTTTTACAAAAATTATAGGCCTTCACGTCCATAAATCAGGAGAAGAAGAATTATTCTTGCTTCATCTGCAATAGATTTTTTTATTGTAGAAATAGAATTTGTCGCCTTTAGTTTCTTTAAGGTAATATTCGAATTTCGTTCGAAAATTCATCAAGCCAACCTGTACCTGCAGTTTTCTTATCCTTAGAGATAAGAAATGCTGAAAGCTTGTTTCTTTAGTGAGAAAGTATGTTGTTTATTAATTTTACTGGGTGATGACACATAAATATGTTTCGACCAGTTTTGCTAACACTTCTTCTACATCTTTGATGAAGACAGATGATTTAGGCATGGAATATATTATTACCTTTAAGTCTCCCTTGTAGTGCAATATTTCGAGAAGCAATGAGATAGGTCTTGCATTTGGAGCGACGCTGATGAGGTCAGTGATACCGAGACTACGTAATTAATCTTCCATACTTCATCTATTGTCATTGCTCTTGTTTAATAGGGTGATTCCTATATCTATACCATGAGCAATTAGTACAAAAGTGTTTTGCTTTATTGATTGAAATCTTTTTATTAACTATTTCAAAAATATCAACTTGTACTTGAACTGAATTGTAGTTTCAAGTTCCTTATCTTTATTAAACCACATTTTATAAACCATTCAAATTATATGTCATGATAACATTTGGGAAGGTTTTATAAGCTCCGCCTACCAGTACACACACTTAGAAAACGTGTTATGGATGCTCTATAAATATCTAGATCTTCTGTCTTTAGGTAGTGTTAAGTACTTATGTTCTTAAAATGTTAGCACATAGGTTAACAGACATAGATCTTTCTTGTATCCCCAAAACATTATGTCCTTATTATACACATGAATTTTTAAATGCAACCCTTACTTTATCCTATATCTAGGAACCTGTATATCCCACGTATTCGAGCCGAATTGTTATCTTAATGCTTCAGTCCTAACTGTGAATAAAAGACAAAGAAGCTGTATACGGCGCATAGTTCGTATATGCATGAATGTACATGGGAAACGTGCCTAAGGAAAACCGAAACCTATCTTATCTGTAATATATGGAGCGTAATCTAATTTGCTTCGTATTCGTGAATGTCGTTATGAATTATGTTGTACATTAAGAGTATTTCACAAAGCATCTCGCGCCCGTAAAGGTATGATATATATGTATGTTTTATGTGTATGTATATACCTACCTAATGTAGAGCTGTTATCTTGATGTTTTTACTCACTTGGAATAAAAACCTAAATGACACATTAGTATTTGCGTTTATGTATTCTTTTATTGTTATTGTGTCGCATAAAATAATAACATCCATATTTATCAAGCTAACTGGCAAAAAAATTCATGTATTTTTCCATGAAAGCAATTAGTTTGAAAGAGTTTATTCATATAATTCGCCAGATTTTATCGTTTGTTTTTTTATAGATCATTCACGAAGTAATTCGTTATATAACAAAAGAAAACGAATCATATCTGAACAGTATTATTATATATGTCTAGTAAGTTCAATTTTTCAAACAAATAGTTTGCAAATCCCTACAAAAATGCACGCACATTTTTTTTCTTTTATATCATTAATTCTTTTTCAGGTGTTTACACTAAAAAAAGTCAGACGGTTTATGCACATGACATGTATATATATACATATATGCCTGGTATTGGTGATTGGTTGGAAACAGGAAAACTAAATCTAATAGGAAGTAGATCTCCATTACATAAGATATTTAGCATTATGAATTGTAATGACTTTCAAGTAGTAGGATATATATCAGCAAATATGAGAAATGTAAATTTATAACGTTAAAATATAAATAACGTTCTAATAATATCCGATATAGTATCTAAGGAGCAGTAAGTGAAAATATAATTCAATTCTGTCATTTCCAGCATTACGAAGTTAAGCTCTAGCAGTAGCTTAACGTGAACTAGATAATTAGATTTTACCACATCGGCGTCGGTACCACGACAAATCCGAAAGGAAAGAACGAGAAATATTTGATACACACAGCACCCCCTATTTGTCTCGGTCCTAAATTACAACAGTTTGCAACCGAAGAAACTGGAGATCTAGAGGGAGATACAGTTCAAAACTTAAGGAGCACTTCCTGTTACCTAATTACAGTAGTCGACGTAATGAAAACATAAAACTACGGACAGGGTCGCCGCCAAGTGCCAAGTGACGCAAACAATAAGAAGACGCCATTAATTTTCCATTCCCCCTGGTAGAATTTAGAACGAAATTAGAGGTAATTTGAATATTATTAAAGTAGAGATCTTGATCTAGTTAGAGAATTCTTTTCGTTTTTGTATGTCTAAACAAATCTGCCTTTATGAATTATGCAATATATAAACTTGAATATTTTATGTAAAAGGTCAAGGTTTTGCCTGCAATATTAACAGAGGTATAAAACGTAATAAACATTATTGATCTGAAGGATTTAAATAAATCCTAGTAATGCTGCTATGTTGGATATACCATAATTTGAATAGATGAAAAAGTGCGCTATCTTCTTCGAAACTCCTGGAATACTTTCAGAGATAAAAGCTTCTTCGTTGCGTCCCACCAAAAATGCTACCACTTTCAGAAGACCTACATTGAACTGATAGTTTCCTCCAGATTTGAAGACTCTTCTTTTTGACAAGTAAAGATTTTAGAGAAATACTTAAAACTAGACACGCGAGATATGTAGTCTTGGCTAACACTCAAATTGGCATTTAGAGGATAATTCATGGTCTAAGGCTGGGGCATTGTTTACAAAAGACTGTTTATTATGGAATATGGAAAGCCTCTAGACCTGAATTAGTACCTGACAATGTTGATATCATTAACTCTTTACTTAAGTTAGATTACTTTTCAAAAATACGGAAATACTCTGTAGTGGTCAATGTACCTAACTCGGATGCATATCATTTCGCTTGTTTCCTGCCTAGATAAGATTATAGAAGCAGTGCTTCTAAGCAGACAGAAAAACGAACGAAAAACGAATTTCGACTCAGCAAAGGTCTTTCGACGAACTACAAGTTGTTCAAGGTTATAGAAGTCGTCAGAAATGTATATGAGGCTATAGAGACGATGGATGCAATATTCTTGAACTTGACTCGGGCTTTCAACAGAGTCTGGTATTGGAGACAAATTTACAAAGTGATTATTAGTATTGAATCGTATCTCTAAGACAGGTACTTTTGTGTACGTTGTGAAGGCGCTTCTCAGTGAAAAGTGCAGCTGCCTGTGTTCCTCAAGGCTTGCTTTTACCACCTGACCTGTCGTATAGGTACTTCTTGAACATCAAGCTCTTAATCTAGACATCATTTTAAAGTCTTATAATCACATACGGGGTGCCAGTCTAGTGCTGTCAAAAAAAGATTCGAAACTTTCCCAATTCTAGTGCTGCTAGACACACAACAGAGTAGCGAACAATCTTCAAAGTGAGTCATGTAGTTGGCTTCAACTTGGAGAAGCCTCCTCTTATAGTAAAGGTAAGAAGAGTTTTAACCAACGAAAATGGCTCAACCTACAACTAATATTTTTGTGCCTACTCCTTATCACAAAGAAGTGTTCTCCTCAGACGAAACAAATGCTCAGGAACTTACAAGTCTAGAGTCAATTATTATTTATAACCCTAATTGGTAAGATAGCAAGGAAATAAAGGACAGAAAGGAAAGATCATAATATAAAGAACAAGGAACTTTAGTAAAGTGTATAGTTACGGATTAAACACACAATTTGACTATATTTATTAAATAAACACCGAAAAGATTTTTAATTTCAAGGAACCATGAAACATTAAATATCAAACTTGATAACAACATATAAAAAACTAAAAACTTCAGATATCTGCCGCTCCTTTAACTAAGGCGGAAGTTTATCAGGAAATTAGAAATAGAATAGGGAATAGAAGTAAATATTATTACGTGCCTAAACAGGAGTTTTAAAAGGCAGAGGGAGGTTTCAAACGTCTAATATTGAAACGACTTTTATCTACACTTTAATTTATGCATGAAGCATTACATTTCTTAGCAAAATGTACAATTTATAAATTTTGCAAAAATATATTTAAAACAAGTTAACAATAAGTAAATTATTTGTTAACTGTAAAATGCATACACACTTTTGTTAGATTAATAGCACCTTTTATGTAGTCTTTGCTTCTATTGTAAGAGGTGTGGAAATTGCAAAAGATCATATCGTAAAACACGAAATCGGAAAAATTTTCGATCTAAGTACCACTTGAAACACGCCTTTATCGCTGACATACAATATTAGCATACAAAGGATTCACTCAGCATTGGAAATATCGGAAATAAATGAAAGCAAGGAGAAATGTATAAGAACAAGATAGAGAATCTGGTGTGAAACGCTACTTTACTTGAATGCTAACATAAAGCGCAAAACTGCGCAAATTGCGTATGATATGAAGTTATGATGCACATTTCATGCGCTTTAGAGGAAAGATATATTCGACATTACTTCCGGTAGTATGCTAACCTTCATAAAATACATTGTAACTCACGTTTTACGTCATTGTATTGTAGAAATCGTACGAATGAGTTGTCAATTTGTATAAAATGTTACTAAGTTTCTAACAAGAATGAATTGCTGAAGAACCATTCTTTACTATAAAGGTTTCTTCTATCAATCATGTTATATACTTTGATATTGTATGAAGTTTCTAAACATTCATATATATTATGATTAATACAACCGAAAGAAATCTGGGAAATAGAATACGTGTTGCTTTATTCAAACTCAACAAATCAACGCCTAATATAGTCGTCATTTTCCTATTCTTCCACTAACAACACCGTCAAAACTTCGTTTCAAACGAAATAACATGCTATGATTTATAGGCCAACGATTGACAGTTAGACACCGATCCATCTAGCGAACGAAAGGCGGCGAATAATACCCAATTCAATTGTCTGATTTTGATTCTTATTTATCAAACTTTGCCGAATCCAATAACAAAACATGCGTAAGCAACCCGCGTCTTGAAATCGATCAATTATGCCTTCCGTGGGCAGATGTTTCGCTGTTTTTTCCTTTCTCCACGCACTACAAAAAAATAGACGCTTGATAATGCGGTAAAACGAGGGAAAATAAGGTAGAAAATGAAATATATATATGTATGTAAGGTTATATTTTCCAGATTTCGGTTTATTTACAACATGAACTTAATGGGGTGAATCGCGTTTTTCTCTCCCTTTTGTATATAATGTTACGTAATACAACGTAGAATATCCTCAATCTAAGCTAGTCATATTTTTTTAAGCTCTTAGGATACACTGAATATGGAGATATTAGGTGTAAAGACACTTTAGCTTTGTAACCATTAAAGATGAAATATAACATTTCTCGGTTTATTATAGATAAAAAGCTATAATAAATTGTTTTACTGTTAGCATGGAACCAAAAATCTAGTTTTCTATACGATCAGAAATACTGGATTCAGAAACCCATCTTTAATTCAACAGTAAGTGTGATACTAGTAGTATTAGGCACCAATTTCGTTTTTTCAACGACTTGAAAATAATGACACATCAACTTTCATATCTTGTTCTTACTTTATCCAAATTAGAGATATGTCAGCAGCTCGACAACAAGATGACAGTTGCTACTGTGATTTGTTTTTATCATTTGCTGTTTTTTAATTTTTTTTTAATCTTATATCGAATTTTCGAAAATTATCGTGTTGCCGCAGATAGTAAGAATTTCGCGCTACTCCCCATATGCCATGCAGCCTAAATTGGACAAGTTACAATCACTGGTTGTTTCTTGAAAAATTAATGCTTGTACTTCGGTCCTAAAGAGCAAGTAAAAGGAAAATTTTTATAATACCAGAGTCATTCATAGCAGATGTATTTTTAAGTTTGAATAAATTTATCCCCGGGAATCTTTTCAAAATATGTAACTCGCTTTAATAATCTTTACCATAAAAGTGCTAACGCTTTTTCTTTCCTCTATAAACACAAGAATAAAACTTTTACTGTCGCTAACGTTGCTTCGTGTCAATTCCCTTTTTTTTCTCTTTTAAAAATCCTTCTTCGCCACTTTTTTATTTTTAATCTACTGTTATTTTATCCTCTTCTATTTCATTTTTGTCCACAGAATCTGTTGCTCTTTCTTCTAGGTGCTGCCTTTAGATTAAGTCGTATCGTTTGTGGAGAAATGATTTTAATAAGTAATGCCTTGACTTCTAAATGCTTCATTTTCCACTGTTGCAGGTTTTTCATTAAAAATTAATAAGCATTAATAGCATAATAACGTATGCTGAAAATATTTTCATTTAATGACTAAATATCAGTTACTTGAAAGCAGTAATGTTTTGGATATTGAAAGCTCTAGAATATTCTTTTGTATTTGTTGTCCAAGATGAAGAATCACCCATTTCATTGACTGCTTGATTATAAGAAGTCTTGTATGGATCAAAAGCCGACCTATGGGGTAGCTGTAAGAAGGAATAGACCAGAGTACAACTGTAATCTTCTTTGCTAAATTAATGATAGCTACAAAGATAATATATACTCCATGATCATGAGAACCGCATTTCCAGTGCTGAGTTTCACATATTTAATAAAATTTCTAAGATGCTTGACTTCATTCGAGCAACTCGATTTGGCGCCCCTTGGAGTTCTATTTAATATCTAACGATGGTGAGAACGGTGAAGCGGTCGTGAGAGCACTCAACTCCCTTTTATTAGATGTCATTGTTCAATCTGCTTCCAAACCTTTTGGTGCTAGACCTATGTTGTAAATTTGGTTTGTTTTTAAAGAAGGCCTTTTGTAATTTTCACACACTTGACACGCAGAAGTGTTCATAACTATTTAAAGTAAACTCCAAAATTATTAAAACTAGACACCAACTAGACCCATATCGTGGGCATGCGTTGTGTATCACGGTTAGCTTTTTACACGATTTTTAAGAATTCAAAACTGTTTAACAAAAAAAAACATAAGCAAGCTAAAAATAGCAATTTGGATGTTTTCTATTGGTTACTTCGTGCGTTAGTACCTAAGAAATTTTACTATGTGATAATAAAGCTTCATTGGTCTGAATACAGTATGCATAGTCATTTTTATATAAAACTTGGCAGCAATTATCAGTTTACAATCACTGAAAATTGTCAACACTCATAGAGGTATCTAGTAATTTTTTGCTGTGCTAAATGCTAAAATAGTTTTGGCAACTATCAATTTAGAAATAGACTACATCTTACATAATTTCCGCACCGAGAATAATTATTGTCAAAGACCAAATAGTTGTTACAGGTATAACAATATTTTTTGGAACATATAACATAACTGTAGATATAATAATAACAAGAAATATTATATTTGTTACGAGATATTGCTATATGTTCATACATACAGGGTGATTCTAAACCTCACCGACAAACTTATAAAACTGAATAAGATAAATATGTATATTACTATTATTATGTGAATTATTATTTCTCATAGAAGGTGGAGTACATCATTTATTTGATTCTGTAAGGCAGAGTGAATAAATAATTATTCGAGGTTATAATTGTGAAAGACACGACACGAGCTCATAGAGCTCCTCCAGAACAAAGCCTCGCAGCAATTCGCGGTCTGGCGTAAAGTCCACAGACATCGATTTGTCATCGCGCGCAAGAATTAAACATTACAACAGCAACTATTCGGCGTATTCTCACTAATGATTTATGTCCATGCCAAAGTTGATTTAACTCAACAGCTTCTGCGAGCATACCATGTACAGCGAATAGAATTCACCAATTGAATCATTGAACAATGCCAAGAGAGTGCTGATTTTGCGGACAAAATCATTTTTAATGATAAGGCCCATTTTTACCTCGATGGCTTTGCTAATCGGCAAAAATGCTGCATTTGGGGCTCAGAAAATCCACTAATGATTCATTAGAAAGGAATGCATCCAAAACGTGTCACTGTTTTGTGTGCATTGTGACAAGCTCGTGACCACTAAAGCATTAAAGGTCGAAATTAAGCGGTCCATCAATTAAATACCACCATATGTATACAATAATTTTATTGCAAAATTAATCAAAACAGTACGCAGGTGCCAGCAAAGCCATAGCAGTCGTATGTTGTTTCAAACATAAAAAAAGGTTAATTATAACCGTTTAAATGATAGGTACATTATTTAAATCACAACAGTGAAACAACTGATAGTTGGGCCTTAATACATTCAATTCTTTATATACATACGTGTGATATACAGAAATATTTATAGCAAAATCAGTTTTACTTGTAATTGAATAAATAATTGAATAGATTAACAATTTATGAAACTCATTGAATCGTAAATTATAGCGCAAATGTTATTTAAATTAAAACTCTTACTTTCGCAGAGACCTAATATCTAAAATTTGGATTGTTTATTAAAATAAAATTGGTTTATATGTTACAAAATATCTGTATCATGAATAAAACTGTTTGGATTTAATAGTTGTTTAAATTAATTTGTTATTTTATCCGAATCGGGCAAGTTTGCTTTTCTCGAGATAAATCTTTTCAGTGCTGATAATTTTTAGAGCATTGTAATGCCACTAAATCTGTTGAGTTATTGAATTGGATTAAATCAAAGATGTACCTAGTACTGGAGTATTTAAAATAAGTAATATAATTTATAAACTAAACTGTACTTCAAAGTAATTTATATGGCATTTACATTAGATGTAAGAAATAAAAATACTGTCTCAAAATGTGTTGTAGATTCACTTGATTAAAAGCCATAGAAATTAATTCGTTCGATTGAGATACCAATAGCGTGTGTTCACTTGTGGTGTACCTCTGGTGTGTCAGATAAAGTCGTGTCACATTACGAACTTCCAGAATACGGACAGGTTTAAGAACTTGTTTCAGCGTTCCTAAATTGGCTCGAAAAAAGGAAAACGCTCTCATGGGAATGATGTGTAGGGAAAGTTCAATTATAGCTGTTCTTTGCTCTTATCCACTTCAAGCACAAAATTGATAGAATTGTATGTACATAAAAATAAAACTTAATATAGTTTAGAAAAGTAATTTCAGAAATTCTGTTGGTAACTTTGTATTATTAATTATTTATAGAAATGAGGTTAGCTATAAGCAAACGTATCTAATATTATGGAGTAGGAAAAGGGCATGCAACAAAGCGGCATTATATTAATTTAGCTATGGTTCTCAGGGTACATATATGTGTACATAGGTATATACACATTGGTAACTGTATGTAATAAATGAACAGAAAGGTTCTATATTGCTTAATTGCGCTTTATTCGGAAGGAAACCAGTTCTTTTAATAAAGATTATTATTTCACTGATTTCATTATTGTGTTCAATATTTGTTTTGATCTTCGATCTGAAACTTGAAACGAAATTAGAATTGGCGAAATTCGCCCTGGCAAATATTTATTTAAAACCTTCCACCTAATTTAAGTAAACTAATTATAGAATTTGGGAAATCAGATTCAGAAGAAGCATCCAATTATATTATAGAAGAGGTCGGGTGTATTATTTTCCGGTTTTCTATGGCAGTTGTGTTTAAATATCCAGTTGCTTACTGATTTTTTTCTTATCTGTGTAGATCCTTTATACAAAAATTTTTGTAGATCTGTATTTGTACTGGAATGATTATTTGTCAACCCGTTCATCGTTCGTACATTATTCGTGTACAAATTTTTGAAACAGCCTATCATTTTTATCAACAAAACAGGAATTTATACTTCTTCACTTACTTGTTCGGTTATTTCTTGCACAGTGAACACTTTGAACAATTTTTTTCATTGTATTTTTAATTTTTGAAGTTTTTTTTTTGATGGAGTAAATTTGAAGTAATGCATACATTTACACACCTTTTACTATAATACTGCGTTTTTTACCTAAAATGTTGAACTTAAGTATAGGGAATGTTATAGCAAAGTTGCGATTTACTGATTAATAATATACAGGCTGTTCCATTTGAATTAACGGAGGTTTTTCATATTTTACTTTACTAAATTTGACATTTTGTGGATATCCATTATGCTGTAGGTCAGTTTCTGACATGGTTTTTTGAAGAACAGTTACTTCTTAACATTTGGTCTAAATTAGCTTTTCTGTTAATTAGCGTAACCACAGCATTTGCGATATTGTAATTGACAAAAATTTACTAAAAAAACATAGTAAGCCAAATATCTCAAAGACCATCATTTTTTTATATGAATGTTATACATAAAGTCTCTTTTAGTTTTCATGTAGATTCAAAATATAAAAACTATAGGTTTGTATTTAAAAAACAAAGTTGCTGTGTGTGCAGAGGAAATGGAACACCCTGTATACTCGGCATTATTTTTAGGTTTGTATATCTTGAGAAAACTAGACACGTGAAATAAAAAAGTTTCTACTATCTCTCTTATCAAGCAAGATATTGGACTTCCGCGTACTAGGTGGGCACCCGTAGACATATACATATATGTAATCGGTGCTTATTTGCATTAATATGTAATAATATGCATAACTTAAATACTATATGTATGTACAGATAACCAAACGTACATAACACAGAAATATACGACGACAGTTTCCGGGTATCAAAATTAAATTTTAAAAAGTATAAAGCTGAACACGGCTGGAAGTTACGAAGCAAATCCCGATAACCGAATTAAAATCCACACGACCAGATGTCGCATGAAGGACGCGACGTTGCCGGAGCGTATACGAATTAGAATCTGGCTGTGTAGCATCAAATCGTGGGGTCGCCGCCGAAAAAATAAATCCTAAGGTATTTCGTTATTTTTTGATCTTGTTATGTAGAATTATCGCTCAGATAAGTTTACGTAAAGTTTCAGTTTGGTGGGCCCTTTGCCTAAAAAGAACGGTTTTTGTCAACAAAGCTTATTTATACTTACTGAAAATCGTGATAAGTTTCCTTTTGAATGAATGAACGAATTTTGAGAATCAGTTTGGATTTTTTTTGTAGTCGTTATATGGCAATATTTGTCTGATTAGGTTTTCAAGTTCTTCTAAAAAACGTGGTTTATTACGATAGCCGCAATCGTTAATACGTTCTACAAACTAGTGCTGACAGTCGAAACTTCTATTCTAAATTTGAGTAGCATTGCTGGTATATTGTATTTAACACAGCTCCTACTCAAAGGAAACAAATATTGTAATGTTCTCCTGATATAATATTTTCGTATTATTAGTGTTTATTGGACTAGATAGCAACTCCAAATTGTATAGCAGGAACCTCAAAATTATAACAAATAACAACCTGACATATTCATGTTCGAATAAATACCGGATTAGTACTTCCTCAAAGTTGATTTTATAATATAGCGGCACTCAATTACGAAAATGCCCATTAAGTTCGTTTCGAATTCTACATAGATTAAGCTCCCCTATCTGGAAATCTGACAAACTCAGCTCCAAAACGACGTTAAGATTTTGAAACTATTGACTTATGCTAATATAGTTATCCTCCCTAAATTGATTGGTTAACTCTGATATTTTCAATATATTCAACTACAGACTGTGGTAAACTACCAATAATGTTGAAAAAATAGGCATACAGGGATTTTGTAAAATTGGTGGAGGTGCCGGAAACTTAGTTATATATCTCTGTATTACTATTTCTAACTATAAACTCTCATGAACATTAAAATGAAGTTATCATTTAATTAAGAAACTCATTTAAAAAAATTAAATAAAGAATTGAAGTGACAATTATCCAAAACTAGCCGCAAAATTTCCACGCTGTGGAGAGAATTGTAAACTGTGATCAGGTAAAAGGTGTTGTTAGATCATGATGGTGATACCTTTCAGTAGCTATTTGATCACACAAAAGTAACATAGATATTCTAATACTATTCAGAATATTTAATAATACAAGAATTATGTGCCTATATAGTTATAAAAATCTATGATGCCAGTATACGCCCTTTTTTCATCTAAGGAGATACCAGTATTCAAATTAGTAACTGCCTTATAATTTGGCACCAATTCTACCTTTAATATGTATCTTTCCGCATTATTACAGCCCTATATTTATGGACTCCGGGAGTTCATTCACAGTTATTTAAAATTTAATCCTCATCGACTGAAAAAAAATCTCGTGCGTTCTAAAATAACATTACAAAAAATTTCATGGATTAACCTACCGCTAATTAATTTGATTCTGACGTGTATAAAATGAGTCACAGATGGCGTCGTAGCAGGAAAAACTTTTACGGCGAACGGGAAATTGAAACAAACGGATTTTCATAACATTCTTTTTTTGATTCCGTCCAATTAGAATCGGTTCCAATTAAATAAAATTATGCCTAAAGCGCTGCATTCGGTATGAGGTCCCCGGTAAAATGCGGTTGTTTGATTTGACTTCCTCTTCCACCTACTACCTCCATCATAGTAACGAAATTAGTACAAAAAAGTGTTGTGTAATAAAACACGGACGAGTGCGGAAATCCAACCGAATGGTTGATTTAATGTTTGCGAAAATTTATTTTTAAATTTACATTTTCTCCGGTGCGGCGAAGTCTACTGTGCTGACTCTAGTGGTGTTGTTATTCGAGCGATAAGAGATGTTTTGCAAAAATGTGAATAAATTATGTCGAATTTAAATATCTTCTCGGTTTTCGCGGAAGGCATATATATATGTACGGGGCTTTCTGTTTTTTTTTTCTTTCCTCTATTGTGCTTTTGTAGAGCGAAACGAGAGTTTATACGGAACAGAAAAAAATTCTGGAGTATAGATAAAAAATATTCCTAAAGTTTAAAATTTCAAGGCGCTAATGATGTATTGTTCGTTTGTAGATATTTCTTTTTGTTTCGTTTTTCTGTCAGGTTTTATTATACTCCGGGAAATTAACAGAAGAATGAAGGTAAAGCCGGCTGAACAGGTAATTAACCTTTTGTAAATTAGAATGTAATTTATTTCAATATACATAATCAGGTATTGGAATGGTACTAGAGAGTTTAACGGTGCGTACTGGGAAAATCTACAAATCCTACAACATCACTTACGTGTATGCTATATAGTATACGTGAAAATGAAACAGCAATGCAGATGGGAGCATAAACTAGATCAATTAGTTGGAAAACCGCTACCCTTTCATCTTCATCTTCACATTTTGGAACAGCACAAAATCGCTGTCAATAGGGTTTGGACCGTAAGGAGGATGGTGAAGAAGTTTCAGTCCTGTAGTGGCCAAATATTCGTTGCAAGCTTTGGCGCGGTGAGCTGGAGCGTTGTCGTGATGGAGAAACAAGGTGTCTATTCTGGATTAGATTAGATTAAAATAAGGGTGATATTGCGCTGCGACCTATTGATCTAGTGTACCCCCTTGCATGAGCTGTAAGCTGCTGGCTTTCAGAGCTCCCCATCCAGTCTAAGAGCTATAATAAACTGCATTAGCTGTGACGGTTTCAAAGAAGGTATTTCTTCTTCGTCTATGATGTCTTTGCCGAAGTAGTTAACTCTGGTGTCTATGATAGCGGTGCAGTAAGATGTCAGGTGTTCCGGATTTTCATCCTCAGCCCCGCAGACTTTGTAGTCGCTATTCTGCTTTAGACCTATCGTTGTCATGTGTTCGCCAAGGTGACAATGCTCTGTAAGAAACCCTGTGAGGACGTGCCATCTATTCCTGCTGAGTTCTAGCAAAGTTTTTGCTCTGTGCATGTTCTAGCTTCCAAGGAAGATCTTGGAGTGTCTCAGGCCAGGGAGATTCTCCCAGAGGGATGCTCTGAGCCTTTCTTCTCTGTTAAGTTCTTTTCTGTAGATGCTCATCCTTATACCACAGAACGGTTCCGGTCCCACAAATGGAGTTGTGGCAGCCTTCCTCGCTAATGAGTTAGCTTCTTCGTTGCCTCTGATTCCAGTGTGTCCTGGTACCCAGTATAATGCAACTCTATTTCTCGTGCCTAGGTTGTCCATTCTTGACTTTGGCCGCAAATTGTTCATCGATTTGATGATTTCAAACAGGCACTGTTTTGTGTACCAGTTAGCTGTGACTGCCTTTTGTGTATCCAAGACGACATGCTCCATAATTACAGTCGATTTGATCATGATCTTCTGACGGGCGCGGGAGTGTCCCCATCATCAAAGACCCCAACTTTGTTTTGAGTCTTGGTCGGCACATTATAATACTATAACCAAGTCTCGTCATTTCTCTCGGCACCAAGTCACACGGCGTGTCATTTGCTCTTCACTTAGTCTATACGGTATTATTATAATTGACAAATCGCTGAGCTAGTATCATGGAAGTCTTCCCAGGTTGCCGATAACGTTGCCTTTCAGGTATCTTCATCTACTCAAAAGGTTTATGCTCAAAAAATAGTCACCTTCTGATATAAGACGCAAATATAAAATTATATCAAACATGTATACATTAACCTCCATCAAATTTATCCGCACTATCCGGAAAACTCTAATTTGCGGCATTTGAGCACAGTTGGTTTAATTGCACCGCCATCTATTATGCAGCTATTGACGTTAACAACAACAAAGCTGTTTAGGACTCGCGTTGGGTTTACAAAAATACCAACGAGTCCTCATAAACTTAAGCAATTGCAGTAGTGCATTTTTTCTCTGTTTGTCTTCAGTATATGCTTGTCATTCTCGAATAATATTCATATTTCAAAAATCATACTCTTTTTCTGCTCAAATTAAATTTTTATTATTGATTGCGGTCTGTGAGAAGCCAGGGCTATCCTGTTGAAAATAGACTTTACTGCTTTCTACAAAGTGTTTTATTCAAGTCTATTTAGAGAATGATCAATGTTTTTAATTGAAAGTGGATGGTATTTTCTTGAGTAGCCCAATTAATTAATCCATCACAAGTCTTGGTCCAATATGGGCGAATGTTTCTATTAAAAGCACATTTCTTAAAATCTGGCATAATCATCTAACCAAATAAATCCGAAGAAAAATCAGATTTCACTCCTTAACTGGAAAAAAATTAACAAATATGACTTTATACTGCTATGTGCAAATGTATTGGGCACCGCAGGTAAAACCCTTTATTATGAAAACAATACTGTTTCTAGATAGTCGGGTGAAACTGATATTTATTTACGGATTTGCATAACTATTGATGAAAGTTTGGTAGGGGGTGGTTAGGGATGACCATCCTAATAGGGTGCATTAGCTTGCTGCAAATACACATCAGGATGGTCATCCCCAACCACCCCCTACCAAACTTTGCTTGATCGATAATAGAGCATCTGTGGTACATTTTAAAACGAAATGTAGCTAAGCACCAGGCCGGGTCCAAGAAAGCCCTAGAGCAAAATTATTCGAAGAATTAGAAGAGCTTTCTCTAGACTTATGTTTTAAGCTTGTAGCTTCCGTATCCAAACGGATTAAGGCTGTTAGCTCAACATATCTTCAACTAAGAAAGCCTCTGAGGGGTGCCACAGGATTCGATCTTGACTAGCAGCAGTCTATTTCTCATTTTTATCCATGATCTACCTTAAGTCAAAGCCATCTATGTGGCTATTGAACTAGTAGATGGAGAAGAGCTTATCTATGTCCTTTATAAAATGATTGTGTCCTATTCACGACAGATCCAAATATACCATTCCTCAGAGTTAATGTCACAAGGGCGAAGCTTGTTAAATGAACTAGCGAAGAAAGTTTCTGATTTTATTAATGTTTTGAAAACTGACACGACTGGAAAATTTGTTTTCTGGACCGATTTTCTAGAGTTATAGATATAAAACAACATATTAACGTTTGCTTTTAGTACAGCTTTTCAAATAGATGAGGTCCCCATCTTAATCAAGTTAAATGAGCGTATACCTATATACATCATTTTAGACACACATTTTACCTTTCACTGAAAACATTAATTAATAATGTGTAAGTTATTACATCATGCACTGCATGATAACAACAAAGTTCAAGATCTACTACGTTGTAACAATCAATTAAATAATGATGCATTGGCTATCCTTTCGTTAACCCAAGGGATCTACCACATGTTTAAAAAATTTCGAGGGTTCAAGGATCAACGACCTCAATACATGTTTGTAGTTAATTCACGCACCTAACCGATATGTATAGGCTAATGTATATATTGAGTACATGCTACGAAGGGATAAATCCGTTAAACACGCCTACTAATAACATGCAATTAGAACAGGCTAATCCGTAAGACGAGTAAACCGAAGTTTGCGTTATTAAATTTAAAGTTATAGACTCCATGCTATGTACAAGAAGGCGTTGACATTCATTATTAGCTGGAAGGCAAACAATGGATGTCAATATGATGTTGCGTATATTACGTAATATACTCTAAATGAGGCTTGAGTGAATAGATTATTGGCCCCGGTGGGCTGTGGTTAACTGGTTTACCACGATATCTAAAGAATTTGACAACACATCCGCATAAGCTTCGTTAGTAATTTCCAACTTATACCTAGCTTGATTTTTTAAGTTTATTCTTTCATTTATGACTGAGTAGATACATCTACGTACACATAAGATTAATAATGTCTCTGTAGGTTGAAATTTTTGAATAAATATTTGCTGAACACAGCGAAAAGGATAGCAGCGCACAACGAGAGGAAATGCTGAAAGCTATACCTTCAAATCGTATCTGACTAACACGACTATATCGGTTACGGAAACGCTACGCTATGCTTGCTGGTGTGTAAATTGAGACTAGCGAGAGGACGATGACGAACAAAAAAAGCGCACGACTGAATGTGAAATGAACACGATTCGCCTCTCCTTTTTCACGGTCTTCCCTATTCTGCTCTCTTTCACCATTATTACTGGAATGTCGATAAAGATCACGTAGAGGTTGCTACTGCTTGAACGTTTTTTTTTCGTCCTTACTTGAGTCTACGAGAAACGTTTTTCCAGCAAGTTAGTGCATGATCGAGAGTCAATTCTATTCTTATGTAACTCTTTCTATACCACGATCATCTCATTTTATTCAGAAATAGGAAATTTATAAAATTAAAGCGCCTACAAAAAATTTTGTTTAATTTTATTTTAAATATCTGTACATTAGCTACGTTTATTTTAAATAAAAAAGTCAATTAAAACAATCACTTTCTCGCTTGATGATGTTTGCAAAGTTTACAGATAATAAAATAAAGACAGACTCATGAGCATTTAATTGTAAAAATATCTTGATTTTTCTGTATTGCGTACGGTTTTTAGACAGCAGATCTTCAAAAGCTTATTTTCAGCGTCTTTAATGAAATTAATGCGTGCATGCATTTGCATGGATTTAAAAAATGTTTTTGGATAATATAAATCGCATCGCTACTGTAAAAATTTAAACCAGTTGTGAGACAATGTTCTCTTATGAACACACTAACTTGTTTCTGTCGCCAGTGACTTAATATATCCCAACTACATAGTACACAAAGAAATTAATTTCGAAACTGATTGCCGACTAAAGATATTTCCATTAAGTAAAAGGTCCACCTTTAATGTTGCGAATGCTTTACCGCTACATCTACCACAGCTCCAAAACTTTAGTCAGCAATTTGTAATACGTCTGAAGGGTAGACCAATAGTGAGATAAAGTTTAATATTTCCTCCGTCCTCAACTTTGTAGAAAAAAGTTTCAATCAACTTCTCACTATTGTTCGGGGATGTACACCCTTTAACAAACATTCGTTTTAAATATACAACGGCACAGAATCAATACACATATATCAAATATAAGGGACATTTATTATTAAGTTGGTGGAATTTCTATATCACTGTTTAATCATCTATTATTTGTTTTTCTCTTTCTTTATTCCATCTCTTACTAACAGTTGCCGTTATGCTAATAGAATATGTCAAACCTCAAAGTATATTACTGATCAAGTTTCACCAATTTACATTTACATAATATAGTACATAGGTAGAGATGATGCAGAACTAATATACATAAACCATACAGTTAGCGTAACAATTAACGAGACATATGGTTTACAGATGAATATCGGCAATAAAGATGTTACGTGAGCCGAATACCGCCAGCTGACAATTTCCTACATGTAGCTATTTTGGATATTATGTTTACTTCCCATACAAGGACTTCAGAGATATTAATTAAGTTAGATGATACACATGTTTGATCCCTGGATGTAATATGGATACGTCTGAAACTTATTTGAGTTATTTCCGTTTAAAACTTAGTGTTGAGGACCTGTGATTCATTGGCGAAATTTCTAACTTTCGATTAGTTATGTCTATAATTTGTAAAATCTGAAATGGTAAGGTAATATCATCTACATATGTATGAGGATCTGATTGGCTTAAATAGAAACTGAAACCGAATGATTATTCCATATTTTATAGACAGATGTGGTCAATTTTTCTCTTAATGACGGAATCAGCTATTAAACTATCAAACTTGGTTCACAGAGAATCCTTGCATGACAAAAAAAAAATGAACTATGTGATGCGGTTCTACAGCTAATTTGCAATAACAACTGTTGCTGATGGACAATACTAATGTATGTAATTATGCAATTCTACAGCTACTAAACCATGACGCAATTGAAAACACCATTTTTATGAGAGACTGATCGACTGATAATTATCCCTGGGAATATCAGCACCCGCTTGGCCGTTTACGCCGACGATACGGCAGACTTGTCATCACGAAACAACGCATTTGTATGCAGAAGACTGCAGAAGTCAGTAGATGAGCTTTGTGAATGGACTCGAAAGTGGTAACTGATTGTTAATCGCGATAAATGTGTAGCGATCCGTTTCTCTCGAAAACGAAATCCACCCCTCTCCAGGATCATATTTGGGGGACGGGAGTTGCCCTGGAATCTCCAGGTGCAGTATCTTGGGATGGTTCTCGACACGAGCTCACCTTTAAACACCACTTTTCGATGGTGGCGTTCCGGGAAGTTAATGATCTACACGGTGTTTCTCCGGCCGACACTCAACTATGGCGCCCTAATCTGGTCCAGCGCTTGTAAGTCGCAGATTAAACGACTTAACGTTCTGTAGAACAGGGTGCTGCGCATCATAGTCGCAGCGCCCTGGTTCATTACCAACGTGTAGATTCACAGAGAATTGGACCTACCATGTACTATCATGCGCTGGCGCTGGCCAAGAAAACCCTCGAGAGGGTTGCTCGGTTGGAGAACCTGTTGGTCCAGCATCTCGGAGGGCTGGATCCTGACCGACCTCCATCTCGTGTCGAGACGAGACGGATACTGCAGCGGATTGACATATCGCCATGAAAGGACCACCATTGTGAAGACCTCTGCAGCAAAAGACCGTAAAAGCTCCGTTGCCAGATAAAGGGCCACCTAAGAGAGATTAAAATGTTAATGGACGAACAGCCCAACCTTAGCAAAAAAAAGTAAGACCCCGGCGACTGATAAATCAATTGTTAACATTAGTTTTGTTTTCTACTTTGTTTTTTGGAATCAACGTGAATATGAAGATGGTGGAAAAAATAAATGTCTCTTTTTAAAAGAAAAAAATTGAGATAATTGAGGAACGTGGAATAATTGGTTCAACTACCAGAAAATTAGATTGATGAAGTTGATAATATCTAAGTGCCTATGTTGTTTCAAAATAGCAGAAGTTAGATATTTATTTTAGAAAAGTGGCATAGGTGAAAAAAAGAAGATTTTTTAAAATAGCACACCTGGCAGTGGATTACGATCATTTTAATTGGTTCTGTAAGGCGCAAGGCAAGCACTTATTAGTAAGGGCCCATTAAGCACTTGAAGCTGGGACTAGATAACTTCAAGGTAAATCTAAGGTTAGAAGGATTCTATCATCGTCGCAATGTTACCTTCAAGAAAATATGTGGCGAACCTACCAATATTCTTAGAAAGTAACGCTTTTGATCAAATGACAAACATAATAGACCAAAAAATAAAAACAAAACAACGATTTACAATTCTGTTCTCTATAAATATGGAAGGCGAGAAGAGGCACACGCATCGATATGTGACCTCCCCAATGGTTTCAAACAAACTAGCATGGATGACAGCAGACATCATGGCTTCACAGATTTGATACCAGGATGAAGAAACAAAACAGAAAAGTGATACTCTTTCAGGATCATGCAACATGTCATCCCAAAATTACACTGGATAAAATCAAACTTATTTTTCTTCCGCCCAATACCATCTCACATTTCCAGCCTTTAAACGAAGTCATTATCGACGAACGAAATCCGCCCTGCCCTTCCTGTTTACCGACCAACATTTGATTCGCCTTCCTTACCTCAGTACTGCTACTACTCCACACTAGTGAATAAAAAGAAAAAAATAAATTGGAGCTTCATTTCCTATACACAAATAGCTCAAAGATTACAGCATAAGGAATTGCCGGTACAGTCTAGAACTGTTGAGCTACATGTAATACAGTTTATTAAGACGCTACAGCTGCACTCATCACAAAAAGAAAACAGATAGAGTTATAAAGGTTAAATTAAGCGGTAAAGAGACTAAATTTTAGAAAATCCAAATGATAAAAATGTTTTATTATGTTACGTAGAATTTTTTCACCTCACATAGAATTACTATTCAAGTGGAAACGTTCTTCATAAAGTTTTTTATACAACTGTCCCTGTCTCTAAACAAAAAATTCATTTCTATTGTACAATTTCCACTTGCTTGACTTCAAACTTAGTTTTTCTCTGAACAAAAAATTCGAAATTGTATGTTTCCAAGTTTAATTTCATTTCAGAAGTTATGCAATACAATTTCGTAAATTGCCTAATTTAAGTTTTGTATTTTTACACAATTAAATTTTTTATAATGTACCTTTGTCTAACTGTAAAAACCACAATTAACGTTTCCAACATCTGCTATTGTACGAATTAATTAAATTAAAACTGAAAAAATAGCATTTATTTCATAACAAGACTATAAATATATTTTTAGCCGCATTTCCACACAGCTACTTTCAGTAGTATTATTTAAAATCCATCTTCAACTTGGAAGAACACAACTGCAATTTTCCGTTTCCGTTTTATATCTTAAGTATGTGGTGAGATACTTGTAGCTTAGAATTTATTTATATTACTACTTCGCCAACGATCCTGAAACATTACAAAGTTCACATGCACGCCACTAGCTCCTTAATTCTATCGTACAATGCAGTATGTTCCAGTTCTTACTGCAGGGTATTGTATTGTGTTTCTGGAATCTTATTTTCTCCGCAGTTCTATGGCAGGATTTGCGTATTAAGTCCGTAAATGAGGTTCCAAGTAGGTACTACAATTCCCTTCACTAGTAAGGTTTCACCAACTATAACATTCGTTACACGACCAAAAATTTAGATATATAAGGCGGGAAATTTAAATTATATTTTACTATATATGATATAAATATTGCGTTAAACATCGATATAATAATAATATTATCCTACATATATTTATAAAGTATTACTTTTGTAATAAAAATGAAATGACTATGACAGATAACAATAACAACAGCATTATTATTGTAGATGTGACACGACAGGAGATAAATAATAACATAAATAATACGTTGATAAATATAGAGGAACAATAAAAACCGGTAGATCGCGTTACTTCTATCATTTCATTATCTTAGTTGTAAATAAAAGACGGGATCCATAAATTATCGCGAATTATGAACGTAGAAACGCACAATGCCAAGTTATAAAATGCCATAAATTAAGAGTATTGAAGCACGACATCTCGCGGCAATCTTATAAATGGTTTTTGTCGGTGAAGAATGCTATATTTCATTCTGCTTTACGACAGTGACGTATTGATTTCGATCCGCAACATAGAAAGAGTGTTAATCAATTAGCGAATGACAGGGTTGATTGTATAAGAATGCCTGCCGCTTTTGCAATTTTGTTTCGATTTTGTGCGCGTAAAATAATAGCTCACAGCGGCACTTAATGAATTTTCTGTGAATGTATACATGTACGCCGTTAAAGGAAAGCCTTCTATACGATTATGATTGTGAGAGAAAAACTCGAATTTTAGGTTTCATGTTAAAGCTGTTATTTATATCTTTAACACAAGATGGCAATGGATAAAATCGAAGAAATAATTATGATGAATAAGGATAATATATACCAAAGACAAATTTGAATATCTACCTTATGCTACGACAATGGTTTATGAATGTAAACTATTTCATCATAGAGGGTGTTAGTAAATAAGTGCGACAAACTTCAGGGGGTGATTCTGCATGCAAAAATAATGACAGTTTGCTATATAAACGTCCGTCCGCAAGTGCTTAGTTTCAGAGTTATAGGGTGTTAAAGTTTTTCTTAAAAACTGACGATTTATTTATTGCTCTGAAACCGGTAGAGATAGGCAAATGAAATTTGGTGGGTTTTAAGGGATGGTTATTACGCATTTCTTGACATCCAACCAAGAATTTTATATTCATCATTGGCGTGCATACGGGTAATTATCTTAACTTTTTAAAGAAAAAAATGGTACGCTACTGAGATATTTCAAATTAAAAATCATTTTTGAATTTTCCATTCAATTTGTGATAAAAAACCTCTCTTGCCTTTTTTCGTGTGAGGCGTCGTTTTTATGCAAAAAAATAAAACATCTTAACGTGTATTTTTCATTTCTTTAATACATCATCTAGTAGGCTACTGTCGACATTCAATATCAATGTATTGTTAAATACAAATATTTTAACGAAGTGTCAAAATAGCAACTCATCATTATTAAGCTTTTAATTAGCTATAAAATTATTGTTAATAAGTAATTAATTTTTCTTTTATTGAAAATAACGGAAAACTTTTCAAATGCAGAATTAACAGACATGCATTTTATCTATGGTAGAAGTGATGGAAATGGTCGGCTAGCTGGACGATTGTATACTGAGTTGTATCCAGGACGTAGGATACCTGATCACACAATATTTGCTCGTCTTCACCAACGCTTGCGCGAAAATGGTACATTTAGGAAACAAACGGCTGACTGCGGGCGCCCTCGAGAAGTACGAACTGTGCAACTAGAAGAAGAAGTTCTCGAGTTAACAGCGGAGTCACCTGAAACAAGTACTCGAAAAATCGCCAACGTATTGAATGTAAGCCAGTTCACTGTATTCAAAATTCTTAAAGAACAGCAATTGTATCCGTTTCATATTCAACGTGTACAAGCTCTACTACCTAGAGACTTTTTCCCCGCCTATTTCTTGCCAATGGATCCTTCATCAAATCGCTCAAATTCCTAATTTTTTAAATGGCGTTTTGTTTACTGACGAGGCTAATTTTGGACGATAGCGCATACGAAATTTCCATAATAATCACCTATGGGCTGAGGAAAATCCACATGGAATTTTTGAAGCTCATTTTCAGCATCACTTTTCAGTCAATGTATGGCTTGGGGTAATTGATGCTCATTTAATCGGTCCATATTTCCTCCCACTACGACTAACAGGCGAATCTTACCTTAATTTCCTACAGCAAGAGTTACCTAGTCTTCTTGAAGATATTCCTCTACAGCTGAGACAACACTTATGGTTCATGCATGATGCCGCACCAGTTCATTTTAGCATTAATATACGTAATCACTTAGATACAGTGTATCCAAATCGTTGGATAGGTAGGGGAAGTACGGAACATTGGCCTGCTCGATCACCGGAGTTAAATGCTTTAGATTTTTGCATTTGGGGTTTTCTTAAGTCATTAGTTTATTCGACTCCCGTCGAAAATGTTGATGACCTTAGGAATCGAATTATAGCCGGCTGTGAGACAATAAGAAATACACCAGGAATTTTTGCGCGAATACAACAATCAATGAGGCGAAGAGTTGAAAGTTGTGTCATGTCTGAGGGAGATCATTTTCAACATTTGTTGTAGCTTTGCGCTTACTTAACATTTTTTTAGTGTTATTTTCTGATATTGTTCTAGTTTAATGTTATTGTATTAAAGAGTGCAGTAGTTCAGTAGCCTACTAGATAATGTATTAAAGAAATAAAAAATTCACGTTAAGATGTTTTATTTTTTTGCATAAAAACGGCGCCCCACACGAAAAAAAGGCAAGAGAGGTTTCTTATCACAAATTGAATGGCAAATTCAAAAATGATTTTTAATTTGAAATATCTCAGTGGCGCACCATTTTTTTTCTTAAAAAAATTAAGATCATTACACGTATGCATGCCAATGATGAATATAAAACTCTTGGTTGGATGTCAAGAAATGCGCAATAACCATCTCTTAAAACCCACTAAATTTCATTTGCCTATCTCGACTGGTTTCAGAGCAATAAATAAATCGTCAGTTTTTAAGAAAAACTTTAACACCCTATAACTCTGAAACTAAGCATTTGCGGACGGACGTTTATATAGCAAACTGTCATTATTTCTGCATACAGAATCACCCACTGAAATTTGTCGCATTTATTTACTAACACCCTGTATATGCCTTATATGTATCTGTTTAATAAGTTGGACCGAATCTTGGACCCTCTTAATAATAATAGTCACGACCTACGCTTCATACAACACAATTTAATATTCCGGACAATTACATTGTGATGTATGTACATTTGCGCCCTCTAATATAGTCTTCTCTAATCTAATGTATTTCCATTGTACTGCATATCATCCATACTCGCAAGGCCACACAAAGCTGAATGCTCTTCTCTCAAAGGTTGTGGTTATTTGCCGTAGCTTTGTCCCAGAATTATTGGATTTTGCAAGGAATGAAGCCGCTTGATGCCAACGAAATACCCAACTTTATATCATTCAGAAATATAAACGGTTTGGCGTAAATCGTTAGGTGTATTTAAGTGTTGTTCGTGTTTACTTCATACGCCTGAATTTACCTGAAAAAGTATATACGAATCTTAGTGTCGATTAGCAGCTACTGCAAAAATATCTAAACTATCGAAATGTGCATAAAATTGAATTATGTCTGATAATTAATTTGCATTTCATAAAATGTTTTGTATGAAAAATTCTTTGTCACTTCGGTAACAATTAGTGCCTCTATAATATTCACCAAACCATCTCAAGAAAGACTATAATAAATTCACTTATTTTCTGAAATATACGTTTTAAAATCACTTCAATAGTAGGCAACTAAAATTAGATGCGTCAATTTCATTTCTTTCGCTATAAATATGAATGCTTCCATTCGTATTTCCTCGTAACAATTACCTTTCTTGTACTTCCATTCTATCCGAATCCTGTTCCCTTTATAGCATATCTCCACTTTCATCCAACATTTCATTCAACCTACTCCCTCCCCTCACACAAACGAGTATTAAATAATGAACATCTATTCGAGTCAAGGGGTGTAATCCGCAGACCTTTACAACCAACCCTCTGGAACGAAACCGAAGAACAAGCGAAATTGCCGGCACAGAGATGGGTATATATAAGGGAAATATATATAAGAGAAAAAGTAATTTGGTAATCCCGCTTTCTATAATTCTTCCTGTATCTCTGAGCCATGGGTAATTCCTCTCTTTAAACGAGGCAAGAATAATTCCGGGCCTCGTAACTTTCTCTTTTCTGTGAGAAGGTTGAAGGTGCTTCCAAGAGAATGGAAAAGCGTAACAAGAACGAGAACACTGTCATCCTTGCTAGATTCGTTAATAAATGTACGAAACTTAATAATAAACCTCTCCGTCCATTATAAAGAGAACAGTAATATTCATATTTAAATTTTTACACTGAAAAGGTAAGAGCGAACATGAAATTGATGGCTTCGTTTTACTGGAGTCTCAAACTAATTAAAAGTTACTGAAGGAATTTTATTGCTAACAATATATAAGATTGGAAAGATAATAATTTGATTGATAATTTAATACAGACTGAAAGTTTGGCTACAGCTGAAATTGTTGAATGAGAGGTTTCAGTTCTGTATTAAATTTAGACTAATAAGTATCGAGATTTACAAAATTTATATACCGGTTATTTATATCTTGAAATAACTTTTTCTTAAGACAAAAACGAACAAACCAAACAATTTGTTATGCAATCTATTAAACTTTGTTACAAAAGAGTATCTACAAAGATATCATCGACTTTCCTTAAGAATCTGAGTTGTCATTACTTGTTACTCTCTGTAAGACTTCCTGAAGCCTGACATTTCTTCCATAAATTTTGTTTGTTCCTTTCAATAACTTTATTGTACTTCCGATGTTGCAGTCTTCAATCCTCTAGTTAATGGATTCAGCGACAGTGACTTCACATGAGTACCGTTGCAATTGTTTTTGTATAAATTTGTATATATTTTATATTTGTACCTACAAATGCTGTAGTAATTATATGGCAGGAAAATGATGAAAGACGTGTACGAGATAGCTCAAAGAAGCTCACTTTATCCGTCCGTTACTGGAATATAATTAACGGTGACACCTCACCTAACTTCAAGGTGAAACAAAACCATCAAACACTGTAAACACACTTAAAGACAGAATTAGCAGTGGTAATCATGAAAGGCAGTACAACATATAAAGCCGCTGCAGCCGCACTCATCATACAAAGAAATTCAGTAAACCAAGTTAATCTAATTATTGCTACATGATCTGACACAAAGTTATGTTCAAATAGAGAGAAGAATAATTTAATGTTGGTGTGGGTTGTGGAAGTTGTAGTATGAGAAACTTTTTGACTGATTCTTTAAACCAGAGGCTTCCAATCGCTTCTATCAAGTATTAAACCTAAACAACAATAAATTTGAGATCAAACAAACAAGTTACCACAAGGCAATGTTCCTGTATTAGACTTAATTTTTGATGTGGATACGATGCTAACAGTTTCGCAAGGATTCGTTCCCAATCACTAATGCCTGGTGTCTCAAATATTTCGAAACAAACCACTTGCACAAAACCTTTTAGAAACTTAAATGCGTCAATATGAACAGCTAAAATCAACTGAATATGTAACAAATACCACAAACGAAGCCACAGACACGTCCAGAAACATAAACCAGATAAGCATGAGTACAACTATCAACCGACTGATATTATTGTGCCAGTCAGTGGCAAGCACTGATAACCAAAGGATTCCAGAACAGCAAAAACAAACATTAGATAACTGTATGAAAATCATAAACTTACCACTTAAGAGTAGAGCGTTGTTGTTACATAACTTCCCACAACTATCCAAAGAAACTGAAAATGATTCTTACAGACTCTTAGTGCACACCGAAGTAAAGTGGCTCTGGAAGAGAGAGTACTAACGGGATTTTGGGAACTG
This sequence comes from Holotrichia oblita, assembly GCA_023690525.1. Lineage (NCBI taxonomy): Eukaryota > Metazoa > Arthropoda > Insecta > Coleoptera > Scarabaeidae > Holotrichia > Holotrichia oblita. The sequence continues at coordinate 37,861,203 of CM043019.1, read as the reverse complement.
CGCGATCAACTGAAAGGTGGAATTGTCCCAAAACTTGACGGAGCTTTTAGAAATATTGTAGGAGAATCTATAAAAGCAACAAGCTTATCGTGCTTTATTTGCAAAATTTAACGAACACTTTTAAGTAATACTTCTCTCTTTTATGACAAAAATAATATGAATTCAGGATTTATTTTTCATAAAAGAAAGCACCCCCTTGAAAGCTAAGGAAAAAGAAGATTTTATTGATTGTTATACTTAAGAAAAAAGTGATCCATAAGACTTCTACCGAAATTCAAATATACGTCAGACGCAGAAGAATAAGAAGAGCAATTATTAATTGTTTAGCGATAATATTTTTTTGCGTATAAGCATCTACTTATAAGCATTAATATGTAGCAGCTACGTAATACGGTTTCCTAGTAGGTGTTTCAAAGATATAGTGGCTATGCTAAAAGTATTGTTACAAAATTGTAGCTTTACTAAATGGAAACAAATAAATGTAAAATGCATTTACGTGAAGGTAAACAGTAATTGTTGATTTTCTTTTCTAATCGTGAAGAATTGTTTTTCCTTACGTGATTCCTAAATAATGTAAAAGTACATACTCCCACTGTGAAACGGAACGATTTAGAAGATTTAAAAGTGATACTTCACAAGTTTAATAATCCTTGCGCTATTCATGAAAAAGTTACGTTCTATATTGTTTCCTTACGACACAAGCCGGTCGAGGAAAGAAAATATGTCGAAACACGTTAGATTTCTGGCGTTGGTACCACGAAACTCGCTCCGTCAACACATCGGACGAATCATTTCTTCCTAAAATCTCGTTATTTCCTCTGTTTTTTGCATACTTCGAATGTTTGTTTTCTAAAGTAAAAAAGATCAACTCATTGAGAGTAAAAAAGAGATAGAGAGGCGAGTTTGCTTTTTAGAATGTGATTCGATTCAATTCCGCGCGGAAACAGATGATATTGGATTGTCTGTGTAATAGACTTCTGTAACCGGGAACTGATTTAAAACAGTCCTTGTCATCGAATGGATAAATTGATTTTTTCCAACTTTATTTGTTCGAGATTTCCTATATTGTTATTTAAAACAAGGTCAATGTCAAATACGAACAAATTTCATTAAAACGAGGACTTTTTTTTGCGTTTTGATAGAAAGCTCTTGACGACGAATTTCGTTAATTTTATAATGGCTCTCTCTCTCCTTTTTTATGTATTAATGAAAGAGATCATTTTATTCGGGAAGCGAATAGAAGATAATTTGAAATGTGATCTTAAATTATTTAATTTTATTTATTTACTCACTTTTAAGCTTTGATTTTATACTGCTTCTTTCGTTATTCTTTTATAGCTAAAGTTATAATTAATAAAACAAAATTTACGTGGGAACAAAAACGAGTAGGTATATATCTAAAAATGTCAAATACTTCCTTCCTTATTCAGTAACCTATACTACCTACAGATATCGATCGAAAAGCATTTCTATACAATATAAGTAGAGTATCCTAAGGCATTGAACGTCTAAGTGGCATTGACGTCTAACCCCTTCAATGTGCTCCTGTATCTCGATGAAGTACACTTAACACGATTTTGTAATTAACTATAGATTTCAATTGTGAACTCGTGCATAGCTACAATATTGGTTAACTTCAGATTTCTAATTAAAATTAAAAGTGAAATTAGTTCATAATTAGATACAATGCGTTTTACGTAATGTAAATGTTTGTCTAGCAGGAATACTATTTTATTTAGTTATTCACTGGATCTCATGGTGCAGAAGTAGAACACTAAACACTTCCACCCACTAAACACCAAAAACTTTTAATTAAACGCGTCGGTGTTTAATTAAAAGTAAATATTTTATAATTTAGCGCTAATTCTAATATAAATATCACAAATATAATTTAACGGCATATTAAGAAAAAGAGAAAAATTTAAAATAAACTATGTACATTGTTTTGAAGATCAGAAAGCTGGGGAAATAAAAATTTTTTAAAGAACGAAATTTATCAATTTTCTCGATAAAACAAACATACCTCTTCAATATTTTTATTATGATTTCGTAACATTCCCTTGCAAAAAACATTTCTTAAATATATTGCGGTTTTCTTTTTTAATTAGATGTGGCATGCCCTCTTACTTAGCAATATCCTCAAGCATTTTCAATCTATTATATTCTTCCCCGTGCCTTTCGAGAAAAAAGCTAAATTCTTTCGCTGTACTTTTCGTTAAGGTTTACGAAAACCCATTATTTACCATCGAACAAAAACGTGAATAGTAACTCGTTCGTTCTCATTCTTTTATTCCATTACGCCAGCAGCTCCATCGATTGTTTTTATAATGAACCGGTGCGATTAAAAACAAAAACAGTTTTCAATTTAGATTCCGAGCAGTGGGCTATGATTGTTTCTGAAAACCAGGCGGCGCTGCGACAATGAACTCCAATCGAGGGCAGATAATAGGATTAAGAAAATAATGATTTAGTGTATAGAGGTAGTACGGGATTTACGAGACTAGATGCTGGCATTTTACGGCAAATTACAATGTTTACAATTTATCGTAGATAAGCTAGCGGGATACTGGAACACATTTGCCCTTGAGTCACCTTGAGGACGGTGCCTCTTAAGGGGGCTGTTATCTCGGTTGTTTGTTGCTTATCACTTCTAAAATTAGCGCAAAGGTTAAAGGTTATCTGGAGGTGTATGTGATAATGTTCCACGTGCTATGACGTAAGCAGAAATTGGCGGTAAATTGGAACTTGTTCAAGGTTAGTGATGGTAAAAATTTAAGTTGGCCAAGGTTAGGGAAGAATGTTGGCGGTAAATTTAAATGTAGTTTTGATATTTGTATAGCTTTCAGAAAAAAATGTTTTTGTAGGGTTTGAACCGGGCGTGTTTTAAAGATGTAGTTGAAAGATGTTAGGTTTAACAGATGAGACCACACGCCCGGCTCATGATACTTATGTTATTTTATACCAATGTATTGATATACTTACGTAGATATTCTTTCCCTTTTTTCACAAACTATGTAGGTATAATGACTTGGTAATTAGCAGTAGAAGAAGAAAGAACCTGTTTAAGTAAATTATAATTTTATTTCATAGTACAAGTTATAAAATTTACAAATAAAATGTTTAAGTAAATTATAACTTTATTTCATAATACAAACTAAAAAATATAGAGGACAAAAGAAATTTACAAAATTAGTCTATACAAATTTCACATTCTTCTGAATTTACTCGCTCGTACATTGATTTTTTGCAATGTATGCAGGATGGTGTGTCGAACTCGATACAACTGGCTCTGGAATGCGATTCATTCAAATAGATAAGTTTCGGGAAGAAATCTTCAAAACTCTCATCGTTAACATCCATATTTGCTTGGTAATATGGAAAATAACAGTTTTCACATAGAAATGTGAATAGCGTACAATTTTTAGCGCTTAATATGTAGCACTTTTTTGGAATATAACACGTATAACTACCACACATTTTCATAAGACTGATTTAAATAATATAAGAATTGTGATATTGTTATAGCTATTTATACTACTCGTATTGGTTATCTTTGTTATATTATTTACTATCATTATTTAGTCTCCTACTACTTTTTGCGCTTGTTACTATGCTGCTGCTTATAGTATACAGATGTATGATATAAATATTTTAAATTATTTTTATATGTGGAATAATAATCCTGAGCAATACCATCTGAAATCCGTGCATCTAGAAAATCGTTTTCCATCCACCTCCATTCTATTTCATCCCTTGGTTGACCACTCCATCTATTGGATGTGTTAATATAAGCATTGTCTCTTTTAAATTCGTTTTGAACAGATTCAACAAACTTTTTAGATAATTCTTCCTGCATGTCAATGATGTGGTTCTTATATACTGTGAAAAACTAAACTGAATATTTTATATAATTGTTTAGCATTTATAGCAGGTCTTGTTAGTTATTCCATTAAGTATTTTTTCTCTATGTTGTTCACATAGTATTGGTTCTAAAATTAACTGTATAGTTTGAATTCGACGATGAAATCGCATCCGATCGGCAACAATATGCATCCAATTTGATTTTCGATCTTCATCATCAACCCATTGGTAAATTGTTGGTGGAGAGGAAGAAAAAGTAACTTTTTTCATTAAATATATTTTCTTATAAAACAGAAAGATTTCTCAAAATGTTTGCTGATTGAAGAGTCTACGTTTTTTAAAAAATCATTGATATTTTCCCACCAATTATATCCATAATAGATAGGAAGATTATAACCAGCTAATTCCCGAATATTGAAATATCCACAATGCATGTTTCCCTGAAATGGTGTAATTGGATAATAATTTTCATATGAGCCAATGATGTAACCAATTGTGTAATTTTCCTCAGTTTGAATTGGTGTTTCTACAAGTACAAATAATTATTATTTTTAACTGTTTGTGTGCTATGTAAATAACATACTCAAAGGTATATAATCTGTTGTATAGAACGTATTGTATGCATTTAAAATGACAGAATCTTTATATCTTTCAACTAAAAGAAATTTTCCATCCGAAATATTATAATATTTAGAAATAGAAACAGTAGATGATTGAACAGTACTTGAAAGTACAATCAATAAAAAAATAAATCCTGAATACATCTTTACTAAATGAAGGTTTTGTACAAACTAATTCTTATATTGTGTGTATATTATATAAATATTCTCCTACCTAGCTACCTACCTGTTTTCCTTATTTCCAGAATTCTTTATTGTCTAATACCGTCTTCTTTTATAATGGCGGTCCTCTTACGTTTATTAGAATTATGTTTATAATTTTTTTTCTTGTTATCACTGATTGTTGTTCCATTTTCTAATAATTGACATTGCATACAATTCTTTATTGCAACGGGAATATCATCAATACAATCATAATCATCACATTTTTTATTATAGTGTTTTAAACAAGGGAGTAGATCCTTGAGTTCCTCTTGCATGCTGGTAGAAATAAATGGCCATATATCCAACAACATTAAAGGATCCACATTATTCTTTAGTGTATATGAGGGGATATATTTAACTAAGTCGGGATCAATGTCAGCAGCACAAAATTTTCGGTTATTTAAGTATTCTAATACTTCACTAACTTTCAACAGAAAATTTGTTTGCAACTGATCAATCTTGTTATCAACCATTTTTTTACTATTTACTTCTCAAAGAAGAATGGATGTATACACATTAATAGTTAGTAATCAACTAACAACTTGAACTAACTTGAAAACCTCTTATATAGCAATAAAGCAGGATATAGTTATAAAATTAATTAACAAAAGTTTTTAATAATACCCCCATGGTAAAGTATCTGTAAATATTGCATTAACAATTCTTTTATCATCAGAACTACTCAAAACAACCTTTTTCTGTTTCACCGTATACACCTGGTGTTTATCAGATTTAATTTGCAATTCTTCTGTACTAAAGGTTTTATTTTCAAATAAACAGCGGTAATAGCTATTGAAAGTAATAGATTTTAACGATGATGCTTTTACACCTTTCGCTTTTTTTGTAACACCAAAATTCGCAAGTATATTTACAACCTCATTACAATCTTCACCTCTATCTTCAAGTTTTTTTCTAAGTTGTTCAATATCTTCAATCGGATATTCTACGTTAAGTGCATACATTTTAGATTTTAAACCAATAAATTCAGTCATTATACGACCACAATTTTCATCTTTCATTAATCCAATAACTTTTTTATTTTTTAGAGGAATTTTGTATACATTATTTTCAGGGTAATCAGAGGTATCAAAACAATCTATATTTTGTTTTATATGCTCATAGATATCATCAGTGAATACATGATAAATTAATGAATCAGTATCTGTATAGCATAATTTTGCCTTATTGCCAAAGTTTTTTAACATGTGGTTGTAATGGAAGTCATATAGATAAATTTTTGAAATGTCTAATATAGACATTCCAATGTATATGGGTTTTGAGAAATGAATTTTTAACTTGCTCATTTCTATGATAACCATGTTATCATCAATAATTGAACAACTGTGAAAGTTCGGTTGTGCAATATAAAATTTTGCACCATATCTACCAGACCAATTCCCAACTAATTTGACATCTTTATATTTACGCGTGTTTTCCATAGTTTTCCCAAAGACCGCGTTATTCATAAGTTTGAAAAATTTTTCTCAAAATCATTTTTACTATTTTGCCTCATATGTGTATTTATGTCTATATATTTTTTTAACCAGCATGATTGTTTAAATTTTAAAATACGATGAATTTTATCAATTTTTATCCCCAATTTAAGCGCTTGTTGCAACGTTTTGTAATGTATAACATATTTTTCTTTCTTGAATAATGTTGTCATTAATTTTGGAATTTTAGTTTTTGAACCAGGAGGTATCAAATGCTGAGGGCATACCGGTAAATCTTTATGTTTTTCAAACAATTCTTTGGGATAAGATATATCAACTTCATAAATATATCCAATAGCGCTATTATTTGGAATATTCAAAACATTTTCAACGGTATATACATCACACCATTCAAATTCTGCAGTAGGTAATTGCTGTGACATTGCCATACCATATAAATTATTAACATCAAAATACATTAAATAAGAGACTTCATTATTTTCATTATAATCTTTCATATATTTATTATTAGCTTTACCATATCGATTTGAACATTGTGATATACCACCTCTAATACCTCTTTCTATAAACATCATCATGTCTATATCTGTTAGGAGCTCCAATTGAACCCCGGTTATTCTTAACATTGCATCAAAAGCTAAACCAGGTGCAGTGCAATAATGTAATGGATCTAAATTATATGTTAATTTACAAACTTTACGAAAATTTTCAAACACATCAGTTAATATCAGTACATCTACTTTTAAATACAATTCTGCGTATTCCTGCAAATTATTAATTCTAAATTCATGCCAAACTTTACATGCATGTTCATATTCAGATTTGGATATTGCTTTTTTATTTAATTTACTATAAAAGTTTTCAATTGATGGTAATTTATTATTCTTTAGTTTTTCCCAACAGTTTAAGTAATCATATGGAAAAACACCTTTTCGTTGTAGCAATTCAAACTCATTATTATTATTACAAAATTTTTTAATAGTTTGTTTTTGATCATTGTTCAAATAGGAACAAAGTTTATCTAAACTGCATGGCATAAATCTAAACGAATCAATAAATTTTAAAACAATTTTCATGTTGTTTATATATTTCTGGAAGGATATGTATTTTTCTTTATTTACAGGTAATAGCGAAACACTTCCAGGAATATTTAAGGCAATAGATTTGATGATGAAATGTGAGTCATATCCAGATAAATTATGAAAGACAATTGGAATATAGTAAGTATTTTTGTAATTGAGGTTACAATTTTTATGAGCGCTACCTCTATACTCACCTGTAAAATGACAATGATCTGCACACTTATAATTACTATCATCTGTGAATGGTTTAGAACATATAAAACAAATTTGAGATTGTTTATGCAGTTCTTTTTGTATGGTGGTTAATTGAATTGGTTTTATATCTTGCATTTTTTCATTTAAATCACCTGCAATTTTTTCCAATTGTTTCGAAAACCATAAACAGCAATCTTTACCTGTATACATATCAAATTTTGATTGTGAATCATCAAACGAACATTTTAGATAATATGCAATACTAAACGCTTCATGTTTTTGATATTTTTGTTGAGTTGTAGTTGACTTTTCATCATTAAAATTTAATAAAATACTTTCAAGATCTGCATATATAACAAAAGGAACATCTAAAGCAAACCGAAAATTTTTAAATTCTAAAATTTTTTCCTGTTCTGATGGTAGAATAATTTTAGTTGTGTTTAAATTTCGACATTCAATTTCATGTTTGTGAAGGTTGTCCTTGGATTTAAAACGATTTAAACAACGATCGCAAAGCCAGCTTTTATTTTTTATATCAGGTAACTGTTTATGTAATAATCGAGACAAGTTTTTAATTAAAGCAAAATGATAAACACGTTTATAGTTTTTGGCATACTCTTTAAAATCAACTATATCATCATCATCATCATCATCGCTATAGTCTGGTGATTTATTTTCAATCATTAGTAAATTAACTTTTTCATTAAAATCAAATTTACTTGTATATGCAGGTAAAATTTCGTTTTTCCCTCCAACTATGAACACGTTAATTGAAATATTATTTAGAAATTCAAATTTAGGAATATTTTTTAATTTAATGGGGAATGTTATATTGTCATATTTTAAAATTCTGCTGAAATGGGGATATGAGGATGTTCTATTTTTATTATTAACATTAACACATGGATACTTTGCAGCAATGATACACCAAAGAAAACAATATTGATCATTATTTTGTATGTTCAATACTGATTTTGTAGCTTTTATAGATTTTGGTATCTCAATGTATGTGGACATTCCAATGCTAATAGGCGAATAATTATTAATATTTACTTTTAAATATAAAATCTCATACAAAGCCCAACCTGAGTCTTTTTCACTAAATTCCTCTAGTTTGTGTAAAATTTTATCTGTTACATATTCCATATACCATTCCTTCAAATTAGTATTTCTATCAATAATCTCATTTTTAGTAATGAAATGTTTAATGTCAGTCTCACCAGTATGAGGTTTGATGAAGTTTCCAAAAAATGCAACATTTACTTTTAGCATAGATTTTTTTAATTCCTGTTTAATTTTACATGAAAAACTTTTGAATGCTTTATCCAGGAAAATTTTTGGATCGATTATTTTATAATTAATAATAGCTCCGCTTCTTAATCTATTATTAAAGCATGATTCTAAATCTTCCCACACCAAATTACGATTTCTAACTCCTTTTTGAGTAGTTCTGTTATAAGTAAGTTTTTGTTTAAAAAATTTTAGCTGTGCCAAACTTGATTCCAATTTTGAAAAATTCTTTACATTTTGAGATTTTGAACGAATTGCTTTTTTAATAATAAATATAAATCTTCTAATAATTTTTAACCAATTTTTAAACTCATCTTTTTTCTTAATTAATCTACTTACTATATCAAGCTTTTTCACTACACTGCACGCTAAAGAATCAAGTGTTTTGTTCACCATTTCTAGTGAAGTATCAAGACTTTAATATATGTACAATCATTTATATAATATTAAGGTTAAAGGTGATATAAAGCAAACATAGTTAATCAGCAAATTTTATTAAATACAATATTATTCTATTCATTTTTACAATAGCCACCGGTTGATCCCCAACCATTCTCACCTCTTAAAGTAGCAAGACCTATAAGTTTGTTACCATAAAGATTTCCTTTTGTGATTGATAGAAATATAATTTGCATAATAGCATCACCTGCGGAAATAGTGGTTTCTTTAGTAACTGTTGCCATAACTGATAAAGGTCCTAAATATTCTGCATCAATAATACCACCCAGAATGGATAACCCCATTTTTTTTGCAGCAGAACTACGTTCTTTTATAATCCCCATATAACCTCTTGGTATATAGACACGTTCTAGTAATAATATTTGATTCAATCTACCTGGGAATAAAACCATGTCACGGTCAACTTTTAAATCGCTACCTGCATCATTAATTGGTTTTGTTTTTATTTCACCTTCCTTTTGACAAATAACTGGCACGTTTCGTATTATTGGCATTAATAAAGAAAGTGTTTGAAAATGCAAATCAATGCTTGACAATTCATGTTTAATAAGCAATGGAAAATTAAATACCTTTGCAACCTGCCTAAACATTTGATTTTGCACTCTTACGTAATCAACTGTAAATATATCAATTCCGTTGTTGCGAGTTTTCATTCGATTTACCACAACAGCTTCATCTTCCTCGGTAACCCAAATTATTACAAACCATCCTTCTGGAAGTAAAAGCTCCTTATACCTAGTAACCATTGATAATCCCTCATCAAGCGAAATATGCCCATTCAAAATTTTTACAATCCAATCATAGATAATGTTAGATATCGGACAACGATCATGTATATACCCATCTATGCTTTTATTGGTTAAATAAAAGGTATATAAATTTTGATTACAAATGTTTGAGCATTTATCATTTAAAAATGGAAACTTCTGACAATGTTCATAGTAATCACCCACAATTACTGGTAAACTCATTTCTTCAAGTTGTTTTAAGAAAGTTGATTTACCTAAGAAAACAATATTCAATCCCTGTTTTATAAAAAAATTATATATATACATACCAATACATGCCGTTCCATCAATGGCGATTTTCATGGCTGGTTAATTTTAATAACAACTTTGTAGTTCTCACAAGAATACACAATGAACACGTTGAGATGGAATTAACTCACATGTATTTATATACATGTTATAATTTTAATAAAAATGAAAAGTGTTGATGTTACCATGTAATTTGTTAAGTAATCATGTTACGACATAGTACTTTGCAATCATTTACATTGTATTTATGTTTTGTAAGCAGATACTTTGTTGTTTATCATTTTCTAATTAATTAGTTCTCTTTGAAACTTTGTATAAATTTAACAAAGTTGCATGCATGTTAATTGGATTTGATAAGAAAGAACTTGATCTCAATATGGAATGGAATTTTTCCATAAAAGCTATAAACTGGGAAACATGTCTTATATTTTTAATTTCAGAATGTATGCAATATTTGATAAATGTTGTTATTCATATCAAAATTTTTATGTAAAATCAGTAAACTAGAAATATTTTAATGAATTAGCCAATTAAGGAAATATGGTGATGATGTTTTCACTTGTGATACTTTGTATAAATCTAAATTGCATTTAATTGCGTGTGTGATAACTCAGTTTGATAAGAAAGAACTGACTCCAATATCAATGGAATGGAATGGAATTTTCCATAAAATCTGTAAACTAGGAAGCATGTCTTATATTTTTAATTTTAGAATGTGCGCAATATTTGATAAAAGTTGTTATTCATACCAATGGATTTTTTCCATAAAATCTGTAAACTAGGAAGCATGTCTTATATTTTTAATTTTAGAATGTGCGCAATTTTTGATAAGAATTGTTATTCGTATCAAAATTTTTCTGGAAAATCTGCAAACTAAGAAACACATGACTTGTATTTTTTATTTCTAACATATATAAATACTGGATTATGCATATTGCACATTCACACCATCATAATGGCAGGAATACCGTGTACTATACTTGTAAAGACCACTGATCCAGAAAAATTTTATCCTCAGAAGATGTACATCATCTGCAAGCACTTATTTAGGTAAGATTTTACATATTTTATATAAAGCAAAATATAATATTTATGTTTGTGTATGCATGTGTTTTCAGATTTGGTGTTAAATCGTTAACTTTATCCAATGGACAAGTAATACTAAGTCTATCGTATACCCCAAAAGGGGAAACTCTCCGAAAAAAATTTAGAAAGTTTCCTGTACAATACATTCGACTGGCAATGGAAAACGAGGAAGAGGTACGAATATTCCAAGAAGCGTTGCAGGAATACAACTTTAGCTTAAGTTGTGATGATGATGATGATGAAGATGCACTACCACCACCTGCAAAAAGACAGGCATTACCTCCGTTACCTCCTAAAATAAAGAAACCAAACAAATTCAAATTACTTGAAAACCGGTTAGTAACACCTGGATCATCAACATCATCATCATCAAACCAACTAACAACACCTGGACCATCATCATCATCGATTGGAATTGAGATTTATGATGATGACGCGGATGAATTCTGCAGCCAAAAGTTTCATTATACATAACATAATAAGAAATAAAAAAATTTATTAAAATTATGTTTTTTATTGAACAAACCAGTAATATAAATTACATACATTATTTTTAGCACATTTTAATGTATTGTTTTTATGGCTACCACAGTGAACATTAACATTAAAATTACCTAAGCTATCTATATTTGGACAATTGAACTTATTCATATCTATAATAATGTTGGATAAAAATTTTTCTAACACTTTCTTCTTATTTAAACCCTTCACTAGTATTATATTGTTGCCAATTATCTCTCTCATGTAATTTCCTATAGCTTCTTGAGGTAAATATAACGGTTTACAAATATTATCATCCTTTTCGTCCCATTCTAATCCATGTATATTATTTGTACACCACTGCATGTGTTTTTGTACATCAGGTGAAAACCATGTTATAGGGTGTTGCAGTTTGATGAGGGCATGATCAATCATGTTGCTTTCCATGTCATAAATCGCAATTTCTCTAATAATAAATTCGCTCTCTTTAAATTGGAAGCCTTGAATATCAACGATGAACATTTTTACAACACCTGATAACAAATTATATCAAACAATTGAAATATCGTTAGTATGTTTCCAGATGTGGATCACTTTGTTGACTGCAAGTGATTACTGTAACTAGAGCTATATGAACTTATTTTCACATTTTTTTAATTCTCCTTATCATTCTTAAATATACCAGGATTTACATGCTTATATCCTGTTTCATTTATAAGTTTTTGAAGTGAGCAAGCAATACATGGTGTATTTGAAATTTCTGTTTCTCCTTTACACTTTGGACAAACGTATTTTACTGGCACAGGCATAATGCTAACAATAGTTATTTTTAAACACGCAAGTTTGACACAATATCCTTGGTGGAGTAATTACTGGACACTAGAAAGATATTTTATGTTAGAGGTGTTTTTAAAATATAATATAATTACCCACTCTACCTATAGTATATTATTTTTATCAATCCAGCTATTGTGTGTATTATCAAAACCCAACCACTTTACAAGTACTTTGTTATTTTTCTTCTTTAAAATTTTTTCAACTAAATATATATCTGGATATCTAACTTTTTGTAATTGATATGCATAAAATCCGCCCCGAATTTCGTTGCTTTTATCATCTTCAAGAATATATGTAGTTGGATTTGTAAGGTTTACTTTTTTTATTTTGAAAATTTCTGTTGACCAATTAGCTGTGTAGCTTTTGTGGAACACACCTCTAATTTTCGATATTCGAACTTGATCACCTATTTTAAATTTATTATTTAACTTGGATATTTTTATATGTGAATAAATGGAGTCTAGTAATTGCTTTTCATGTTTTTTGGTTACATCAATTGGCTTCATACCTATAGTTCTATGTTTAGTATTATTATATTTATAAACTATTTCTTTCAACAAATCCACCCATCTGTAAGTGCCTCTGTAATTAAATTCCTTCCACATTAAGTTTTTCAGTGTTCTATTAACTCGTTCAACAATAGCAGCTTTCTTTTCACTAAACGTACTATAATGATTAACATTATATTTTTTCATTAGTTTCTTAAAGTTATTATTGAAAAATTCTTTTCCTTGGTCAGTTTGTAAATTTTTAGGTGACTTAATCTTTAATGCTTTTTCCATTGCTTTACAAACTTCATTAGCAGATTTATCTTTTAAAGCATAGGCCCAAACAAACTTGGAAAAGCAATTAATTACTATTAAAATAAATTTGTAGCCATTATTTTCTTTGGCATATGGTATCATTTCAACCAAGTCTGCTTGATATAAGTCATATAGCGATTTTAAAATAATTCTTCTCCTTTTAAAATGTATTCTGGCAGGTTTATGTATTTCATTAACTACTTGACGTTTTTTATCAGTTGAGAATTTAGTTTTTACCATGTCTCTCTTAATATATAATATTTACTTCACGTAACTCCTCAATTATAGAATTTATTTCATTGATTACACCCGTATTACCTGCTTGGTGTGAACTTAATAATAGTTTAAGTCTTTCAACCAACTCATTTGGATTGTCCCAATAAACATAATCAGTTTTATTATCAGTTAATTTCATTAAAATTCCACCTACTTTCTTCTTTTTAGCGACATCTTTTGATGTCTTGTATATATCGGATAAAATATTTTTATATTTAGATAAAATACTACCCTGAATTTGTTGATTTGGTTGATAGTAACGTAGTATTAAATTTGTTTGTAATGCAATTTTTTTATAATTCTTTTCATCATCTTCGGTGTAAAAAGTTGGATCCTTTTTAAAAAGTAATTCATAAAGACCTTTTGTTCCTGTATATAATTTGTTTTTAATCTCTATATCGCCATTTGGATATATTTCTATTGGGGAATTACCAATGTAGAATTTATCCTCTTCATATCTAATACCATATTTATAATCAAAAGTTTGAAGTCGTCTATCCTTCTCCTTGTCATCAAACATTTTTGTTATATATAATTTAGGTAATGTTGCATAATTTTTAAAAAATTCAACTTCGAATTTGATGCAGTAGTAAATGAAGGTGTAAATAAATCTTCTTCAGTTCTCATAATTTCATCTGTTACAAATTTCATGTCTTTCGCTTCATTATCAATATTTTTTACAACTTTCATATCTATTGCTTCATTATCAATATTTTTTTCACGATACTACTATCATTTATATCTACTTTTTTACCATCTAACTTATGTTCAATCTGTTTTAAATGTTTAGTTATTGGTGAAAACATTTTTTCTTTTGCAATTTCACCATGTTTTAATATACTTAATTTATTTTTAATACTTTTTCTGGTTGCAATGATTTTCTTTTTAATTTCCTTTTCGTTAGGTTTTTTCATTTTCAGCTAATGTATAATGTATCACTTACAAAATTATTATGATTAATTTTATATAGTAATTTACATTTTATAATGAAATAAAGTGGTCAAATCCTTTTCTATATCTACCGTTATTTAATAAACTATCTTTAAAGATTGATATGAAGGAGTAAGGCTCTTTCCAACATAGAGAACATACATCCTTAAATTGTTCAAATGACATATCAGTACCTACATGATCAGCATATACATGTTTTAAATTTAAATCATCTTGTTTAAACAACACTATGATATTCGCGTTGTCACGAATCAGATGTTTTGGCACTTTAGCATACGTTTGCGATAAGTAAAAACAATCTATATCATTATGACGTCCCATACTGAAATACTCTCGCATTACATTTTGATTATCACAAGCCACATCATCAAAAATAAAAATAGAATTTCTTTTAGCTTCATTGGGAGGTATTATGTTTTCATTACTATTATATGCATTGAAAGATATACCTTTTATCGGTTTTAATAACTTTTCTAAGTATACATATTTAGGTTGATTCAACGATTTTGAATATAGATATATGTTCTCAAATTTTAAACCGTTTTCATGTTCAATGACTGACAACATAGCGTTAGTTTTGCCAGAATTTGACGGACCTGTAATAATTCCTCTCACTGTATCTGGAAACAATACACCATGCTTTTTTTTGTTATTTTTTATATCTAAAGTATTTAAATCATGATTTTGAATTTTTAAAGTAACTTTTTGTGGTATCACTTTCATTTTGTATATAAATTAATACAACATAATAATTTACACTTTATTTGTATATTGTTAACAGTTGTGTGAACAATGAAGTATTATGTTGGTAGTGGATTTATAAATAGCGCTATTAATGCATTACCTTTTGAACTACACTTACCAGGTGGCTATAGGTATTGCGGACCTGGTACAAAGTTACAGAGAAGATTGGCTCGAGGTGACAAACCCATAAATAAATTAGATGCAGCTTGCATGCAACATGATATAGCGTATTCTCAAGAAAAAGATCTAAGTAAACGTCATGAAGCAGATAATATATTAAGTAATGCTGCAATGAACCGTGTGAAGTCCTCAGATGCATCTATCGGTGAAAAAGCAGCAGCTTTAGGTGTTGCTGGTATTATGAAGGCTAAAGTTAAATTAGGAATGGGATTAAAGGGAAATAACAGGAACAATGGTATTAACATGTTGAAAAAACATATAAAATTAGTAAAAAAAATAAAAAAAACTGTTGATAATGTATATGAAACTATTAATTTCCATCCTGGGGATAATACTATTGATGTTAATAAAAATGTATCTAAAAAGTTTAAACAAAGTAAAAAACCGTCTCTTTCAACAACGAAAAATAATGAAATTTTAAATACTGCTATGTTAGACGTAATTAATAAAAGAAACAACAACAATGCAACAACTACAACATCACACATTTTTAAACGTAAACATTATTCTAATAAAAGAAACAACAATGCAACAACGACAAAACCACAAATTTTTAAACGTAAACATTCCATAGAATTCGATGATACTATAAATAAAAAACAAAAACTTGAAGAAGATGATGTATCAGGTGCAAATATTACATCCGTTAAACGTAAACGTGATAATAGTGATGACGAAGAAAATACTCCTCTAATAAAGAAAATAAAATAAAAACAAGTATGTACGTATATAAAAGAAAACTAATACTCATTGATGTATACATTTACATAACAATGTCGGGAAAGGAAGGTGAAATGAAATGGAGTTGTGCATGCAATAATAATTTTTGTTTTTGTTGGACCACAAATAAAAAGAACCTGCAACTAGTTGGAAATGAATTTCTAAAAAGAAGAGAAGAAACTGAAAATATTGTAAAAAATGGAGGATTCCAACAACGACAAAGGCAACAACAGAAACTTATGTGTGATGAAATATTACCTAACTCACCATATTAAACTATGTGTTTAAATTATGTATTAACTATAATATAAGATATTTACATAACTTAACTGTAGTTTTATTTAAGTATTGATGCAGTTAACACTTGGTAGCAATGAGTAAAATAAGGAGAAACAAACAGAAAAGAAATGTAAGAAACAAGAAAACGAAGGTGGCATTAAATAAAGTTATTAAAGCAGTAAAAAAATCTGTAGGAAAAAAGAAAACAAAGATGACTTTAAATAAAGTTATTAAATCAGTAAAAAATAAAATTAAAGATCAAAAAGTTCAAACCCTAAACAGTGCCGTTCTAATTGCAAAGAAAACTGCTGATAATTTTAAAAATAAACTCAATCGCATCAAATTAGGAAAGCGTGTAATTCCCGTTCCAAAGAAAGGCGGTATTCTACCATTGATACCAATTTTTGCTGGATTAAGTGCCTTAGGAGCATTAAGTGGTGGTGCAGCTGCAATTGCAAAAGCTGTGAATCAAGCTAACCAAGCTAAGAAACAATTATCGGAAGCAGAACGTCATAATAAAACAATGGAATCAATAGCTATGGGAAAAGGTCTTTATTTGAAGCCGTATAAGAAAGGTCTTGGTTTATATTTAAATGAAATTGAAGCACATCGTCAGTATTAATAATGAGAAAGAAGAAACTTGTTCCTGTTAAACGAGCATTAACAAATATAGATATACTTAAATACACAAAGAAGTTTAAAATATCTAATTTTCGCGGTGTATTTATGAAAAATGAATTACCATCAAAAATATATAGAAATGTTGAAAAAGGTATTATTAATTTAGATAATTCATATGGTCCAGGAACACACTGGGTAGCTTATAAAAAACATCGCAATAAAATTATATATTTTGATTCTTACGGTAATATTCCTCCGCCATTAGAAGTAAGAAAATATTTTAAATCAAATGGACATGTACAAATTTTCTATAATTACAATGTTTATCAAACATTGAAGAAAAGAACATATAATTGTGGACACCTATGTATTGAATTTTTGTTGAATAAATAATGTAAACTTATATCATTTGTTGTTATTTTATTCTCAAACATTAATCAGTTAACATCAATAATAAAATGTCGTACAGTTTTACTTTTCATCAGAAAACATCTATTTTTAACATATCAATAAATCCACCCATAATTTTAAATGATCAAGATTCGTATGAAATAGGTCTAGTAGATTTTGTTAGTTATAATTCCATACCAAATGTAGATTCATCTAATAATAATTTTTACTATGATGAAAAAGAAAAAATTACAATTCCAGAAGGATTGTATGAAATTAGTGATATTAATAACTATTTACAAAGTTACATAAAAGAAAACGAGAAAGAAATTCAAAATCGTACTACTCTTTATATACAAGCTAATAAAAACACGTCAAAATCAGAAATTAAATGCAATAAAAAGATTCGATTTAATGAACCGAATAATATAGGAAGTTTATTAGGATTTGATAAGAAAGAACTTGACCCCAATGTCAAACACGAGTCAGATTATCAAGTAAACATAAGCAACGTTAATTCAATAAACATTGAATGTAATATAGTGAATAATTCTTATAATAATGAATATAAAGATCACATTTTACATGTATTCTATCCAACAGTTCTACCTGGAGCGAAAATAGTAGAAACTCCCGCCAACGTTATATATCTACCAATCAACACTAAATACATTAATGAAATAGTGCTTAAAATTACCGATCAAGATGGTAAACTCGTTAATTTCAAACAAGAAGTTATAACAATAAGACTTCATTTAAGAAAAATTGTTTATTAAAATGGTATTTTTATATAATCTACCTGAATATTATCAATCAGTATTACCTCCAAGATCTATAAAAAGTAACAGTCGTAATAAAGTGTTT
The DNA here is from genome assembly GCA_023690525.1 of Holotrichia oblita. Classification (NCBI taxonomy): domain Eukaryota; kingdom Metazoa; phylum Arthropoda; class Insecta; order Coleoptera; family Scarabaeidae; genus Holotrichia; species Holotrichia oblita. The sequence goes on along the minus strand of CM043019.1, from coordinate 37,842,770 downwards.
AGTATGAAAAAGAAACCCGTTGCATTAACATCTACAAACAGACGTTTTCTAAAGTCTATTGGTCTAAAATTGAAGAACTAAAGAAATGAGTTTTAACAATTTAAAAGTTAATGATAGTGTTTATGTGGATAATTCAATAACAAATTATGAATTTCATACATATCAACCGTATGCAGCAACAACATTCAACAATAACGATGAAATTAGAATTCCCATTCAGTCGCAAAATATATTCACATTACCTTCTGACAGCTACATTTTTATCGAAGGTAGACTATTGAAAGATGATGATACAGTCAGCCCCAGTTTAACATTTGTAAATAATGGTTTAGCGTTTTTATTTGATGAAATACGTTACGAATTGGCTGGTACTGTTATTGATCGTAATCGAAATCCAGGCATAACAAGTACATTAAAAAGTTATGTATCTTTTACCAATAATCAAATGGCTCGCTTACAAAATGCTGGAATATCACATTTGGAACATCCTAAAATTGTTAATAAGGATGGTTATTTTAACGCATGTATCCCATTATCACATCTTTTAGGTGTTATGGAAGATTATCAAAAAGTGATTGTAAATGTACGGCAAGAATTGATTTTAATTAGAAGTAATTCAGCTATAAATGCTGTTGTTAATAATCCTAGTACAGCAACTGATAAACCAAATATATATATTCATAAAATATTATGGAAAGTTCCTCACATTATCGTATCTGATGTACAAAAATTGAAATTTCTAGAATATACAGATAAAAGTAATAATATACAAGTGGCATTCAGAAGTTGGGAATTACAAGAATTACCGTTAGTACAACAAACTACACAACACACATGGGCAATTAAAACCACTAGTTATGTTGAAACGCCAAGATTTATAATTTTCGGTTTGCAAACGGATAGAAAAATTCATTAAACAGAGACATGAGTTTATTTGATGATTGTGAATTAACAAATATTAAATTATACTTGAATTCAAATGTATTTCCGTATGATAATATTAACATTGATTTTAAAAAAGATCAGTATGCTATACTATATGAAATGTATAGTCAATTCCAAAAAGCTTATTACTATAAAAAGGAAGTAGAACCATGCTTATCACCAATAAATTTCAAACAAATTGCTCCTATTGCTGTAATTGATTGCAGTCATCAAAGTGAAGTTATAAAGAACGGTGCTGTTGATATTCGATTAGAATTCGAAACTTCTACTAATATACCTGGAAAAACAAGTGCATACTGTCTTATCTTACACGACAGATTACTAACCTACAATCCTCTAACAAGTATTGTAAAAATAGTTTAATTCAAGAGACGAAAAGAGAGTAGTGAAGTAAAATGCCTAAAGTTAATCGGAAAGATGAAAAAGATGTAATGAAATCTAACACTATTAAATTGGAAAAGGCGATAAGACAAATTTATAAATACAACAATTTAAATGGTATTAGCAAATCAATAATTCCACAAATCCCTGTTGATGATCTTCAACAGATAGATTCTAAGTCATTAGAACAGATCTGGAACTTACTACCATATGAAAAACAATGTCGTCTTCGCAAATATTTACCATGTCAAGACCATTACAACCAACCTTGGCAAGAAGAACATATCGATGGACCACCCCAGCAAAAAAGGACTGCGAATATTGTATAAACAATAAACTGCGTTTGTAGATCTTAATACAAATAAAAATACCTTATGTCTATATAGATATGTGTTTTATTTATATTACTGATATAACTTTAACAAGAAAAAGAAATACATAAGTATCACAGGCCATACATACAAACAAATATCAAAACTACATTTAAATTTACCGCCAACATTCTTCCCTAACCTTGGCCAACTTAAATTTTTACCATCACTAACCTTGAACAAGTTCCAATTTACCGCCAATTTCTGCTTACGTCATAGCACGTGGAACATTATCACATACACCTCCAGATAACCTTTAACCTTTGCGCTAATTTTAGAAGTGATAAGCAACAAACAACCGAGATAACAGCCCCCTTAAGAGGCACCGTCCTCAAGGTGACTCAAGGGCAAATGTGTTCCAGTATCCCGCTAGCTTATCTACTCACGTATTCGAATATGGGGGAAGTATGTACGTTGCGCGTTTTATACAATCGTAAATTAGTACTACGACGAGTGGAGGATGAAGTCATTAAAGAAGGAACGGGGAAAATTAAACTAATTTCAAACAACCTAGCAATCTGTGTAAATGTCACCTGAATTCCTAAATCGCAGATATTATCACAAATTACTTGCCCGTTATCCTACAATACAGGGTTAATAAAAGCACGAAATGTGAATTTCAAAGTAGCAGTAATACGATGAACGATACCAGTCCGGCAAATTGATTGCCCAGCCAAGCATTTTCTTCATATAACTTCTTCGTTATAGACCATAAAGGTAATTGTTTGAAAGATTATTACCTGTTTAAATATAAATGTTGAAACTTACAGTACAGTCGCATACAAAAACTACGTATCCCGCTATCCTGCAGATTTTATCTTTGTATAAAATTCTTATTTCTATTCAATTTACTAATCTACCCAATTTCATATTCAAGTTCCACGCAATATCTCATTCCACTAAATGTGGCAGGTGTGCTTATTAGTAAGCACAACATTTGTCGTCAATTGCTGTGTGTTAAGAATTTATTGGCAAACACAGCGTGGTTTATGTGATTCTTGAGTTTCTATTTCGAAGTACCAGCTTTTGGGCTGGGAATACACATCCTACTAAAAAAAGCATGCTTGTTTAAGCTAGAATGCTCTCCGTGTGTTTACATTAGCCAGTTAGTACAATACTTTGAGGTTTCCTTACATGATCATGCTTAGATTTGAAAACACGGGGGTAGATACAACATTAGCAGTAGCAAGTGTAGTGTTTTAAATAAAGGCGCTTTGTTCTTGTCAATTATTTCATAAGACACACACACATAACAAAAATTCTAGCTTCAAAGTTCTAGTTTTAATCCAGCGTTTGTTTTATACTGTCTGTTATTAAAATATCATTTCTTGGTGTATACCGGGTATCTACAGGAAAATGAAAAGAAACTACAAAATAAAATGCAATCCCAAATAACACACGATCTCCAATGGACATCCATTACAGGTCCATAATAAGTCCAAATGTCCATGGACATAAATAGGATATCCATAAGATATGCAGATATGGACTACTTTTGTAATATCCTTTCATGGGCATCCATATGATAACCGAATATCGATATTCTTAGAATATCTATAAACGTGTATGCAATGGACGTCCATCGTACGATAGTCCTATGCATGTTTGTTATTTTTTGTACAATGGATGTCAATTATCACATATTCACATTGGATGTCATCCTTTGACGAACACATGGAATATATGAATTTGAATGGTATATGTGGGTATATCGGACATCCAAATAATAGATCTATTCGCATGTTGCATAATATTGATAATAACATATCGGAAGAACACGTTATGTTGATAGGATGTTGATTTTATTGACAATTTAATTAATTCCACTTGATGTAACACCGAAAGTGACGGTTTAATAACCCAATATTTCAATATATTTTAATCATTTGCTCCTTTAATGGATCTGAAACGGACATCCTATAAATGAATTTGGTAGAGAATGGCTCTCCGGTGGATATCCAAAAACTTATATAATTTTCTTTAATTTTAAATATTAGCCGGAGTAGTAATGGATTTTGGAAAAAATACAAAATATTCAATATCTCGAATATTTTTCACTTTAGTGTACTTAAGGCATATTTGGCTAAATCTATTGCAAATGATCTCTACTAATAGGTCTTTCAGTATGTAGGTTTACTTACCAGTCACCCTGTATAGTGCAGAGACCCAGAATAACATACATAAGAATAACTCGACGTATGAACCATGCTAAAGGTGAAGCTTATCTGAGAGAAGGTCACGGTCACTTTTGTTTCTTTCTTCCCTGGCAAAAAAGTCTAAACTGGCAGTTTGAATGGTAATTCTAGGTTTAATTCTCGGCTGTTGATGGTATTCATTTCATAGTTTTATATGTGTGCTGTGGTTTATATGTGTGTGTGTGTGTTACTGAAATTTTGTTTATACTTAGTCTATCGTATATACTTCCTTTATCCACTTAGATCTATTTAGTATTTTAGCAAAAATAAAAACTTTCTAACGGTCATAGAGTATGCCTGCGTCTAATTGAATAACAGTGATGATTATTTGCGTCGAAAAATCTTCCTATTCTTCAGTTATGTTCAATGAATCCACAACCCCACCAAAACAGTTTTGGGGTTAAGAATTTTATTTTTTATTTTTCGTTAGATGGTAAACCTATTAACGTGGAAGATTTCACAAGAATAGAAAAACGTCATTATTAGGAAGTTGTTAGATAGATTTTGTTTCTAATTCCTTTTTTTCCTTCTTCTGTTACTCGTTGATTATTTATCGCCGCTTACTGAAGCTTTCCAGTTGTTTCCACGTCGGTGAGTTTCACGTCAGCTACCGTAGACTTCACGTGCGTTAACGTATTCTTTACTCCGCCATCGTTGAGACCTCGGTACGTATACTTATGTCGCCAAAAGCCAAGAAGAAGAAAGGCAAGAAACCAACGCCGAAGATGAACTCACAATTGAGCAGATTACGGCAGAAATTGAATTTCTCAAAAAAATTCTCGCCGAGAGACACCGAAACAGAACCGTGGACATGGCACTCGAGATGCCCCTGTCCGACAACCTCTCCGAGAGCGCTTATGCTCAAACCTTGAGCTCCGATACATCCTTCGGATCAATCGACTCGATAGTTGAAGCAGTCAATTCCAACCTGGATAATGTCTACAAAACGAGACCTCTTTCGCCAATTTCGCCATCTTAAATCGAAGTCGTAGCCCAAATACACTCAACCCCGGGCAAGAAAACAAATCCGCCCCCAAGAAAGAGACGCAACGAGGGTTAAAGTAACCCCTAAAAGAAGAAAGGCCAACACTGACCCAGATAAAATTGAAGTAACGCCGCAGCAACCTGCTGCCTTCGTAGCCATGGAATCACCGCTCCTTCCCACAGCCACCGAAGATAGCCAGGATACTGAAAACAACCCCGAGGTAATAACAGAAATGATTCTCCCTATCGTGATCGGAGACAAGTCTAAATGGAGCGGCGTTTGCTCAGAGCTCCGCCGATCAAAGATCAACTTCTCCAGAGCGCAGAACATCCCTGTAGGAATTATAGTGTATCCATCCAAAATAGAAGACTTTCGAGCACTCTCAAATTATCTCCGAAAAGCCGATATACCGTTCCATACATACCAACTTCCCTCAGAAAAGATACTGAACGTAGTCCTACGGGGCGTCCCAACCGAAATCACTGAGAAAGATATTCACGAAGACCTCGTGGATTAAGGATTTTCACCGGAATAGGTCATCCGAATGACGAAACCAAGAAGCAAGGCGCCAATGCCGCTCGTGTTGGTAAAACTAGACAAAACACAAAAATCCGCCGACTGCAGCGGAAGCCATCCAGCAAACTACAGGGGGTATCTTCACTACCTCAAGCCAAAACCCTCTCCTAGACGCCACCAAACCTCTTCCTACCCACAGCTACGCACAAGCTCCAACAACCAACCCCCCAGAGAAGCCGCAGCCGTCCCCCAAGCCAAAAGAGTCCCAGAACTCAGCGTAATGGAACTTCTCAGCACTATACAAAAAATCTCCACCCAAGTCGGCGATATTGCCAGTGCCATCACCTAACGTTACAAAAACCGCCCTGCAAGGATGAATCATCATCAACCACAAAACCACCCCAGGCAAGATAGGCCTACCACAGAGACAAAAAGGCTAAAATGCTCCGCCTTAGAAGAGCGAAGAATTGACCACAGTCCACGTCGGTAACCATTTACTGTTCTACCAGACTATAATGTATTACCAAGACTTTGCAATCCTATTTAAATTCACCAACTGACAAAGCAAATAATGAATACTGAGAAAATAACACTTCCCACTGTTTTCACAATAGACATTCAATGCACTTTGACCAAGTGATTAAAATATTGGGTTATTAAACCGTCACTTTCGGTGTTATATCAAATGGAATTAATTATATTGTCAATAACATCCAAATCCTAACTCAACATATACAACGTGTTCTTCCGATATGTTATTCCCAATATTATGCAACATGCGTATAGGATCAGTTATTTGGGTGTCCGATATACCCACATATACCATTCAAATTCATATATTCCATAAATGTTCGTCAAAGGATAATATCCATAGTGTATGTGTGATAATGGACATCCATTTTACAAAGAATAACAAACATGCATAGGACTATCGTACGATGGACGTCCATTGCACAAACGTTTATGGATATTCTGAGAATATCCATCTTCTGATATCGTATGGATGTCCATCAAAGGATATTACAAAAGTCGTCCATATCTGCATATCCTATGGATATCCTAGTTATGTCCATGGACATGTAGTTAACAATACGATGAATTTTAGAAACGATTTGGATAATCTCAGCGATCTGTATACCTTATTATTTAACATTAACTAAAAGGCTCCACATGTTAATAATCCTGAAACTACTGACTTAAATTCCACTTTTATAATTATTGATTCTGACTAGTATCACGTTTAAATTTCCCGCCTACTCCCCAACCTGTTTTACATATTGACTTACCTTAGTAACTTTTCATTTTTTTAATTCCTTCATTTTACATAACCTATCTTTTATGTACTTGGTTTCCATTGCTTTTGGCCATGTAGTCTTTCTTTGATGATCATTCACCGCAATTTTAATCTGTTTTTATTCGTCACAAATTGTGTTTTAATTGTGATGTATCCAAATTAACGGTTTTAGTGTGACTGCTTAATTTTATTAATACAAATCAAGGATTATATTACTTTTAATCGCTAGTTTCCTGCTCTAATCGTAAGTTTTTTTGACGTATTATTGCTGGTTCTATGTATATTATCTTGTAGATTTACCTTCTGATGAAAAATTCAATAAAATTCGAAAGCTTAAGGTTTAGATACATGAGTCTTATTTCTTTATAAAAGATTTTACCATTGATTGCTAACCCCCACTAGTTTAGAATCATCTAAATCTACGTTTAGTAACGTTGTGACAGCCGTTACTTCCCCTCTAACGGAAAGAACAGTATAAATTGAAAACAGCTATTAAAATACGACGTCTATTTCCGCAATAAAGACAGCATGCAAACTACTGAAATTACATTCGAAGTTTATTTTCGCCGACAAATTACAACTCCGAGATACATATCTAAGTTAAAAATTAAACTAGCACGTTCAAAGGCTACAGAAAGCAAGTAGTTTTAATATTCTTGAAGAATAAAAAAGATAGCACAAACAATTCTTATTTCCGTATATTTCGATATGTATGCAAAATATCCTTTAAATTAAATTTTTCCTTTCCTTAAATTAAATTGAAACTCGAGGGAATATTCCTAAATGAAGCTCCTCTATTATGATATAAATTATCATTTTATATTAACAATAACTCTTTTTAAACAAAAAAGGAGCAGTTAAATAATAAGTGGAGTTACGATAAAACTTACCTACTTAGTTGTCTTTTGTATTTTCAATATAATTGTGATGCACATCTTGAATGATGTTACTCATTCCTTTAAATCCATCAAAACATCTAACTTTGCTATCTTTTATAGCGAAGACGATGGAGAGATAAGGTGATAATTCAATTAGAGACGGAGATATCTGTCGGATTTCAGAAAGGCAACATTGAAAGCGATAAAGTAGAAACTTATTAAATTTTAAATTGACCTTTTCGTTTAATAATTAATATTGTTTATGAAAAATAAAAGAGAATCGTATGCTATCCGTACATATTCCCTAGTCCAGTAAAGAACATTCGTATGAGTAGAAAAGACTACGTTTAGCGAAGACGAATCATTGCCTGTTTCCATGCGATAACTGCTGGAGTTCCTCAGGGTTTGTGGTTGGACTCAGAGCTCTTTCTGTTGTTCATGTTTTATCTCTCAAGTTATACAAACTAGTCATGAAAGTGCTCTAATTATGTTGGAGCTCGGAGCAAGTAAAGAAAGAAAGTATTTTTGGAGGATTCTTTGTATTAACGTAGTGGATAAAATCAAATTCAGGTTTTCAAATTGACCTGATCGCGTGATACAAGTGGTGGCAAACAATAATCTTCTGCTGCAAACATTTTACCAATGCGTTTCTTAGTAACAATGTTGCAAGTCTTAGGCAAGTTGCCTTCTGCCCATGAACTCCACTTTATTGATAGAAATAATCAACACAATCCATATCTTGAAGTGATCTTGTTTCTCGTCTATGTAGGTTCTTACCCTGCAAAGTTTAACAATACTACAGTGTATTTTTGCACTACCTAGAATTGACTATAAATCACATTATCCTAGAATCAACTTATTAAGAATTTCTAATCTTAATCACATTTAATGGTATCACATGTTCTTTTAACTAAATTTGCAGGTAATTATAACATGAATCGTTTTACACTCCCAGTGGTAAATCATGTAAAAGCATCAATTAAAATTAATTCCCAATTCAAACATGCCCTCGTCGTTTCTACCTTACCATATATTCGTATCCCTTTTATAGTTGAAATCAAATTTAACGATTCAATCGACGTTAGGTAGTGTGATATCCAATACCGCCCCAGAAATAAATAGTCCCTAGATATATTTTCAATTTACGAGCCATTTACGAATATTTAGCAAACAAATTATTCTGCGTACCCTCTAATAATTAAATTATATTACGATGTCACCCTCCTATAATGTTCCGGTTCAATTCTAAGATGATTAAATCTTACTGTAAAGCAAATACGTAGACGTTTCCAATTATCGTACTGTAATCGTAATTGATGAGTATCGTAAGGTATATTATATATAAACTATATAAGAAAATATGGGGTAATAAATATAACTTTTTAATTTATTCGGGACTGAGCTTTTTAACTGTTTCACGCCTTATATTATTCATCCCACTTTTTAATTTAAAAAGCCACTCTCAGCGTTACCATTCTGAAGTTTCAGATTAATTTATGCAACTCTGGCGAATGTTAAGCGGAGGAACCTGTATGTAGGTTAATAGTGTAATTTTCTCTTGTAGTTCTTGCTGAAAGGTCTACGAATACCGAGACGTTTAGTATGAAAGGGGTAGTTTGGTGTAAAATACTGTACTTTATAATAACCACTGCTATCCACTATGCTTAAAAAAGAACGGAACTGGATAGCAAACAAAAATTTGTACGCTTAGCGATTTCACTACCATAAAATCTTCAACTTTATTATACAAATTGGCAAGTATCTAAAAATGACTGCTTTGTAAGTGTTTATTCTATGATGAACATATCATATGTACTGGGTGACCAACTAAGAATGTCCCTCGGCCATATATCAGGAACGGTTTATACTACAGCTTTGGGAAACAAATATTACTAGCTAAAATAACCACGAGAAACATCTGCAAATTATTTAGAAAAGTGTAGGGTGACCGATAGAGGACGTAACTGATCACCAAAAATTTTAATTTTCATTTTATGCAAAATTTACAAACTTAAGGTCTATCATAAATATGAAAATCGGAATCTACTGAAAATTTTGCATATTTTACATTGGATAACTTTTTTATATTTTGCCAAGGGGAGGGGTGAAGGGAAAACTTTGTATTGAAGGAACGCTTTTAACTTCGGTTCTGTTTAAACGAATTTTGCATACTTAGTCTCGGTGAAAACAGCATTACTCTTCCGATCTATTGCTTACAAATTCCAACCAATCTAATAAGTGACATGCATGCTAGAGGGCGCTGTTTATTTTGTTTCGGGAATTTTGCTTTTTTCTCGAAAATATTAAATGGAAACATACATTTTTGACAACAAATTTAAAAAGTAGGCTAAATTACCAACAAATTTGCGAAAACCGGGTATCTTTATCTTTTACGAATCCGAAGATATCTTCAGAAACGTGTGGATGGTAAAAATTTCTTCTATAATTTGAAATTATTTTACTTCCCGTGAACGGAATTTAGCAAATTTGGTCTTATTAGAAAGGATTTTATTGTCCATCTTTCCATTTAAGATTTTCGAGAAAAAGCAAAATTCTCGAAACAATTTAAACAGCGCCCTCTAGCATGAATGTCACTTATTAGATTGGTTCGAATTTGTAAGATTGGAGGAGTAATGCTCTTTTCATCGAAACCAAGTTTGCAAAATTCGGTTCAAACAAACCGGAGTTATAGTATATATATAATACAAAGTTTCCCCTCGTCCTCAACCCTTATTTGGCAAAATACAAAAAAGTTGTCCGATGTAAAATATGCAAAATTTTCAGTAGATTCCGATTTTCATATTTATTCTAGACCTTAAATTGGTAAATTTTGCGTATTGCCTAATTTTTTATACACTTTTATGATTAAAACAATTCTAAGAATTAACATTTAACATTTGTCGCATCTACATATTTAAAATCGCCCTGTACATTTGTTTCATAAAACATGTGTCTAGTTATATCTATGTAGATAACAAAACGATTTTAGTTAAATTAAATTATATCAGTAAACATGCGAAACAAAGTAGAGCAGCCTATACTGAAGAAACTTGCTGAAAATCAATAAAAACATGTTCGCCATATATAACAGACATCAGCTATCGCTGAAGTGGAAGTACATCAGTTTACGATTTAGAACTCTTTTATAATTTGAATCAATTGTTTTAAAATCTCCTATGGATTTTCGAGACGGAAACGAGACCAATATTAAGACGTCAATCGTCATCGAAACGAAATTAGTTTATAAAGACTGTCAAACGGTGGTAAAATTACACACCGACCTACTCAATCAATCCTTAAGGACATATAACAAAATTTCTAACCCTCTAGTTCATGATATGAGTGTCCCTCAAGGTAGTTTGTTTGAGGATATTCAGGATTGTCAGTACCACATGTATATGGATGATAAGAAGCTGTATCATTCATTTCCTCTCTCTTAGCTTGATGTAGGTGTTGAGCAAATTAATCGGGAACTAGATAATTTATATCAGAGGGCATCGGGGGATGGACCTGTAGTAATTTTGTAAAAATAAATTGAGAGACGCTGTCGCCAGTATAATAGCCATCCGTTTAAATAACGATATCAAATCAATCATAAAGTCAGCAAGAAATGTATCTCTTATTATTGACAATAAATTGCGTTTCAAGCAGAATGTGTCTTCATTTATTGAAAAAGCATTCGGAAATTTGAAGGTACTTTTTGGGAACAGAGAATAAGGTCTGCTGTTAAAGTTAAAAGAAAATGCGGTGTAATTCCCTAGTTTTATCAAAATTCAATTTTTGTAACGCGGTTTATGGTCCTTGTTTGGACTCAATAATTGACGCGCCTATGATTCAGAAGGTGCAGAGTGCTTGTCTTAGATTCATTTATGATATCGGGTGAAAAAATTGAATTTCATATATGTACACTAAAGTGTGCTGACTGGTTAAGCATGGGTTCAATTCGCAAGATGTACTCATCTTTGAGGGCTGACGTTCACAGTTTAAATATTGGGTTTAAGGGAACCTTGACTTCGTCTCTCCATAGCACTGCTCTCTTTACGAGCGTTCATTTTCGTCTAATATTCCACAAATATGGAATTACATTCATGACGGGTATAAGTCATCTGCTGTTGATGGATTCAGGAGTCGATGCGATCTGCTCTTATGGAAAACTGACTGTTTCGGTAACAAAACTAACACATCCACATCGCTTACCTTTAATTTTTGCTTACGAGTGGTGATTTTAAAGGTTCAATAAAATAACAATCCCATAAAAATTTTATAAATTCTCCATTACAATAATAAAACAAAATAATACAATATGTTCATTTATATGTCTAACTGTTAAACGCTTGAGGTAGAAACTAAAACACAACGACTATGACGTCTTTCGTTACATACAGAAAAACCGCCGAAAAGGAAAAATTCTCTGTATTATTTCTAGACCTGTTCATTTATTATTTCGTTCTCCACCCGGGGCACTCACAAAAATGATAAACGAGTATAATTTAACGGACGCGAGAACGATTTCTTTTCTTTCATTTTCTTACATAAAATAGCCTGCTAGTAGAGAATATTTTCACAGTTTCGTCTTTTCCGTTGTTTGGCGGCTAACGCCAGTGGCGTAGGTGACATTAGAAACTGCCCATGCGCTACTAATGTAACAAATTGCTACAAGCCTTTGTTCTGCATTATTATTTTTCTTTTTATATCTTAAACAAATTTCGAGTGGATGGTATTTTTTAGTTTATAATTCTTTCAATATATTGTTATATGATTCTGTCTCTACCTTATTTGTTAAATTAGAACATGACACTGTCAGAACTCTAAAAACTTTTTATTTATGTTATTTTTTATTGGAGAAGTAGTAGTAATAAGCAAAGATAATAAGAGCAATTTTGAGCCTTAACTCGCTTATTTTAAATGGATATGCTTTTTTTACAAGATTTACAATCTAAATATTTAACATTACGATTTTAGATAAGTTTGTCACCTCCGATTAAGTTTTTTTAACTTCATAGGACTTGGGAGGACATATAACCTACAACGATTTTATTCTATCATAAACAAATAATAAAGAAGTTACATTCAGGGGTTGTAATGGTAGAAATATTCAAACAAAAATGACACATTTATAAAGCACAAAATAGTGAACGAACTGAAGTCACGAATACAATAATGTTACTAAGGAACAAATAATTAGTTTGGTTTTTATTCAATTATATTCTCAGTCGCTCTAATTTCTGTCTTTAGTTCTTCTAATTCCAATTTTATCGTTCGTTACGCCACTGACTACAACTGTCGAGCTGGTGCCGGCAGCTGGTTGAATCGAACAAGTTATAACTGAAACGAGAAGAATGATGTCTCTCCCCATATTTCCACCAATTTCGCCTCATCGCTCTACCGTCATGTTTACTTTAGATAAGACGAACATCTACTGTCAACGCCAACTTTGCAGTATTTCATTCAGCGGGGCAAGAATTTTTCCTCCGGCCAACGCGTCAACACGATGTTAGTATTAATTTGAGTCAAATTCGAGTTGTGACAAATTATCGAATAATTGAAATCGAAAAATATTTACGGTTAATCTATATAGTTGACCTAGCTGTCATTGTCTCCGTTCGTTAGGTGTGCTTCGCTGGGTAATGTTCTATGACATAAAAATAGAAGGATTTTAATAATTGCCAAAAGATATGTAGTCTTGACGGAAATGTTTAGCGCTACAACGTCAGTGGATGTTTTATATTAATGTTTATTTTACCCTCACTATTATTATATTGTATTTAATAAAAGAAGGTGAAATGTGCGATTCAGAAATTAGTACCAGCTTTCTTAGTTTGTTCACCTTCTCTTCTCTTATTGTCGCTTTGCGTCGTTCTATAATGAGTTTGCTATCTTGTCCATTAGACTATTTTTACCTCCATTACTCGCACGATTAAAAAATTAACGTTTTAAACTGCGTATCTGTAATAGTTTCGGTCTTGCATTCCCTTACATGCACACTGAGGAAAAGAAATGCATTGATTCAACAAAAAAATGTAAAATCCAAGAACAATTTTCGTTTAAATACGGCGAACAGGTTTTTTTGTTGAATCAATCGAAAATTTTTCTGAGTGCAAGTTTCGCATGACAAAATGACAACCTCTATCCTAAAATTCACCAAACAAACACCAAATAGATACACCAAATTTAAGAAGCCTATATACCAGGCGATAAAATCTCCCTAAATAATTGAAATATTTTTGATTTCCCAACTTCTTGTAACCGCTCTTCACATTAATGACATGTAAACATTGATGATAGGAAACTCCATGGGAATAGTTCAATTTGTTTTTATGTCATGTAATATAAAATTAATTACGAGTACACTTTCCCAGTTTCATAACCGTTACTAATAACAACAGAGGATTAAGTGACCCAGCACCCTAAGACCCATCCTAAACAATCTAAATTTAAATCCAATAACAAATTCTATCAATAAAGCTGAACCCGAACAACCTCCTAAGGGTCGTAATAACTTATTATTAAATTATTATTTTCCATCTTATCGACATTCCGTTGGTAATCCCTAAATTTTGCGGTGGGTCACTAAAACTCGGCTCTTATCCTATTAAAGAAATAGTTGGATGGACATTTATGAAACATTCCAGCAATGGGGTTTAAAAAATCTTCCCAATCTCGGATTCTAAAAGGACATTTTATGAAAAGGTCTTTTTCGGGTCCAACAACTTTTAATGTAGAAGAACCTAAAACGATTGTAAATCGCTACTTTGCCTAATATCTGGTTCAAAATACGATTCTTTTCTATTTCACGCCGGTTTCTCGTTTTCTCCACGTTTAACTTTTGTTAACAGCCGGATTCTCTGAAGACCGTCCGTTAAATTTACGGAAAAAGAAGGGAGTTCGTACACTTTCCTTCTATTATTAGTTCATATCTTTTCCGGACACATGCACCTATCAAGGAACATCTTCGCAGACGGACTAAAAGAGGTAGAGGAACTGTGGGGAATACGTGATGCGTACCACGGTCCCCGTGCGAACGCCAAGAACTGTCGCTCAGTCCGCTGGTGCGGTGTCTGCATTCAGAGCTGAAATTGAATTTACGTGCGAGCTCCTTCCACACAAAGGATTTGCCGGATTTGCGTCGTTTCTGGATTTTCTCCCGGTGCTGATGTTGAGATATGAAAGAAAAGCGTTCCCGAAAAAGAGGAGGTTATGCGTTGTAATCTCTTCGACGTTTGTGTACGTACATGTTGGACTATGTAAATCGAAAAGGGGATGCACATACATGTTTTTGAAGATACGTGTTTACTGTATATCAGATTTTGGGGATATTCAACAGAACCATGAGAATAAAAACGGAATAAAAATTATAAATAAAAATGATTAAAAAAATCTATTATAAGTTAGTAAGAAGTGGTACATTATTTTTTGCACATATGTTTAACAATATTGAGAATGCAATATTCAAGTTGCAGATCTCTCTTTAGCGTCGAAATTTAATACCATCCCAAATTTACAATATTCTAAAATAATACATATATCTTATTTATTCTAAATAAGTATATGACCGGCGACTAAAGAAATATATCAAGACAGGCAAAGTAAATGTAAATTCTAAGGGTAAGTTCATAGTGATGCGACGAAGCAAGCGACAAGCGACTAGACTAGAGTAGCGACGAAAACAAAAACCTACAGTCCAAGCTTAACATTTATACATATCATTATGAACGTATCCTAAAACAACAAGTCATCTCACCTTGTTTATTTTCGTTTGCCTATCTAACGATTGCAGAATATTGTTTTTAACTGTTTCCAAATTAAAATAAGCTGCATTGCTTAACTGACTACCAGCAACTATTGCTGCGTAATTTGTGTGTGTTAAAATTGTTTAATGACCTTGTTACAAAAGTATTTCGCCATTTATAGCGCTGCGCAGTTAATCATTTTCCTCTCAACAGCGAACGTTAGATTGATCAGTATACAATTTTTCGAGAGAAATGTCAGCGTCACCTCGCAGAATTGAATCCTGCATACCGACGATTCTTCACTGGACAGCTGCCTAACCATTGAGGCTATCGACCAGTTTTTATACTTCTTTTTTATAATCTAATTGAACTTTCAAAGTTTTTTTGTCCTTTGGGACACACCAAAATACATACATTTTAAACTTCCACGTGAACTCTACATGTGATTTTTTATGTTCTAAAATCTAGAACCATATCTTATCTGCGGAATATTAGAGGATATGACACAATGAATACAATACCACTGGCTTAGATAATGGAGTTGCAGCGGTTATGCATATAGGCAGAATAGTAATCTAGAGTATTCTTTGACAATTTTTTTTTGATAATGAACACAAAAGTAACGAAGCGAAAAGGAACAGTCCTAGACGAATTGAAAGACGATGAAGTCAGAAATTGGAAGCTCTGGCTACAAATTGAGAAAAATCAAAAATGGTCGTGGGCACCGTAAAAGATAGGAAAGGATCAAACCTAGAAGCAATAGAACTTCAGAACCTGCTACACTGTTCTATTATTATCAATAATATCGTTCCTTAAATTGTTTAGACTGTTGGTCCATTAGTTACACAAGTTTTTAAGTGGAACCATAAAAATATTGTAATGTTATTATACATTTATTCACAACTCCATTTTTCATTTGACAGATGAGCATCCAGCTAGGTAATCTAAAACATTAAAAGCACTAAATTAATGTTATATTTATGAAACAACAACCAGCTAGCTGATCTGTGTATTTTTTCTTTTATTCAATTTAATTCAGTTTTATAAAAGTACGTAACAGGAACACGATTGCACACATGCGAAGTATTTTACTAAATTCATACATTTAAATTTAATTCAACACTATCCAATGATAGAGAATGTTAAACTCTTCATCATCGATATTTTCTTCGCATATGTACGAGTCGATGTCATGTTTTGGCTCAGTAGCCATCTGACGTAGAAGGGGGTGTTGGTTAGCAGAGATCTTATTATAAGTCCAGCCAACGACAAGGACAGAAAGATACCAAATTCACCACAATATGTTCAATTGTATGTTTTAAGGTAATTAATTAATTTTATATCATTTCATTTGTACACAAATACACATAAATATTATTACAAAAATTACACCATTAATTCCACACACAAAAGAAGAAAAACCAGGCAGTTGGGGGCATTTTAAAGAAGAAAAAGTAGGTGATAATTAAAATTAACAACTTTACAGTGACACTGTATAACACGATTTTTGACCGGACCTGTAGGAAATTAATCCAACAATGATCGTTAATTTTCGTTATTGACATTAGTCTATCGAACTGTATTTCTGAGGAGATTTGGAGGCAATTGAAAATCATTTATTTAAAGCCGCGCAATAGCAACAAACGGTCTCTTTTCCATATATAGTCGAACAGAAGATTGCTCTACGTAAAATTTTATTTAATAGCCACGGTGCACCGTTGAGCTCAAATAACTAGTCATCTTCGAATAAAAGTATTTTAAACATCAAAATTTCCCTGAATTTCACGTCCAGGCGCTCGAAGAACTCGAAATCTCACACAGACACATAATCACACATTTAATTTTAATTAATTTTAAGTTCTAAGAATTTAAGAAAAATATTTTTTTTATGATAAATAAGTCCAAAATAATATTTAAAGTAAATTAAAAAAATATATGAAAAGAATATTAAGTAAAAAGGTAAAAAGTTCAATTTTTATGTTCTCTACACTTGCTGTAGAGTTAAGAATTCGCAAACCCCTGAGATTATTTTTTTAAACCATTATTTTAATTTAAGAAGAGTGTAGCCCAAATTTTCTTAATCTTATTATTAAATCAAATTTCACATTACAATATATTCAACGGATCCAGATCTGAGATATATAGGGTGCTTCATTAATTATGGGATATATTTGAACTGGAGATACTGCGTGTCAAATAATGACCATTGACCAAAACTAGTCTTATTCAAAATCCCACCGTTTTCAAGATGAAGGTCTTCAAAGTTCCAGAAAAAAATCGTTTCTTCCATCTTTAAGCTAATCTACTTGCACGATGAAAATAAAATTTGGCATGGCGATTTAGTATTATTAGATGCTTCTTATGGTGGAATTTTCCGAAATTAGCTAAATTACAGCAAAGAGAAAAAATATCCCTTTGTGTTAACATCAATAAAATTTTTTTGTTTTTTGATTTACAAGCTGCGAAATTCTTATAGAAACTTCGTATAGTGCTTTATATGCTTTATTTTTTTTTTCTGGAACTTTGAAGACCTTCATCTCGAAAGCGGTGCGATTTTGAATAAGACTATTTTTGGTCATTGGTCACTATTTTACACATAGTATCTATCTATGTTTGCATGCACCCTGTATATCTTATCCTTTAAATATATTTTTATGGTTCCACTTAAAAGCTCGACCAACAGTCTAAACCATTTAAGAAACGATATTAGTTCAAATATTTCCTCTCAGGTTTGCTCTTCAGCAATTAGGTATCTGCGATTCAATAAAAAAGCTTCTATACAGACGATAGATTAAGCACTTCAATATGAAAATCGCATCAGCTTTTTAAAATTTCCACCAGTGCGATTCAAGAATTAACTCCATGCCATGTGATCTCCTTCATTGACGTGTTAACGCGTTATTAGTAGAAACACTATTGAAAAACACAAATGCATTTAGGCAAAAAAATGAAATAAAAATAAGTGTGACAATGTACTGTTAATACGATAACTGAAAAAAACTCATTTAAGATTGAGTGGTGAAGATTTTCAGCAGTTGCAGTCGCAATTGAAAATAATTTCAATTTAAATACAATGCGTCCATTGTCTGCCTCGAGGTTAATTGCTGTTATAAACGCAATGCAAATTAAGCCGAATCGGAGACGGATAGCAGCCACTGCATGGTAGTGCAATAAGTTGTCGACAATCTAATTTAAGCGACTGTTCGTGTATTTCAATTGAGGACATACATATAGGATATAGTACCTACTACTCGTATATCCTGACGTACTTGTACTACTACAGTTGAATATATGTATTTGAGGAGTAAGAGAGATGACATTACGGTCTAGAAATTAATTACTATCTATAAACACGCTAATATAGCTCCTTTGTTCCTTGTTCGTTTCAAAATTATCTCATGTACCGTTTCAATTCGTCTATTAAGGCAAGCCAAGACAAAAGGAAAAGGTAGGTAAGGAGAGACGTCTACTATATCTCAATGATACTGAATTGTATAAAGTTATTGTTAACATCATTATTTGTACGATAGGTAACGGCGATTTAGTTCAATTACATTTTTTTTTATACTTTCGTTCTATTTATTCTTTTGTTTTAATCTAAAGGATCATGTTGTTTTATGTTATGTACTTTTCGTTTCAATACTTTATTACACCCTTATGGACCTTGTTTCGTGTCAGCCAACTATTATTATAATTCATCTTCTTAAAAATAAATTTTAGTGGGACATTATTTTCGAAACAATCTGTACCATGCATTATATCGATCAAAGAAAAGAAAATTATAAAACTATATATTCTTGTTCAAAGTAGACTAATGGCTGTTTTTGTTTACAGGTAACGTCTTTGTGATAGCGGCCATATTGCTGGAAAGGAATCTACAAAACGTAGCGAACTATCTGATTCTCTCATTAGCTGTAGCAGATTTACTGGTCGCATGTCTAGTGATGCCCCTGGGTGCGGTTTACGAAGTTAGCAACGAATGGATGCTGGGGCCTGAGCTCTGTGATATGTGGACGTCCAGTGACGTTCTTTGTTGTACTGCTTCCATACTCCACCTAGTTGCTATCGCTTTAGATAGGTAAGCACAATATTAGCAATATTATACACATACAACTGCAATTGAGATTAATAAGCAAAAAACTGTGTTTGATATCTTAATTTGTATAACAAAAGGTGTCCTAAAAACTGTACTTTAGACTTTAGTAGTTCTTTGGTTATGCTCCATAGAGAGTTAATTGAAAATTTAAAATCATTTGACTGCGAACACTAGCATTTTATGTCATTATTGCTCGTGCAACAAAAAAAATTAGATCGGATTCTGTCAACTAATTAAATTACGTTTTTTTTTAAATATAGAAAATTATTGATTTTTATATTAAAATCAATCTCCTATACTATATATTGATAAACAATTGTAAAGGAGTAAATGAAATAGAGATAATTAATATGTAAATTCATGCCGTTAGTAGCTGTAGTTTGCTAATTTGATTTTAAATTGCCCCTCGTGTACAAAAACAAGGTCTAATTAAAATGCAATTATATTAATGAGATTAACGGTAAGTTCCAACTTGCAAAACAATGCGTATAAATTTCTTAATCCCACTTTAATTTGGGGTATTATACGGAAGCCCATTAGGTACTTATCCTCCATTACACGCTCAAAAGAAACCCTTACGAATGTTTCGTGTGTGTAGTATCCCAAAGTTAAATGTAATTCGGTCTTTTATTTAACTTAACAGACATTTTAATACTAAAACTGGTTCTCTGGTACAAACATAGATATCTCTTCGCGAAACAAAACTGATTAACTAAAATAGAATTAAACAATTTCTAATACTAGAATGCATTTAGAAACACTTTAATACCTGTGTAATTTATAGTATTCTACGAACACAGCACGAAAAATATCAGACTTCTATTTTTATTCTTTCCTTCTCTCCAGATTCTCTATTTCATTGTTCTTTTCGAGGCAGAAAGATCGCAAATTTTCTAAATCTGGATATTATATCCAATATTAGCCAATTCCTACGGCCAGAACAATAAGTTGAGGCATTGACTGTGATCAGTCCAACGAGGCAGGCTTGGTGAGCGGATTTTTAATTTACTCGGGTCTTAAATTTCGTGTTGCCGGCCTGAATTTACTTTTTCGAATAAGGTAATTTCGGCGCAGATGTTGTCCGTCCACCACTGAAAAAAAAAACTGTATATATTAGCATAGAAATTGCGGCCATCCGGCAAAGGAATAAAACACGATGAAAAGAAATTAAATAACCCTAAATTACAATTGGGTTGACGTTCGAATCAAATTTAAATGATTAAGTTTAATTTTATTGGTCCTCCTTAAACGAAAAAGGAATAACAAACGGATATGAAAGGGTCCTAAATTGGATTGTGGTAATTGTATATATACAGAACTAAAAATAATGTAAATTGTTACAATTGTCCTTAAATAAATAAGATGAAATGGGAAAGGTTGCGGAGTCGTGAAATTTAGTTGTTAAATATTTTCATGCATGAAAAATGTGAATTTATATCTTGAAAGTGGACAAAATATTAAACTAGAGATAATAGGTTCAGTCTTAAACTATCATCAATTAAGATTAAAACCTCACTTGATAAAATGTTCGTTAGATCTCTGAAACTCAATTACGTAGCTTTATATCAAAGGTAACAGTATTGTACACACTGTCTTACTTCCGGTAATGGCCAAGAAGTTAATTGCTTGCAGTTAGATAATTGGCTTACTTTACGATTAGTTGCAATAAGTAGAGTTTACTATTGAGCAACGCCTCATTCAATTTATAAATTCTATCGGATTACTACGAAGAAGCAAACTTTTTACACAATACTAATCTTACAAATACAATTAAAATATTTTTATTATTTCAGGAATGCGTTCTTTGAAGTTAATTGCAACAGATATTGACCTTAATTTGGTTCTATCAAACTAACTTCGCACTGCGCATAGAAAAAAACACAACATACTTGTTTTTGCATGTGCAAACTTGTACCTCAACTACAACTACAACCTCGTTAGACTTTATATCTCGGTACCTATTAGAGAGAATAATTTATGTAGTCTGTTTTTTTTAGAATTTATATGCACTAGGAAATGACAACCCACAGGAAAGCAAATAGCCTGTATTACATTAATATTAAATTTGCTGTAGATCTTTCTCCATAATAAGGTATATGAATGTTGCATGAAATAAATAGTACTTCCTTATTGTATTTATTTAAAATGTATCTTCCAGACTAGTTTCGCCTAATTGTTGGCTTCTTCAGTGGCTAATGAAGTAATTTATGTACAGTTAAGAATTAATAATAATGGTATTTGTTTTCGTTTAATACTTACAATTGTCTATGATGAAGGTTTCAATGAAACCTGATGCATGTCGACATTGTTTAATTAAACAATTTCGACATGCAATTCTCGAACAACTGTACGGAAATTTCACTGAAACCTTCATCATAGACAATTGTAAGTATTAAACGAAAACAAATACCATTATTATTAATTCTTAACTGTACATAAATTACTTCATTAGCCACTGAAGAAGCCTACAATTAGGCGAAACTAGTCTGGAAGATACAATTTAAATAAATACAATGAGGAAGTACTATTTATTTCATTCAACAAGACAATTGCATGTCGAAATTGTTTAATTAAACAATTTTGACATGCAATTCTCGAACAACTGTACTGAAATTTCATTGAAACCTCCATCATAGACAATTGTAAGTATTAACCGAAAACAAATACCATTATTATGAATTCTTAACTGTACATAAATTATTTCATTAGCCACTGAAGAAGCCTACAATTAGGCCAAACTAGTCTGGAAGATACAATTTAAATAAATACAATAAGGAAGTACTATTTATTTCGTTCAACAAAATATTAAATTTGTTTCGAATTTAAATACCTATAGGTATTCTGGGGTAGATGTCTTGGCAGATGTACCAGTAATACTGTTTCTAGAGTTTTAAATAAAAACAATCTTCTACAAAAATAGATTACATTAAATTGGATTTCTACTTTGTTCAACTAAATAAATACCTAAACATATCAAATAACTATTCATTTATAGATGGACTATATACTTGTAAACTGGTTTCCGAACTCTGCTAGCTTTATTTTCAAATAATCGTTCAGATTGATATAAAATAATGATATTATAGACTGTGTTTCTATCTGCGATACAGTTTTCTAATAAAATAATACAATGAATGTATTATCTTCTACGTACATAACAGATGAAACTTTCTCGCAACTGTTGGTCTGTAGTGTGCCATTTATTCTGACCCAATTCCAATTAGCTATATACCTATATATGAACATTGTATGCGTGGTATTCTCATTGTTCAACGAATAGCAAACATGTGCAAAAATTCTCATCTAAATTCCACCATTCCCTTCTATTTTGATATATTCAATTAAATTGAAACCCACTTACTAAATTGCGCTTCTCATTCTATTATTATTATTCGGGTTTCCTGTTCAACTGACCGCCACCGTACCGCTTCAGCAAACGCTACTTCGGATTCCTTCACTCTCCAACAACAGTTCCAGTACCGAACAGAGCGCCGCATTTAGTTTCACGATTTTGCAGAATTGTCCGAGCGGTTGAATTTAAAGTACCGGATAGAAGAACACATTTATTGCGTTAAATTGGCGGGGTTGCTTAACAGGCAACGGTCAGCAACTCTACCTCCGCTGTAAATTGAAGAGGGTCGTTAAATATTCATACATAGTGCGGATGCCAGTGTAAACGCGAAACTGTTTTTATTTTATAATACCTATTTAAGTACTCAATTTAATATTTCAACGACTTCTAGTATTACACCAGAAAAGCGGTTGTAAGAGTAGGAATAAAAGAATGTTTTAAAAATTTTTGTGGAAATTTTTAAATATGTCCGCTAAATGTCTAGTCCCTTTTCCTTCTGTAGATAATCTGTAAACCGGTGGTGATACAAAAGCGTAAATAATTTCGGCAATAAGACCAGTTGACACTATCCCTAACTAGAAGTTTTCAGAATTGTAGGATTTCATGGACATCGAAAAGGTCTAACGAACCAATTTCGTGAATAACACTGTATACATACATTAAAAAGAAAAACTGATAAATGTAAAGATAAAAATAAACGTAGTGAAAATACAAAATGTAAAACGCAAACCACAAAATACTCAAAGTACCTATATACATAAATATAGTAAAATGTCATAATAAATGTCATTTCAAAATTTCTCGGCAGTTTCTCTAACATATAAGTACAGCTCATAAATAAAAATGCAAGGCAACGTGAGAATCTAACTTAAAAATTCCTTACAAAGTGTTGCAAGACCAATTCCTACCATTATGTGAATTTCGTATGTTAAATATTACATTTGAGTCTGAAACAATACACCAAGCTAACAACCCATGCGAAACCAAGGAGTGAAAATAGGAGTACTAATGCATTATTAGATTATCTAGACGCGATTGATCTCTTAATCTACTCAACATAAAGCAGGCAATGTTAATTTTTTTACGCAATACATCAATATGATCACTTCCACTGCTTAGCAATAAAAAAAGCACAGTTCGGTACCATCTTACACTTTTCCCAGCCCCAAAATATCTTCCTCTCATTGATCTACTTGATCGATATCGCTTTTTGTAAAATTATATAAAATAATAATTTTTGCATCCCCTGTATCCTAGTTCATCTCATTACCGTGATGTATTGAGGGCATCTTTTTTGGGATATATGATTGCAAAGTTAGAACAGTTTTGAATTCTAGTAAGATTGAACATCTTCCTCTGCCTGCAATACTTCAAATTTAAGTGGAATAGGTTTCGCCACATGCTTGACCCGTGATGCTATTATCAACATAATATAGACATTCTGGTTGTTTGCCGGCAGATATTTCCATATTCTACGTGTAGTAAGTCTTTGAATCTCGGAACAAGGTCTGCTTGACTTAGATACCGGGTCGTGAAGGGATCGATGGCAACGCAAGGGCTGACGAACTCGAAAAGAGGGGGTCAGAGATGGAAATGTACAGCCCAGAACCTTTAAGACAAAAGGCCCGGAGATACATAGGCGACTAGGTCCGTACGAAACAGGAAGAATACTGGAGTACTATACCCGGTATAAGCCATGGAAAAACCTTCATAGGGAAACCATGTACGAAGAGAGCTAGAGACATGCTACAGCTTAGCAGGAAACAGCACTGTATTTTTACGGGCCTAATGACTAGACATGCTGCGGCGAAAGAACACCTACACAAAATCGGAATGTTAGACGGGGACACAAAGTGTAGATTTTGCGAGATAGAACCGGAGACAGTCTACTATACGATTGCGAGGTACTAGATCGCAGAAGGCAAAACTTATTTGGGAGAACGAAAGGAGAGGAGGAACGGAGATCCAGAGACATACCTTACCCACTCGGTTAGGGACCTGTACAGATTAGTGGAGGAGACTACCGTGATAGAGTGGGTGACTTGAATACACAGACGTGGCACAATAAGCCTGAAGAAAAAAAGTCTTTGAATCAACAAGCCACATCTCTTCCTGAAGGATTCCATCATTTCGTTCCTGGTTCCGTTTACTTAGATGGCGAAATTTTGTTGGCACCGATGAAGAAATTCATCAAAAATCTGTCGTGTTCGTACTGGTTTCTTAGTAGTCTTCCTAAACACTCTGTTATCAATATTATAAAATTTCAAAAAGACAACCTGGTGGTTGTTTTAACACAACCTAGTGCGACCCATTCAGGATGACACTTATATTATAAATTTTAAATTACATTTCTAATCTATTTAACGCATTTTCTTTTGAATTGCCTGCCTCTGATGAGCAGTACCCTACATGTACTGAATACATAATAGACGTAACAAAATTAATTTCGCTTCTAGTACTTAAGAAAATCATAGGAATGTTACAGTTGTGCGCAAAAAGGCATCAGTTATTAAGGAAAGTAAAGCAGTTGCAAATCTAGACAGTGGAACAGAAGTGGACACCGAAGTTTGAAAATCTGTAATTAGTTTCGAAGATTTGGTCATTTATAATAATTGATATGTATCCTCAGTTGTCATCCATAATCAAAATAAATTTACACGATTATTAGGTTGAAGCTGTATATTAATATTCAATCCTAAGGGTTAAAATGAATTGTTAACTTTTAATATATAAAGTGTGATAAAGGTGATTATCAAATTAAAGTGTCTCAGAAATGGAAATTATTCAGCTGTCTGACAGAAAAGATTGTTTAGTTAACGAGTTAAAGTCTAAATATGCAAAGGTATTCAAAGACGATCCGAATGCTTATGTTAGAAAGTTTAAGACTGAAATAAAATTAAGAAGAAATGCCAAACCAATTTGCCACAGGTCATATGAAATGCCTTATTCTCTGAAATCTAACGTTGAGATGAAATTGTTGGAATGGTAAAGCCAGATGCAATTTCGAAAGTTAATACAGGAGACATAATTTGTATAAATTTCAAGAAAATATCAAATTGGGTAATTGAATCTAATGGTTATGTATAAATTTACTATACGACATTTCTAAAATTTTTCAGCCTAAAAAAGTTTCTTACATTGTAGCTTTTCAATAAGTAGCGTAGAGACCATTTTACATAAATTAGGTCTCAAGAAGGTAGCTGCACGATGGGCACCGATAATGTTGACTCCAAAGCGAACCGTATTCGACAGGTCACTTCAGAGACAAATTTGGCCTTCATTAAACAAGATCCTGAATACTACTAGCAAAAGTCGTTATTGTGGATGAAACCTGGGTTCACTATTATGATTCTGAATCTAAACGGCAAAGCGTGATATGAAGGCACAAAAGTTCACCACCCTCTCGAAAGTTTCGTAAAACAGCATCTGCGGGGAAGGTCATGACCACAGTTTCTTGAGATGTCGAAGGAATTATCCTTATCTCACATATTTAGACTACAACTGGGCAATATTATGCTGCTTTCATTTCAAAACTGCGTGATTACATCAAATAAAAAGGAAGGGCAGAACTCAGACGTGGTGTATTGTTTTATCAAGACAACGCTCCTGCCCAGAGGAGCTGTGTTTCAACGGCGGCAATTCATAATGTAGGCTTAGAATTTTCCAACAACCGCCCTATTCTCCAGATTTGGTCCCTAGTGACTTCCATGTCTTCCCTAAACTCAAAGAACACCTTCGTGGGATTCACGATAAGACATTGACGATAAAGGTGAACGAGTGGTGTACAACCTAAGACAAAACATTTTTTTCTGAAGGTGTTAAATATTTTTACCATTGTTGTACCAAGTGTGTTAACGTCTTAAGGGACTATCTTGAAAAATAAAAAAATTTCACCTTCCCAAGTCGTTTCATTCTATGTCAGAGACAATAGTAGTTGAACTGCCCTCGTAAGCTATAGCTCGGTGAATGAATTATTGCAAGGGAATTTTGAAGGAAATTATATTATTAAAAAAGGAATGTAAGTAACGATCCCTTATCCCCATGCAATTTGAGTTTATAGTCAATTGGTTCTTTTGTTCAAATTAATACGTCACTTACTGACGCTAGAAATAAAACTTTCTCTTGAAATACTATAGAATGGACGTCAATTGCCACGCCACAACTAACGATAATATGAATCAGCTATTGATACGATCCTACACACAAGAATTGACATTTATGGCATGCTCCAACATTAATTTATCGCTGAAGATTGTATCTATACAATCGGCTAATGGGGTTGTAGTTTTTATGACTTTCTTTTATGATCGCAGTTTTATAGATATGTGTAGGGGCTTTATGTTATTTGGAAAACTCTACATAAGTAGCACACATGTAACTACGTTAACGATCATCTAGAGAATTGCATGAGATTGCTTCTTAAATATTTCCACCATCATTGCTTGAAGTTTAAAGTTCTTGTACATAATTCTTATACCACGCAGGAAGATTATACTGCTCGCATAATATATATTTCCAGGTGTTACTCGTCTCAGATGAGCTTAAACTATTAAGTAGATAGATTTTGCTTCTCTCCTCGCTTCTTGCGTAAATTAATTTGCTTGCGGCATGCCTTAAGAGAGCAGTTATCATTTGAAGGGTGCGTATATGCTGTGTTACTAATTATTTTTGGGGTAGCAGTAATATCTTGGGAATAATTTCCTATAAAGTATGCTGAGTCTTTGTAACTAAACTAATACCTTAACGTATGTTGATGAATAAAGTTTTCGAGGAAGTCTGTCCACAGTGACCGTTATAAGTTTGTATGTTCCCTAATATATTTGGAAAATTAATATTTTATTCCAAATACCTACATCGCCTCTACTTTTTGAGTATATTTAATATACACAGTGAGTCGTTAAGAATGGGAAATCTGGAAACTGGGAATAGTAGAGCCTAAACTATGAGGATTGACCGCGGCAAGCCTTTGTTTGACGGTAATGTTTATATTTGGTGCAAATGATGATGCGAAATTCTAGATTTATTACACAAATTTAATTCTTTTCAGAATAGATTGCAATTTACTTCAAAAATTGAAAAAAATTGTGTTGCTGTTGTTTTAATTTCATTTATATTGTTCAACATTTTTGAAGATATTTTGAATAAAGAATCGTCTATTATCAAATTGAAGTTATGGTATTAATTTTTTGTTTATTTTATCTCTTTTTTGTAATGGATATACATATATGTAGCATTTTGTCGTTTTAAGTTTTTCTTGAGATACCTATTGCTAATACGCTTCTTCAATCATCATAAGCAATTAGGATATAATTAACAGAGCCATGTACACATACACAAATAATACATCAGTGAGTCGTTAAGAATGAGAAATCTGGAAATTGGGAATAGTAGAGCCTAAAATATGAGGCTTGACCGCGGCATGCCTTATACAAATGTTGCTCGTTTAAGAGATACAGGGTGTTCAAGTTAATAATTTATAATTGTTATGTTTTTCAGCGTGACGAATAAGAATTTGACATCAATTTTAACGTTGCTCATAGGTGGCGCTGATTACACACTGCTGAATAGATAAATCGATGCTTATCTTTTTTGTGCGTGTAGAATCACATAAACTGAATCGAAAATTTGAAAGAACAACCTTTTTTACATGAAAAATACATACTTGTTTGATGTTGATATCTTGATCCGTTTTCGAGATATTTGCCTTCTAAAGTTTCAATGCAGTTCAGCCTATTAATACAATTTTTGATTTTTAAATACGAAGCTCAGGTAAATATTGACAAGAAATAATGCATAGGTATACACTAAATCATAGTTTATTAGTAGAGTTTTTTTTAATAGGCCTTACGGCCACATAGTGTTTGCAAGAGGAAGTTATAACGTCTCTAGAGTGTTCATAGTAAAAAAAAAAAAAACAATCATGAAAATAATGACTTCTAAAATTAATTTGTCAAAAGGGTAACAAGTTGATACAACTGTCATATGTAATGCAAGCGCCCACGTATTATACCGGTGAATAATTTAGTTAGAGCAACTGCTCGAAATGTCCACCACCCACTTCAATGCACTTTTCTATTCGTTTTCTTAGAGATCTTCTAATGTTACAAAACAGCCCTGCATTATTTCTGATTACATTGGCAGCTTCTTGAATTTTTTGAAGCAACTCTTCACGGGAATCAATTCTTTCCTTGTAGACTATATCCTTCAAACTAGACCAAACAGAAAAATCTAGGGGTTAAAATCTGGACTTCTAGGTGGCCAAGGAAATTCAAGGAAATGTGGTGGCGCTCCATCGTGGATAAACCACATGTTTTGTCTTAGTTCAAGTGGTACATCTTCTAGTAGTTTATTTAAATTTTGTTCAAGAAAATCTAAGTATAGTTGACCGTTCAGATTCGGAGGGAGTACAAAGGGACCAATAAAAAAATCAGATATCATCCCACACCAAATGTTTATCTTGAACTCATGCTGGAAATATCTTTCCCTTACTGTATGTGGATTCTCATAATCCCACAAATGATTATTCCTCCAGTTGAAAACTCCCCGTCTAGTAAACATTGCTTCATCGGTGAAGAGAACTTTGTCAAGAAACTTTCGGTCCTCGTTCTGTTTTGTCTGTAAAAACTGCGAAAATCGTAGACGTGCCACAGGTAATGAGGTAATAAATTCTGCACGGGAGTGAAATGATAAGGGTACAGGTTTTCTTTTCGTAAGATTCTATTGATAGATGTTTGACTTATTCCTCTCGCTGCACTTAAACGGCGAGTACTTACGCCTTGGTTTTCGGTAACACGGACTTCCTCTTGTTCTATCGAGATTGTTTTTGGAGCACCATTATGACGCTTAGGACGAAAACATCCAGTTTCTCCTAGGCGATTATAAAGATTTCTAAAAAGTTTATGATTTGGTTGTCTTCGATTTGGATATAATTCTAAATATCTTCGGGATGCAGCAAGTCCATTAAAATCTGAGCAAAAACACAAACCATATCTCGCATTTCACTATTAGAAAAGTCATTATGCCGTGGCATTTATTTACTTCTTATTCTAGTACAAATAAAATAGAAAAAGATAAAGCTACTTGCTTAGTACTATACTCTTTGACACAAGCTTAACAAGCATAAATAATGATAGCTGTTAGATGCATTTAAGCCAACTTAGTATTTTCAGAAGAATAAGCCAACTTTGTATTTGAAGGACTAAAAATTGTATTAATAGGCTGAACTGCATTGAAACTTTAGAAGGCAAATATCTCGAAAACGGATCAAGATATCAACATCAAACATATGTATTTTTCATGTAAAAAAGGTTGTTCTTTCAAATTTTCGATTCAGTTTATGTGATTCTACACGCACAAAAAAGATAAGCATCGATTTATCTATTCAGCAGTGTGTAATCAGCGCCACCTATGAGCAACGTTAAAATTGATGTCAAATTCTTATTCGTCATGCTGAAAAACATAACAATTATAAATTATTAACTTGAACACCCTGTATCTCTTAAACGAGCAACATTTGTATAAGGCATGCCGCGGTCAATCCTCATATTTTAGGCTCTACTATTCCCAGTTTCCAGATTTCTCATTCTTAACGACTCACTGATGTATTATTTGTGTATGTGTACATGGCTCTGTTAATTATATGCTAATTGCTTATGATGATTGAAGAAGCGTATTAGCAATAGGTATCTCAAGAAAAACTTAAAACGACAAAATGCTACATATATATATCCATTACAAAAAAAAGAGATAAATAAACAAAAAATTAATACCATGACTTCAATTTGATAATAGACGATTCTTTATTCAAAATATCTTCAAAAATGTTGAACAATATAAATGAAATTAAAACAACAGCAACACAATTTTTTTCAATTTTTGAAGTAAATTGCAATATATTCTGAAAAGAATTAAATTTGTGTAATAAATCTAGAATTTCGCATCATCATTTGCACCAAATATAAACATTACCGTCAAACAAAGGCTTGCCGCGGTCAATTCTCATAGTTTAGGCTCTACTATTCCCAGTTTCCAGATTTCCCATTCTTAACGACTCACTGTGTATATTAAATATACTCAAAAAGTAGATGCGATGTAGAAATTTGGAATAAAATATTAATTTTCCAAATATATTAGGGAACATACAAACTTATAACGGTCACTGTGGACAGACTTCCTCGAAAACTTTATTCATCAACATACGTTAAGGTATTAGTTTAATTACAAAGACTCAGCATACTTTATAGGAAATTATTCCCAAGATATTACTGCTATCCCAAAAATAATTAGTAACACAGCATATACGCACCCTTCAAATGATAACTGCTCTCTTAAGGCATGCCGCAAGCAAATTAATTTACGCAAGAAGCGAGGAGAGAAGCAAAATCTATCTACTTAATAGTTTAAGCTCATCTGAGACAAAAAAGAGATAAATAAACAAAAAATTAATACCATGACTTGAATTTGATAATAGACGATTCTTTATTCAAAATATCTTCAAAAATTTTGAACAATATAAATGAAATTAAAACAACAGCAACACAATTTTTTTCAATTTCTGAAGTAAATTGCAATCCATTCTGAAAAGAATTAAATTTGTGTAATAAATCTAGAATTTGGCATCATAATTTGCACCAAATATAAACATTACCGTCAAACTGGCTTTGGTCTGACCAATGTCTATTTCGTACACGTTTCTTGCTCCATGTAGTGCTAGAACTTTGTTACCTTTCGGACGGAACATAAAGTAAATTTTATATCCATCGAAAATGTGCGAGGCATCGTTTAAAACACAACAATAACCTTCATTTTGTAACTAACTTCACATAATTATAAATAAAACTAACCACCCCGTGCAATATAAGTTTCAAGTTTGTAATAACACACAGGATATCCTTCACGTGTCCTTTCTTTAAAACTTACTGGAGAAATCAATGTGTGTGGTATATAGATGTGAAGTTGGTTTTCTTCAAACTGTGTGCTCTATAGGGCTTCTAGAATTATGAATTTCAAAACCTTCTTGCGAGTAAGAAATCGGTAGGTAGCTCCAACTGCAGTAACAGTAATGGTTTCAGAGAAGGTGTTTCTTCTTCGTCCATACCGTATTTGCCAAGATAATCGTCAAAGTGACAATACTCTATGAGAAAACCTGTGGGCATATGCAGTCTGTTTCTGCTTAGTTCTAGCAAGGTCTTCGCTCTATGCTTGGTGGAGTTTCCAAGGAATATCTTAGAATATCTCAAGCATTTGCTTGAAATCCGATCTAAATTGTACAATTCGTGTTCGTATCTAGAATCATACTATTACAAATCTTTAAATTGTAAAACTGCATACATCTAATGACACCTAAAAGCTGCAGGTTGGGAATGATCGTAAAAGTGTAGTTCAAGCATATCACGACACCAAGACCCAGTGTGTGTATCTACATTAAATATTTCACGGAAGGCTTAATAAAGTTTAATAACCGCTAAATCCCCGATTTACTAGATTTTCTGAGGTAGACCATAACGATCACACGATAAAACTTAAATTTTATAGCGCTTATTGCTATTGAATGCAGCTCAACGTTTAAGGGCAACTTTTATGTAGTTATCCATATATAATAGCGAAAAAAATCGCATAAAACTTTATGATGGCGCTCATGAACGTCTTACCCTGTAGAAGGCTCGTACATACGTACATACTTGTATATATAAGAAAACGTGGCCGAACTACTCAATAAAAGATAACGCGGTAGATCAAAGAGAAACGGTATATGTATACATATAAAACTAAGGCAGAAAAAAGATGTTTCCAATATTATTTCTCTTCAGAGCAATCGATAATACATACATGTGTTTCTGTCTCCGTAGGCCTATTTAGGATAATGGTGGCGCAACCGTTTCGCGACCGATGTCATGAAGCACCCTCGTTATTCGCAAATGGAATTTCTTCTGCTTCGCTTCAAGAAGAGAACAGAAAAGAAAAAATAAATGGAAAAATTGCGAGATAGGTCGGAAAATTTTAATGTAGAATATATCAAAAACGAAACGGTTTGTATTAAAATTTCTGCAAAAGATTGGCGGAGTTTTATATGAGGTATACGAGTCCTGTGAAGGGGATATACAAATGTAATACATATAAGCAGCTCGTGTAGATTTCCTTTAATATCAATGAATGTGAATTTAAAAAATATGAGGAGATATGAAAGCTTTCTTAAGCTTTGAAAATATTCACTTTATAATGAATATCTTGAAATTGTTGAAAATAAACAGCTCTCTATTTGCAGATTCAGTGCACAGCAAAGAGATTTTTTAAATGTATTTTTCATAATACTGTTCTGCTGGTAATGCTGCTTTCCGACAAACTAAGAACCAATTATCCCGGATAAGGAGATGAATAGAATAGGTTCTTCACAATATTCAAAACAATGGAGCCAAGGAGAATGTAATGATTCATTTAAGGATTCAGCCTTACCTTTTTGGGAGAAAGGAACAAGAACAGTATAGTACGGCTTGCATTTGCTTAAAACTGCGTCAATTGTCATGTCCTCTTCATCAAATTATTTCCAAATTACTGCTCCATCAAAAATACCCATCATTTCTTGTAAATGCCGCATAATTTGATAAAAAGATGAGTTGGCTCCAAATGACAGAGTTTTTAACACTGGGCTGTACAGTCAACAACTAGATGGGATGTATGCCGTAGCATCATCAACGACAACTATCTTCATAAACCTTTTTTTACATTCAAGTTCAAAATCTTTGTTGTGCAACTTGAAAGCGAGTTAAGAGAAGTTGACAGCCAAGAAATTAACCTTTCGCAATTCCTAAAGAATTTAGGTCGTATATCGGAAAAACCACTCAACGGCCAAAGCCTGCAGTGTAGTTTTGAGAGCCAAACAAACAGATCAACATGGCATGAAACCGTGTTTGGAAAACTGACATTGGACACAGAGCAATTTGTTGTTGATTATCCATTACTAACGAGCAGGAGAAAAGCACTAGCATCTTATTTAATAAAGTGCAGCCACATCTTTTACGATCTAATGACACTTGAATTTCAACAGCTAACTTACAAAATAGCTATGACAAACAGTATAAAATGCTAAAAAAAAATGGCACGATACACAACTTGCTAGTATTGACGTAGTAAAACTCGAACGTTCTTTTGAAAATGGGATCACGTCATACAACTTCAATGAAACTAACACTGTAACTGTACAGAAGTCTGTACAGAAGAGTGAGCAAAGTCACCAGTGCGATGAAAGACACTTTAGTAACTGTATACTATATCATCACTGGATGCTCCGACTGTAATTTTAGATCTCGTGACATCTTTCGGATGAATAAACACCGATTTGTTTGTAGAAATTATGTAACATCTCATAAAACACACACACAGTAGCAAAAAAATTCCGAACCTAATTTTGGATTTTAAAGCTCACCTTTTGAAAGCCGTGATATTGGCAAAAAAAGTAGTGTTGTGATCGTTACTATACCACCACATTTTACTGAAACACTTCAACCGCTGCATGTCGCAATCTTTCAACCTTTCAAAGCTTATTAGAATGCAGCAATTGACAGCCGTTTATGAAGTAAGAGGGTTACTTGAAGTTTACGAAAATATTCCCTTGTAACCGGAATATTTTCACAGGTATAGATATGGTGTCCAGTCGGGACACCGACAAATCAGAAAATAACGAAGATATTTCTGCTACTACTCCAAACATAACGAACAGGATGTGTTCCTCCAAGTCTGCTATCATTGTTGAAAGACCAACCCAAGTATAGTCATCAAAAATTTGCCTTCTAGCTTCGCGGAAATCCTAAAGCCGAATGTAAAAGAAGTCTATGAATAGCTACATGCACCCGAACCATGGAAGAAATTAAAAAGCCTGAAGAAGAAAAGTTAAGAAAAAACATTATTATCAGATGAAGTCCAAAGAAGAAGGATGGTATGATGAAAATTATCAGGAAGATGACGTTATCAGACCCGAAACACTGCTCCGAATTCCAGTTTTAATAATAATAATAATAATATACGTTTATTGCCCAACAGGTACCAATTACAGGACAAATAAAGAATACATTGTGAATACATAAAATATGTGACACACAGTACAAACTTATGCAGTAATTATAAATAATTATACAAGTAATTATAAAGTAAGTATCATATACAAATCAAAACGATAGTTAATGTCTTACTATGTTTGCAAAAATATCGCTGTAGATTTTGTCAGCATTTCTACACATGTGGTATATCGGTGAACGAAAGAGGAGATTAGTTCGCGGTGTCGGTAAATTGAAAGTATCTTCAGATTTTGCCAGAAGTTTTGCTTTACTTGAGTTTAGAACTAATATACAAGACATAACAAAATGATATCAACAACTTGAAAAGAATAGATTTCATCAACAAATCACAAGAAAGTACAAGATAATTAATATTAAAAAATCTGGATAGACCTCCAAGGCCTGCAGTGTAGTTTTGAGACATTACTCGTTAATTACAATACTGAAGCAAATATAAAGTATTTCTTGTATTTCATATCTTTTATGAAATTTTGCAATATTACATATTACAACCTTTGAATTGAATGAAAATGCAATAAAATATCCGAAAATTGTAAGTAAAAACAAAAAATACAGATATGCATTTATTTTTCTAGATGCGGCCGTTTTTATAAGTGTACTTATTTATTGTTAGTCGGTTAAGCTGGAACGAAATAATTCTCAAATCCTGTTTACTTTTCGTAAGATTTCCTTATTAAGAGTGTCTGTCGTAATATTTCATGCCAAAAATCTGAAAACGTGTAAATAGTAGCTTATATTTATACCTACCATTGCAGGTGTGAACTTGTATAAGCCACATTAAATCCGGCGGTCCGAAATTTCAGCAGCACCATAGAACATTTATATGCTTTAGTAAAATACGAGTAATAAACATAAAAAGGGGATTCGTATCATTCCGAGCTAGGCTCGCTACTCTGATATGCACGTACGGAGGTCCCGACGATTTAAACGAAACGTAGGATTACAGACGGAGCAAAAAAAAACAGTAATCGCGTTTGGGGTGAGCAAATCCGACGAAACCATAAACATTTCTAACTTTTTTTAACGGGTCACTGATTTTTACACACACATACATCTACCCGACACCCAGACCAAACGAGCAAAAAGAAACACGCTTAAAGAGAGGAGCTGATGGAAGGGGTCTTTGGTAGCAAGTCAAACGGTAAAAGGAAAATCAAGCCGCAGCCCAGCAGATACCGAACGTGTCGGTGTCGGAATACAAAGTGTTACGCAATATGCGTAGCTTTGAATCAAGAAAGAACAAAACGGATTTCGAGTTTGAGATTCTTCCTGTTTCCATCTCCGTTTTGTTTTCTTTGTACGTAATATTGTCTTAGCTCCCTCGCGTGTAGTAGTTTATTTATATTGGGAGAGAATATCCGACAAACAAATGAATACACGGCCAAACGAATTCAAAAGTTCATTTGTCCTGATACGAGTGTGATTGGGATAGCAATGGCTCGGAATTGAATCGTTTTTTTTTCTTCTTACATCCCCGATTCTTTTATTTTTCTTTTTTGTATTTCCTTTGATATTGTTAGAAAGATTGGGGGAGAAAGTATTTAATATGTATTACTTTTATTCGAAGGTTAGCTTCGAATGAAAAAGCAGATAGCAGTAGCAATTTATTATATTTATGAGTTGGTATGAATGGTTCCGAAAAGTAATTTATTGAATCAGTGATTGACGAATCTTATTTTTATTCGTGTTGGTCAACTTCTTTTCATTATTTCAGAAGCACTAGGAAAATTGTTAGTATTATAATACAATGCTGCCAATTCATATAAATCTGCTGCTTGTTTGTGGCATTGCATAGTTCAAAAGTTAATATTAATCTTTATTGAGTAGAAGTACTGGCTATACAGCGCTAGGAGGAAAAAAAATGAGATGCAGCCGTTGATAATAAAACAATCCTTTCTACAACCTAAGCTTTCGTAAATTTATTATTTACTTCTTCAGAGATCATCTAAAAGAAGAAGCAACAAGTAAACAATTATCAAATCTAATAACTAAATATAATATAATAAATCTAGCAACTCACATGTGGATGGATGTAGGCAAAATATAGAGTTACAAACTCGATTACACATCGTATTACTAGTCCGATCAACACCATTATGATTAATTAATAAATCATCAACCCAATCATCGTATAAATCATGGTGGAAATTAATCACACAAACTTCTAATAAAAATTATTTAAAATTCTAATCTTTATCATTAATAAAACCCCGAACATGTGACAACAGCGCGGGAAATGAAACTTATAGGTTAACATCAATTTTTGACACAATTTAGCACTAAACTTACAAAGGAAAATATCCCTAAAATTAATTAATTAATCGAATAATTAATCTTTATTACTTGAAATCTATACTTTGTGTAAATAGGCAAACAAAAGTGCAATACCATAGCACCATACTCTTCAGATCTGTCAATTGAATAGATATATAATGAGGCTACTCTCCAGCAAGTAAAAAAGTCTTGATTGAACTCATCAATGGAGGAGATACTGAGGAATTGGGATGCCGATGATTTCGCAATTGCACAACTGTATTGCTAAAATTAAGCATGAAATATCGTCCGCATACACCGTTAAATAAAATTTAATAAAACCACTAACAACGTCAATAACATTTAGAAAAAGAGCGGCCCACAAAATGAGTCATACAATTCAAGCTTACTTATAAGCAAGATATTAGGTACTAAGGTCATAGAACAATGGTTACAATAACAGTACCTATTGCACTTAAACGCAACATATAGAGTATATACAAGCATACATACAAAGAGAGCATTGCAAGCTTTAATTTTTAACATATTTATCTGAATACAACAACTACTATTCTATAATAAAACCCTTGAATTATAGGCAATTACATAGATGTCACTTTCTGACTTTAATAAATAAAAGCTATTAACCTTGGCGATGAATTACTCTCAATAGAAAATATTTCTATTTGGACACAAAATCCAAATTTAAACTATACAGGGTCATTCACTGAACTGATTCGTTAGAACTTTTTGATGTTCTTGAAATTCAACATTTCTGAAAACTTGTAGTTATAACTGATATTATCTGGACTCAGCAGCGAAATTATTTACGCCATTGTACCACTTCCGGTTTACCGGAAGTTGACGTTCACTTTCTTAATTTAAATAGCATGGTATATTTTTTATGAGTTTTTTGTATCGGGCATACAATTCTGCATCAAAACTTACTAAGACACCCTATGTCAAAAAACAGCCGTTTTTAAGTCATTTAATTTTTTTCAAATATAGGGCCAATTGCACCGTTATGTTCAAAATTATGTATTTCTGAAGGCATTACATCTAAAGACCTCATATTTGGCATGTTATTAGCCGAAAAGTATACATCAAATTTGCGTCCCAAAAATTTATCATAATTTTACAATGTCATCCAAAATTATTCATTTTTTTTCAAATATAGGGCTATCATTGATTATTAGACATAACGAGTATTGTTCGAAAAATAAAAATTCTTGTATTTCTGAAGGCATTGTCAAGCAAAATCGCAAATAGAATACATTACAGAAAAGAAAGGATATTTTAAATTTTGATGCAGAATTTGGCATGATACAAAAAACTCATGAAAAATATACCGAAAGTGAACAGTAAGGGTTCTTTGACAAGTTTTCAGAAATGTTGAATTTTAAGAACATCAAAAAGTTCTAACGAACCAGTTCCGTGAATGACCCTGTATAGAATTTTCAGTTTATATATCTTCGTGGAAACGATTTATGGATCAGCCCATGTAAGATTATGTAAGTTTCAATTGTTAAACACGAGCAGGGTGTTGCTTTTTATAGTATACATCATTAAAGAGTAAATTTACTTTGGCAAATCGTTGACTCACGTGTACGCACTAAAAAACCGGACTTTCTGGGCGACATTAACTTTCTACCAGTGCGACAAGTTCGCAGGGTCAGCATCCCATCTTAAGATCCTCTGAAGTTGGGTTTATGGCGACCATAAACGTGTAAGGTTCCTACGGTTACTTACTATTGCATAGCTTGGGCTAATCTGGTTGTAGTATGTTTATCTATTATTGAGAACTCATGTTCAGATATATTTCTTGGTACTTTTTCTTACAATTTCGCTCGTTTTTAATTAGTTTGAGCTGAAAATCGTTCTTGATTTATTTTTGATTAATTGGACTATGTTTAATTTCTGATTAACTTTGCTTTGATAAGGGCTTTGGTTAAATTTTTAGTAATTATTTATTACCTTAAATAAAATTAGACATTCCATGGTGCCGTAAAGTGCTCTTAGATTTACTGTTTGTCTTTCAATTGACATTCAATTTAATCTAAAGGTGTTCTATTATTTTTCTGTTTGACGTCATCGTGATGTCTGTCAAATATAAAAAGCACCACAATCCGAACAGGGAATGGAATACACAACATTGAAACATAAATTGAGCATTTAGAAAACAAATTTGGGTTGGAAGAGATCATTCTTTTATCGGAAAGGGCTCAAAAAGAGAAGCCAATCTGGTAGTCGCTCGTGCTATAAAAGTATTCTACAATATGATGTCCCATATAATGTAATTAGGGTCAACAATTGAAGTAGCATTTGATATTCTAAACACAGCGTGCTCTTTACTAGCCGTAAGCCCGATTGTAGAAGAATTTGCTTTAATGGTGTTGACTTTTATACTAATTAGATTATTCGAATGGAAATTAACATACCTACCTGAAGAGGCAGGATTTTAGTACCAGTCTGTACTCCACTCCGAGGAAGCTAATAAAAAAGTAGCGAAAGCTTAGATGTGATATAAGAGAATTCGCTTTATTTAATTGACTGCAGTTTCAGTCTTTTTCTTGAACCATAACATTTATATTTTCTCTCCACTACTCTCCTACTTCCAACCTCGAGTTAACTGGCAAAAGACACATAACTTTTATCGAATAAATAATGTTAATGTTTCCTCTTATTAAAAGGAAGAACTTTGCAATGCTACGTTGAGCAGATATGCAGAACTTAAAAGGTTTACTAATTGTCACAATGTACACTCGACACGACTAGTCTGCGAAGGGTTTTATTAAACGACAGTGTGTTGTCTTTGTCAGTCTAGCTTCTCTACATTTAACGTGACCGTGTCTTCGGTTGAAGTACAGGCTTTCATGTAAAAATAAAACTGTTATAAAAAAGTCCCTAGTTTTTTTAAATATTTTGAAACGGTACTTACTTTAAAAACACGCCTCGTATATACATACAAGAATCAAGTGCGTTTATTGGAATCTTATTGAGCAAATGAGTTTTGGTCGCCACTACATAAGGTAAACTTTTGGTAGGACCTGTATAAATTAGAAAGATCGCTATTAACAATTGAACATCAGCACCGTATTTTATGAATAAAGAAATAATTGATAACTATTTCTATAAATAACAGATACATTGTATAAAGCTGCAGTACTCAAACTTCGACACTTGTTACATCCAATGTATGTATGTACTATAAAAGACAGATGTATTGAATCGAAAAGCCATAAAATTTCCTCGGGACTAAATCAGGTAGCGAAATATAAACAGACAAACAACTTGGCCAACTGTAAAGTGCCAGCGGCTGTATGCTGTAAAATATTTTAGACATGAGTATAAAGACATTATTAAGTAGTAATATCTTCCGCAATAGCATGCACTGTGAGTACACCTACAAATAGCATTATCATAGTGTCCGCTGTAATATTTATCAATAAATGTGTTAGTCGTCGTATACACATAATTTGCGATATATAAAATACTACTCGATCCTTAATTATACTAATAGATGGATATTTACTTCTTAGAAAGAGTTTCTAATGTAGTTACGGATTTGCTAATACAAATAATTAAATACTTTTATTTTACAATGATTGTATTATTATATTGTATGCATATATTTGTTTATCTGATCGATTTATAGATTAATAGGGTGATTACAAATGATTATAGATGTGGCTATAGAAAATGATGATCTTTTCGCAGTATTCATGTCTTAACGCATTATCATCTTCAACATTTTCGTGAAATATTATGTTTAGTAGGTTTTTTTAGTTAACCTTTATTGTTAATTGTTGGAAAATTAAAAGAAAATTAAAACTTTCGCTTTTGATGAAACTGTAGACACAATCGCTAAATAAATAGTCACAAAGGTAGCGGCTGAGTCTACAGTTTCATCAAAAGCGGAAGTTTTAATTTTCCAAGTATTTAATGTAATTGTCACCGATAAATAATGTGTGTTGAGATGTCCTCTAGGCAGACAAACTGAAAAATTGAGAAAAAGCTCCATAATTTTCGTAACTTTTAAGTTTGAGTGAGCATAATTAGTGAACTTCGAAAAAAAACAAAAAAAACACTATGTCGAAAACTGGCGTCTTTTGGATAAGGGAAATTGGGCTGTATGTATTGCAAATGATCTTTACTAACACGCTGTAAAGTATGACGGTTTCATTACCAGTCACCCTGTATACTGATTGCAGTAAATCTTTACCGTTTATTACTGTTCTAAGTTTAACTACAACATTCAAAAAACAATAGATAGAAAATGTCTTTTTGAATTGTTGAGAGGGCCGACTACCGTTTGACAGTTGCCACAATTAATTTTTTTCAGAATATAATGTTTTTATAATTTATTTAAACCGTATTTTAAAATTGAGCTTCATACACACATGTACAGACGTATTTTGCATGCTCATAGCAAATTTCAATAATTAAATCTAAAAATTAATTAAATAATCTCTATTTCCCTATCCAGGTAAACGGTAATAGAGATTGTGAAGTTAATATCGAATATTAATGGATTAAATTGTATATAATAATATAAAATATGTATATATAAAATAATATAAAATATTTGTAGAAATATGTGTATGAAATCCAATTTTCAAATTATATTGAAATAAAATCAAGCAAACAATTTATAGAATTATGTAGATATGGCACCGCTGTAAAATAATCAGCTGGTAAACAACCCTCTTAAGTATTGCAAACTACTTCATCATGTATTTTGTTGTCGTAGATAAATAATCATTTTTCAGATAAAATTGTTTCTATTGTTTTTTCATAGTGTTTTATTTGACTTCGTCCCTTTTCACGCACTAATACGTATTGTATGTATATCAGGAAATATGGATTGACTTATTAAATAAAAATTAATTTAATTATTAATAATAATTAATTTTAAATATGTATACTAATTGTGCAAATGCAAGAGGGTTGTAAGTGATACGTTAAGACTTAAAAGTATATATATTTAAATATATGTAT
This sequence comes from Holotrichia oblita, assembly GCA_023690525.1. Taxonomy (NCBI): domain Eukaryota; kingdom Metazoa; phylum Arthropoda; class Insecta; order Coleoptera; family Scarabaeidae; genus Holotrichia; species Holotrichia oblita. Next base: position 37,800,705 of record CM043019.1, on the reverse strand, counting down.
GCAGATATAAACTGTAGCGTATTTTATACATAAATATGCAAAGCCGTATACCTGAGACATACAGTTTACCAAACAAATAGTAAATCAGAGATTAAATCGCTATCGGCACCCCGCAAAATAGGTGATTCAATTCTTATGTCTGCTATGATACATGGTGTCCCATTTTGGGCACTTTGCCAGAGTATCTCAGTTATTAATAACGATAGAGTGTTGCGGTTTTCGTGATAGTGTCCTATTTTTTTGTGAAACGAAAGATGCCGCAAACAGAATTTGCTATCCTCCTTAGTTTTTTGAGATATAGGATGATATTGAAAATTTTCAAACATTTCTCGTATCTCAGTTGCTATGGAAGTTAGTGAAAAAGTAAAAATGGAATGTTATTCACTTTTTTATGAAGACTCCAGTGGCGTAGTTAATCTCTTCCTAAGTGTAATAATTTTCAAGTTATGGACCATACTTATGATTATTTAAATGGAACACCCTGTATATTATTTTTTATTTCGATTAAGCATAATTTGGGGATGTCAAAAATATATATTTGTGCATATAGCAGTAGGCCATTGCCGAGTTACTAAGCAAACAAGCCAATGTTCAAACTTCAACTGACAGATTTCTTGTTGCAAAATACTCTTGTTACGTAGGTGTTTTTATCATAGTACTCTTTAAACAAACCACAAATATGTAATGACGTGCAAGTCACTCCATAGGTGAACGGTTAAAATACAAACATGTAGGAATGAAAAAGAACAACCTAATTCAAGCACATGAATTTGACGTTAACCACACGCCGTAAAAGGAAACGTTTGAAAGTTCAATCCTGACACAGAGACACGTGTTTCGAACTTATTAGTTCTCATCAGTGCGTGATACAAGAATATGAACCAACAAACGTATTCCCCGTACCCGTTATATCCTGAAATTACTCGAAAGAAAATCAGAAGATAAACTCCATGATCTCTATCGGGCGATAACTGGACACCAACAGGGGCAGATCTCTAGACGTTCTCCGAACGATTACAGAGACGTTAGCATTACAGTTACAAATAGAGCAATATAAAAGTATCAAATTCTTAACTTGTTTGTCTAAATAAATATACACAACTACATATATTTTTGACATCCCCAAATTATGCTTAATCGAAATAAAAAATAATATACAGGATGCTCCATTTAAGTAATCATAAGTATGGTCCATAACTTTAAAATTATTACACTTCGAAAAAGACCAACTACGCCACTGGATTCTTCGTAAAAAACTGGATGATATTCCATTTTTACTTTTTCACTAACTTTCATATGAACTGAGATACGAGAGATGTTTATGAATTGAAAATTTTCAATTTCACCCTATATCTCACTGTACTGTGCGGATATATTCAGGTTTTGGCATCGAACTTTGTTGCTTTAAAACAATATGATTTACCACTATTAAATTTAATATTGATTTTTTTTTTAGATATTTCTATGTAAGTACGAGTAACTAAACTGAGAGACTTATTAGCTACTTCTAATACATTCATAAGCACATACATTACTCTACTTATTGGAAGAAAACAACCACAACTACGAGCTATAGCTTATCGATACTATGGCGTGTCTACATTACATTTGTATCGGACTACGTCCGGATTTCACAAGTATTAGATTTGGTACTGTGCATATTTGCATTTATAAAGTAGGGTGCAAAATCATAAATCATGCATGAATGTAGGTATGCGACGTAAATACAATGGTTAGCTTTAGAGATAAATGCGCAGGTAGTTCTACGGTTTTATATATAGCTGGTAAACTATTCATAAATCTAAATGACGCCATTACGAGCGATGGTCGAGAATTACCGCAAGCATATCCGAATGAGGCAATCATTTAATATTAATTACTCGCCCGCTACTGTTGAAACCTTTTCAGAAATTTAAATTATATTTCTATTTAAATTGATGCAATTTAGAGCACAACCTCATTCATGATACCAATATGAAGAAAAAAATAAATAGAAGTAGACAATTGCCGATAACCATCTCTAAATTTATGTTTCACTGATTTATCTTAAGATGAAGATGAATATTGTATGCAGTTCAATTAGAACTTAGAAATATTTCACTACTACCCTTATATTATTTTATATAGCTATTTTCGGCATGTACTATCCGCGTTAAATCACTTGAAATCCACTAAGTGTAGTAAAAAAAAACCGGTCACCGCTGAAGTAGTCTCAACTGCTGCTTGAAAAGCTCTCCCTCCTCAAACGTTTCATCGTATATCTACCCCAGTGCCTCTATATTTCACTGTTCACGCTCCCTAATCTACACACGATCTACATCATAAACAGTGTCTTTTATGGTTTCGCCGGAGAGAGTCTTTCGGCCGCTCTATGCGAAACATTACTAATCGGCGTTAACATCAAAGTTAATCACGGAACGCAGACCTCGTGTACTGTTAGCCAACCGTAAAACGTATAAATAGACTTTACGGTCGACAAACGTCGCACCAACAAATTGTTTTCTTAACACTTACGTCTTTGCTGGCGGTTGATATTAAAACATCGCAACAAGCCTGTGAAATTTGGTTCAGTAACGATAGCTTAGAAATGTAACAGGGTCGGAGATGGAACACCCTCAACAGACACTTCGTCGGTAATACAAACGAAATAAGAAAAATACAGACGATGCTATTATTGTACGACACTCTATTGTTGTTTGCTTCTCTCTTACTGTGCAAAAATAACACAAAAATATAAGTACTTGCGTATCAAAATTCACAGTAATAATTTATTGAAAATTGATAAATTTGTTTCTACATCACAGCTAGTAAGCGGTGTTGAAGATATCGGAGAAGATTCTCAAATATTTTCAATTATATTATTGAGAATTAATACAAGTTTTTATAAATTTTATTGTAAATATGTTTAAAGTAACCATAAGCCACAACTTAAACCATTCTCTCCTTCCATAATTTAAAAGCTGTCTTTAGGGATACTATATAAAAAAAAAAACACTTAACGGCGATGTCAATCTCTTTTTCTGACTGGAACCTTTCTCTCTCAAATGTTTTTTGAGCTCAAAAATAGCCAAAAGTCACACATCGCCAAATCCGGTAAGGATAAGAAGGATGTTCTATAATTTTGATTTTATTTTCCGCTAAATACTGAACAGTTGCCCTTACTGTATGGGACGACATGATTCCCTTTCTTGGTACTTTACTGAACACAGTAGGCAAACAATTTTCAATATACCATTTAGTGGAAACTGTCTTCTGATCTTCTGATTTAATTGCGACCACCAACCCCGTACTTCTAAAAAATACTGCGTACATAACTGTTTTTTCATTGCCCGTTGTTTTTTCACCATCGTAGGGGTTTCATCATCTTCATGTATCCAGATTCGGCTTTTTTGGCGAGTGGGAACATCAAAAAACGGTATGTACGTTTCATTGCTAGTTACAATTTTAGAAATAATTTGATCTCCAACATTCAACATATCTCAATTTTGTTGACAAATTCTTACACGTTCTGCTTTCTGTAAATCTGTCAGATCTGTCAGGGTACAAACCGAGTTACAACTTTTTTCAAATACAAATGTTCGTGCAATATTGATCTCACCTGCGAGGATCCGATCTTCAGATTGGGCTCTATCATTGCATAGGTAATGCGGTTGTCCTCTTCCACCATCTTCTTCACCTTCAGCTCGTTTTCTGTGTACCACCGACTTGCAACCCGACTCTGCGTACTGGAGGGAGCTCACTCCTCCCCCTCCCTCCTTTTACTGCTCGAGTTGACACTCACCAGGTATTCGATGAACCAAAATTCGCGCTTCACCGACGCTCAATTCGAATCTGGATTTGTCGGAAAACAAAATGTCTCTTCACTCGGCAACCCACCGATATCTTACCTCGAACAACTGGCGCTATATGCGGTCGTTCAGTAAAAAATGCGACTACAAAAAAAATCTAAACTCGTTGCATTAACTCGTTTAGAAGAAACCTTTGTGTACCACTAAAATTATGCATGAATCTTTACGCGTTCAGATTATACAGGATGTGCTCGTCACCTTTTTCCAACAGTGTGATTATACGTGCAAAGAATATAATTGGAGGCTTCGTTCCTCTCCTCTCATTCCATTACTAGCTATCCAGTATATATTAAAATTGGAAGCGTAGCGTTCAAAATGAAACTTAACGCACATGGGAAATCATTCGTAATTGTTAGAGTAAAAAAAATATAAAACATCTCCCAGTGTTGTAATAGATGATGTTGATCCAATGTTATATTTCTAGATCTTAGCAAAGCTTTTGACAGCGTTTCACATGACCTGCTGCTACTTAAGCTTGAGAAAATTGGTATTCGGGGGAGAGCTTTTTCTTTTGTGAAAAGCTATATATCGGGAAGATCACAGATGATTGACTGTGGGGATGATAGATCGTCTATGCGACCTGTTGACTATGGAGTACCTCAGGGTTCCATTTTGGGGCCAATACTATTCACTTTATACATTAACGACATGGGCGATTGTGTGTTTTCTAAACACATAACTTATGCGGACGACACATGTATTTTATCATCTGACAAATGTTCGGACGTTTTGAAAGAGCTGTCACGTGTGGCACTATCGGAGGTTGAGGCCTATTTTTTAAGTACAAAGCTCACTTTAAATTCAGAAAAAACAAAATCTCTACTCTTTACTTTAAATCCCACCTTAGCTCAAACATGCCAATCAAATATTAATGTTGGATGGTAGATTAACATGGGAGGCCCATATTAGTAACCTAACAAAGAGACTCTCCAGTTGTATATATTTACTAAAACATTTAGCGGAGACAGTCACGAAAGAAGTTTTGTTATTAGCATATTATGGTCTTTTCCATAGTGTCATGTGTTACGGTATTTTATTATGGGGGCGATCGGCGCATATGAATAGGGTCTTAATTTTGCAAAAGCGCAATACATTTATGAGTGCATTATGTATGCTTACTCGAATAGACAAGAGCTCAGTGTACAGAGCAGGTATGACACCCGCTGGAGACCGGTGCCCGCACCATTTTTTCGTTTGACCAAGAATCTGAGGTCCTTCAGATTTAATTCCATTAAATTTTACAATAAAATACCAAATGAGTGGAAAACATTAGCACACGGGGATTTTGAACGTACGGTAACGAAATTTTTGAAGGGGAGGGTATTTTATGACATCCAAGAGTTTGTTGACTGCTCAGTTTGAGTTGTAATTCATACCATATAATATGTTGTGCTGTGTTACGCTTTTACCTGTATATGTATTTTGTAATTTACTTTTCTTTGTACGAATGACGAGTGTACACGGTCGGAAGCTGTCACACACAATAAAGATCTTATCTTATCTTATCTTATCTTATGGTGCAGTGTGGAGCGAAATTTTAATATCCCTTTCCCCGATGAGTATATTCAATGTATTAAAAGAAAATGAATAGACGCATGATGACAAACAATCTGATCATAAAGGCTTACAAGCTTTATAATTTCCACGTAGGTCACCGAAAACGTTATCGTTTTCATATTATTGACCACAAATCTTAACGAGGATAATTGGAGACTATGGCAACAAAAACGAATAAAAGTGGAGAAATTCAATTCCAAGAAAAAGTAAAAGTCTTTGAAGAATTATAAATCTAAAAGCATATAAATATGTAAGAAGGATAAATGTAAATGCTATTATCGAGTACACACGAACGACATTGCCCATATTCGACAGTAAAGTTCACTGCGTCGATCCTCTCTCTGTTAATAACAAACAGCAACATGTTTATAATTTGAAGCATTCCGGTGAGTATAATGAATCCCATTTTTGTTAAAAATTTAATTTTATAGTTTATTTATAAATTTGCTGCGCCATGACTTTTTTTAATTTATTATATTATTATTACATTGGAGTGCCACAGGCCTACGACATTTTTAAGTTGTCAGTATTCTGAACTGAAAATATTGCATTGTCTCGTATAATTATTTTAGGCATACATATCTTTTTTTTTACCAAAGGCTATTTTGTAACAGTCGAAAGCTTTTCCAAAACATTTACGCAAAAATTTATTCTCTTAAGCAGTTGGTAAATGTTCATTTCCCATTGTACGCATACCTTTATGTAGGACTGATTACAATTAAAATGAAATGGGTTAATTAGATTAAATTTTCCCTTTATTAGTGGAAGTATGTATACATATATGTAAATGTTAGAAAGTTCAGAAATGTTGGTTTTAATACCATACTGGCAATGGTTTCGCTAACAATGTTATTTATATAGGTACTTCTGGGGTTAATTATATTTAAGAGATGAACGCAAATATTTATTAATAACACGGAATTTAATATATAACCTGAATATATTAAACTAGCCTACATTTATCATATTTCCATTATGACATTTTAAGCAATTTGTACAAACGACAACGCATGGAAAGTTCACAACACGTTCGAATGTAACAACTTTATTTTATCACTTTGGGTGTTGTATTGCCTTTTAGGAGAATTCAAGGATTAAACTTTATACTGGACATATATTTCACCATTCTAAAAGTTAAAACCTTATTAAAATTCACTACAGATTTATACATTCCTCCACCATCTTCAGAATAAACAAACACGAAGCTGTAACAGGGAGACATCCGCGCTAATATACATGAACGGAAATGTGTTGTACATTTGAGCTCCCTATTCCACATTCTCATTTTCTCCCTGAAAACTGAAAAGTTTGTTATAGTACTTTAACACCACCGTTGCGCCGGGTAACACGAACGGGAAAATCTTTACGTTTAAATTAAATCTACTAAAGTTAGCCGGAAGAAGTCAACATCACCGGGTTTGTCTTCTCGCTATCACGGCAAATTCTTAGCTATTTAAAGTTGGAGGAGTGTGTTTCAATGCTACTAATGAAAATAAGTGAAGCAAATACTGAGGGGATAAGTACTACAGACAAACACTTTATGTAAATCAAAGTATATCAAATAGGGCGATGAAATTGAAAGTGTTTGATGTACCTGCACAAATATTATTTGAAAACTTTTTACTTATGTATCCCTGTATAGGAAATTTCCCATCTCTTTTATATTGAAGAGAAAGCACGGGACACAATTGTAAATTAAAGCGATAACCATACACAAAGAAACGCACAAAACACATGTGGCGTGTACAATATGTACTTAAAAAACTACTACGACAAACCTCTTATCATTGATTATTTAGTTTAAGAAACGAATATCTTTAAGTGAATCTAATAATGAAAGTGGTATTATAAAACTTTTCCGCCATTTTCTCTTGACATCATATAAATAAATCAGTTGATTTAGGCCACGTCATTTACAAATTTACAAACTTCGTCATTTACTTTATAAACTGAATAAATTAATTTTGCGCTAAATTCTGTAAGAGAGAACGTTCCTCGTTTTATAAATGGAAAATATAACACTTAAATGAAGATTGTACTTACTCCAACTGTTTGATAAAAGTTGTACCAATTCAGACAAATACTGTCGACTATTACTGAGTAGTTGAAAACTATTTTCACAATTGTTATTATAGGCCAATAAAATTAAGCCGAAAAAATCCGGTTTGAGCAAATCGTTTTAAAACCTCTATTTGGTCCTAAATGCGTGTAACCTGAGTTTGCACCATCCCAGGTGGTGAGCTTAACTTTTAGTAGCCGAAAAACCGCCAAATGTTCGCGCCTTTTTTAATTTTTTTGCTTGTAGCTGGAAAACGGTGCGTCGGACGGAAAATATCATTCTATTTAAAAATACAGAGGACTAAATTCTGCGTCGATTGACATTTAAAAACTCAAATTAGGTTTAGTGGTCGAAATCGAATGTTAAAAACGAAAAAAATTTCGTATTTTGGTGCAACCTTACCTTAAGCGGCTTTCCAGGACCACATATCTTGAAAACAGATACTACTATTGAAAAGACACGTGGAATAAAAGTTGTAGAGAATAAAATTTTACGTTACATAGATAACTTAATTTTTAAATACATTCATTTAAAATTCGAAATGGTTTTTTTTACGTTTTGAGTAATTTTATGTCATTTAAGGTACAACAAAAATATCAACATTTTGCACCAAAACACACTTCTTATTGCTTTGCAATGTTAAAGGAATATGCATAACCTATAAGTGAAAATTCGAGTAGTACAAACAAAAATCAATACTAAGTTTATCAAAGTTCTGTATTAACATTAAATCGTTAATAAGTATTATTATTATTATTATTAATTTCCTAATAACTAAGTTAATCATTATAGTAACTAAAACAATTAAAGTTTATTGATGAAAAGCTGAATATAAAGATGGTCGATAGGTATGCAGCACAAAATGTAGCAGCATTCATGTTCGCATTTTCCTGAATGTTGATGGTCCTTCATCTGAGAAGCTCGGACGGCGCGGTTGTATATCAACGTCATGCCTACTTTTCGGCAGCTGCACTTCCCTGTACATTCCTTTGTACATTTGCAGGAAACAGTGTTGAGAATTTCAACTGGAGCTGGATCCTTAGTGTTTATGATGGGGAGAAAGCCAAGATTCATCCTCCTCCATTCCCATCTCAGAGGATCCTTTGGTCTATCATACCAGTCCTGGATTTGAAGGTACATCCGCAGAATATGTTGGGCGGCGGCTGCATTTGTTGGAGGTACAGAAGCCAGCTCGACAGTTGGCTTTGTTAGTGATCTTGAAAATGTCTCGTAGCGGATTTGGTCCAAGGAGGTCTCATCTGCCTGAGGTGAATAGAGGACTACCAAGAACCGTTGACCTGTTGAAATGAGAACCTCAGGATCAGCATCTTCATGATGGAAAACTTTGACAGTCTCTTGTAATGTCGTGTTCTTTTGAAGAAGCTTGACAAACTTCAACTTCTCTTGACGATGGAATGCAGAGGTTGTATCACATCCATTGATTGCATGTGGGAACAGAATATTCTGTTTGACAACGGACGAGAAGTTGAAGTACTTGGGAGAGTATAGGGTGTTCTAGTAGTATCTGTTTTCCAGATAAGTGGTCTTGGAAAGCCGCTTAATGTAAGGCTGCACCAAAATACGAATTTTTTTTTCGTTTTTAACATTCGATTTTGGCTATACCACTAATCCGAATTCGATTTTTTTAATGTCGACGCAGAATTTAGTCCTCTGTATTTTTAAATAGAATGACATTTTCCGTCGGACGCACCGTTTTCCAGCTACAAGCAAAAACATAAAAAAAGGTGCAAAAATTTGGCGGTTTTTCGGCTACTAAACGTTAAGCTCACCACCTGGAATGGTGCAAACTCAGATTACACGCATTTAGGACCAAATAAAGGTTTTAAAATGATTTCCAGCTTGCTGGAAATTAATTCCTCAAAATATATTAATTTGATTGGCCTATTAAGAAGACATAGCAAAATATCAAGCAAAAATTTTGAGAAAGAACTAAAGAAAATCATGGACAAACGACAGAAGAAAATCATTGATGACACGGCCACACGAAAAAAAAACATTTTTTGAGTCTGGAGGCCAGACCATGGTTACTATGTTTCTAGGTTTGCTGAATCTGAATGCGAGGTCAAAAACGCCGCAGTACGTCAGGATTTCGGCACAACCTCAAAAGACCCCATAATTTATGTTAACATTATACCGTTTTGAGTCAAACCGTAAACGACAAAACCAATTACTTAAATTTATAGCCTCATAAACTCTTTGCTCCCACCCACTTTCCTTCTTCCTCTCCCTCCTATTACTCAATATCCGTAAAAAAACAGCATAGTCTACACTATTGAACACCAACCAGTTAAACTCCAAAACTCTGCAAACCGTTAACCCTATAACGCCTTAATCCCTTAACCTTAAGGGCTGGAAATTGAATGACTAGAGTAAACTCAAAGATTAAATAATTAGAACGAACCACTGGAAAATCGCGCTTATAAATCAAATGTCAGAGTCTTATACAAATTGACCGTAATAAATTTTTTATCGATTATGGGGTTATGGAGTTGTGGTGTTAGAAGCTAATGTGTTGAAGGCTTTAAGGGATTATAGGGTTTAACTGATTATTTTTTTAATTTAAGTCAAAACGTTACATTGCTAAATAGCTTAGATTATGAGTTTTTCTTTTGAGGTTATATGCCGAAACGTTGACATGATGCGACCCCAAAAACGTATAACAGCCATAGTTTGAACATAGTTAGTTAAGGACTAACACTGCAAAATTAATTGACTTGTCACACGAGTATAAGACTTGATGATCTGAGTTCTTAACCCTATCTTATTCCATGCAATAATAAATACTGCAATTAAACGAAACAAGCTGCAAAATTCAAATTGTGCTTTTTTTAAGGAATTAAGAAAAATAAGTCTGAAAAGCATACAGAAAACAAAGACTACAAATACTAGGAATTGTTAAAAAAAATTAATAGTTTAACAAACCCATTATTCGAAGAAAATAAAAACCGAATGGAAAAAAAAGTTGTCTCCAAATCATGGACAACAGAAATGAGATTTCTAGGGAAAATAGATGGAAAGAGAAGATGTATTATATTTCGAAATGAAGCCTACCGAAAACAACTCTAATTGAATGCATGAGTGAGGCCTGTGTACAACTTCCAGAAAAAGAAGAATAGCTGACTAGACGAAATGGGAATAGCGACATAAATAAGATATATGCTGTGTATTTGCAGTAATAAACATAGCTAAGGATAAAAGAACTTGGAAGAATCGAACATGAACTCCTGCATAGTCCTGCAATATATGCTAAGTAAGTAAGAAACGTGGCAGACGAGACAATAGTACGCTATCGATGGTATTCAGAGCTCTCTTCTTGACTCAAACCTTTTCCTTCTTCCTTCATCAAAAATCCATCAAATGCCGAACACCATCGTTGCTAACTATGCAGTGGATACTACAGTCAAGATCTTCTTGAGGAATGAGAACGTCAAAAGTAGACATCAGTCTAGACTATCAGTATCAACTATTGTCGTCGACCTGTTGATAAAGGGCGGAGCATTAGAATAGAGCCTTATGGTTTTGTTTTACCTTCGCGTAATATTATAGAAGCTAACATTTGCGAAAGCGATAAGGATAGCACAATTATACGTTTTGTTCGTTCTAGAGCTACAAAATTTCCGCTTTGAAGACTATAATATTTGTACAACATCCCTTCCCGCTTGCAAAGGATAGCTCATTATAGAGCTCTGAAATTTAAAAATCCTCCACAAGCGCTCCATACAAGTTTTTAGTCATATATAGATGTTATTCTTTTAACTGTGTGTCTTCTATATCGTCATTCATAATAGTTCTTCAATTATTTGCACCACTCCTTATATTAGTTTCTGAAAATACAGTTCTATTAAGTAACGAACTCGTATAAAAACAGTTAATCAAAAAATAAAATATGTATTATACATATACAATCATAGATATACAAAGTAAAAGCTATAAAGCTAGATAAGTGATTAATAAACCAATTTAATCTAGAACAAAACTACTACAAACGTCAAACTGAAAGCTCCGAACTGACAGGGCAGTAAATATTAATAAGCAACGGTATACGGGCTATCCTAGCGTTTGTCACTGCAGCTTAGAGCCGTATGATATTTATGAAACGCAAATAAGCGTTGGTGAATAATTGAAGCGATAGCGGATCGGGATCCGATAAATTGATCTATGTTAAATCCGTTTATAGTATTTGTTTAAACCTATCTTTTCCATAAATCTGTCCCAGCTAATTCCGCTATGTCCTCATCACTAATATATTGAGCTGCCGGCTTATTACATACGAATGAAATAATTGTAAGTAATCGTGCACAAGTATTAAAGTAGCAAATTTTGTGAATATAAACTAATGTATGTATTTATGTATTAATAAATAAATCCTAAAGTGTAGAAAACATCACTAAAATAGTGAAATTATGTATGAGATAAGTCTAATTCACAAAAAACAAACCTATAAAAAAACTACAAATATATTACCTAAACATTTTGTATATTTTAGAAACAACAATCCTTAGAAATAAAATTATGGAAACACTGCGAAATTGAGGAAAAAACGCAAGGGATTCTAACCAACAATTTTGACAAATACAATTTTCCGGATGATTCGCATCATTCCAGCGGATAAATTGGCATCATTTTCTGAAATTGGTTCGTCTTATCTGTCTATAAGAAAAACCTAAAATTGATCCGACTAGACATAATGGTGACGCTTGTCCGGCAGCTTTACATTTTCATAAGCTTATATAAACGTAATAGAGAACATCGAATACATCGTTTTAAAACGGTTCTATTATTTATTGACACTTTGTAGTTATCCGTATGCATAAAGCAAATATTCTACGAAAGTTATAAAATAATTTATACACGTTTTCTTTCGTCTTTTTGTTTTATTTTTAGTAAATAGTAGACAGAACTAAGGTTCTAATAGTACATTCTGGTACGTGTGTTTTTAACAAACTTAAATAAATATATTCTCTTGTCTGTACATACATACATGTCTTGTACGTACTTCTTATAATAAATAACAAAGAATAACAAAAAGAAGTTTTTTATTGTCATAAAATATATGTCCTGTCGCACTAGAAAAAAAACGATTGGTTTTTGGCAAACCTTCATTACGTTTAACTTCATAAAAACATTAATTCATTTATTGCCAATCCTGACAGGATGAATAATCCATGAATCAGTAATACAGTGATCACTGATAATCTTCAGCCTTTCTTGGATTATGAAAACATAGATTAGCTTTAGGTTATGCAGATGTTCTACTAATTTATCAATAAAGCACTGTATCGTACACGCGACAAAGCCTGCATCATAATGCTCTTCAAATTTTGATTGAAAAAATTGTTATCTTCTTCTTCTATCTGTTCTTCTTATCCATCACAAAAAATATGTGACATTAGTTCTTTATAATCCCTTTTAAAACCTGTTAAGTGAATAAAGAAAATAACACTTTAATGGATTGTGATTACACACACTATTTGCCACACCATTTATGTTTCAGAAAATATAATTTCAAAATGCCTATTTTCAAACCAGGGTATTCCAATTTACTTGCAAGTGCTGAAAGTTGAAATTTTTTCTAGTACTAACTCCTTAAACGGGTCGATAGCCACAGTGGTTAGGTCGTTGTGGCGGGACGATAAGAGCCGGGTTTCAATTCTCTGGAAGGACGGGGACATTTTTTCAGAGGATTAAAATCCGGATCGACTTACCATTCACTGTTGGGAGCAAAGTGATTAACACGCCATTATAAAATGCGATATGATGTTGTCACAAAGCTATTTGAACACAATTTACACACACAAACTACACCTTGAGAGTTACATGCTAGCCAGACAAGTAATACAGCTTACGGAGTCACTGCAACTCTGCTCTTATTTATTACAAATACATTGATTGCTCCTACGTTTAGTATGCCAAAGAAAACCTCCATATACCATCGCCTAGTATTTAAACAACATTGCAATCATCAACGCTCATTTTTGTGGCGTTATAACATATTATATCTCGAATTTGGTTTATTTTTCCTAGAATTTTCGTCTATGTTATCGTCATTACCGTGGATTCACGATACAACTAACTCAACTACAATGTTTGTTACATATTAAACTGTATTTTTCAAGTATGTCTCTTAGAACAACAAATTTATAGTTTCGTTCTTGTATCGATATTATCGTTTGTTGTCTTGTACGAATACGGCGAGGAGAAACATCCTGTTCCCATCTCGTTCCATCTCTTACATAAAAGTACGGAGATCTAAACGCAGCAGTAGTTGTAGTACTACTATCTGAAGGGTTGTCCTTTTAATTCCGTTCTTTCTTAATAAACGGGTCGATAGCAGCAGTGGTTAGGCGGCTGACTATCGTTGTGGCGCAACGATAGAGGCCGGGTTTCAATTCTCTCGAGAGACGGTGACATTTTTTCGGAGAGTTGAAAATCCGGATCGACTTACCATTCGCTATTGGGAGCAAAGTGATTAACAATGCGGCATTATAAAAGGCACACAATACTACACGGTCAGAGTTGCGGTGATAGCCAGACAAGCACCTACCACACATAAAAAAACAATTTTATCATATTTTTTAAGTATATCTTGAGCAACTTACAAGGGTCTATCTTTTAATCACAGTTACAATGCTACTAAACTGTACTGTATAAGTTCCTTGCCGTTGTTTATATGTAGTACTAGAGAATTTGATAAAGAAAGGGTGTTCCATTACAGAAAATAAACCAAAAGGAAAGGAGATTCTCCTATATTAGGTATAGATAAAATTCATCAGATTATGCAAAATCATCCAAGAGAATAAGCGTTTGAAATTTATAGTCATTCTTTGGCTAAAAGAAGTTATATATACTGTAAGTGCTTACAGGTTAAAGAAAGGACGCAAGAGCGCTTTATACAGGGTGAGTTTTTTTTAATGTTTAGCATTGGGATATCAGAAACTACTGGAGATAGAAAAACGCTTAAACGGGGAAAGATGCGCAGTTTTACGAGTTTGATTTAAAACTGCTTTTGTTTCTCCGATAACTTTCATGGCTTATTAGATATTCAAAGAAAACTAAATTTTACGATTTTCTTTAAACATGCTTAGCATCGGTAATAGTAATTTTAGAAAAAAAGTGTTCAGACAAAAGTTTTAGATAATTTTACGGCAAATAAAACTGTCTATCTAATTTTTTTTTCGTTCACCATTATCGAGTTATGACACAAATTAGTGTTTTTTTAAATGGCATAGTTGGTTTTGACATCATTAAAAAGCTTATTTTTTGCTGATTACAAGGTTTGATATGGTTATTTTAAAAAATAAAGAGGATATAGACATTTCTATGATTGTTCACTTTATAAGATAAAAACTTAAAAAAAACATGTTTGGTGTTTCGTAATTCAAAAAACGAAAAATCTGAGTTACAATAGTGTTCCTTGGAGCAGTCGAGATAAATATACTAACATTGCTTTCGCGTTGAGTCACAGAAGTGAGAGCTGTTAATTTTTACTTTCAAGTCAGGTTAATTGTCAAACATTGACAATTAACTATTATTTAATTTAATTGTAACTTTACTATAAGCGGTGCAAACGGCCGTTAATCATAAGTTTCCATTGACTAGGGAATTTTCTAACGTAGAAAAGCGTTATATGGTTGAATGTTACATTCAGTGCTGGAAAAAATTTACTAGAGCTGCTGAAGTTTAATTTGAAAATTATTTTGATCGATGTCAGCCGTCGCTGCCTACTTTTAAGAGATTATGGGTTAATTTACCAGATTATGGTTCGTTCGTTAAACCAAAATAAAAAAAGGGATGGATGAAGATAGAGAAATAAACATATTAGCAAGTGTCGCTCAGAATTCATCTACATCAACCCGATAAAAATTTCAACAGAAATGGGCTCCTCTCAACGCACTATTGTCAGAGTGTTGAAGAAGCATACATTTCGTCCCTACAAACTATCAGTATCACAAACTTTATATGAAGTCAGATGAATAGCTTTTTGTAGATGGTTTAAAGATCAGTGTCAAAACCACACTTTTCAATTAAAATATTATGGACTGATGAATCTCGTTTCACAAATTGTGGAATGTTTAATAGGCACAATGAGCACATATCAAACAAATCCACTTCAAGTTGAACATAGAACACCACAAATTAAATTTGGGTTTAATGTTTTGTCTGGTCTTATAGGATCAACTTCCTGTTTCTTCCTGCTTCTTCCTCCTTTTATTTTTGATGGATCACTAACTGGCAATCGTTATCGTAATTTTTTACAACAAGATTTCGAGGAAATGTTAGATAATTTAAATTTAAGAACCCGACCAATGCTGCAATGGTTTCAACATGACGGAGCGCCTTCGTACGATCAACTGAATGTTAGAAATTATTTAAATTTGAACTTCCCTAATCAATGGATAGGACGAAATGCACCCATTGAATGGCCGGCTAGATCCCCTGATTGATCAATTTTGGATTTTTTCTTGTGGGGTGTACTAAAGGACACAGTATACAAAAGAACATATGAAATAATCGACGATCTAAGAGAACCTGTCTTAGTTGCTTTTAATAACATCGATAGGCGCAATCGTACAAATTCTGTTGTGAAGAGATGCAATTTGTGTATTAATAATAATGGAGATACCTTTAAACATTAATAATGTTGTGTGCCCTTAATAAAAGTTCTTATAAGTTTCATTTTTTTACTAGATAGGATTTCAAAATAAGTTTTCGTTTGGTTTGTATTTTATCAGTTCGAAATTCAATTGTTTTCCATAAAAACCATAAAAATGTCTATATGCTCTTTATTTTTTAAAGTAACCATATCAAACCTTATATCATTGTAATCAGCAAAAAATAAGCTTTTTAATGATGTCAAAACCAACTACTCCATTAGAAAAAACACAAGTTTGTGTCATACATAACTCGATAATGGTGAACGAAAAAAACATATTAGCTAGATAATTTTATTTGCCGTAAAATTATCTGAACACTTTTTCTCTAAAATTACTATTAGCGGTGCTAAGCATGTTTAACGAAAATCGTTAAATTTAGTTTTCTTTGAATATCTAATAAGCCATGAAAGTTATCGGAGAAACAAAACCAGTTTTAAATCAAACTCGTAAAAGTGCGCATCTTTCCCCATTTAAGCGTTTTTCTATCTCCAGTAGTTTCTGAGATCCCAATGCTAAACATTCAAAAAAACTCACTCTGTATATAAATGAAATATAATTATAACGCTTTATCAAATATGATATAAAAGTGGTTGAACAAAAAAGTTACACAAATACAGGGGTTGTGTTTCTTGTAGCCAAACGAAATGCAAACGACTTAGTAAATGATTTTGGTAAGTTTCGCAGAGTCAACCCCTCAACTAGATGGTTGAGAAACTTAAAGCTGTTACATAAAAGTTGTTTATACTAGGTAGCTTAGCGTATGTATCAAAATTCATAAAATTAGGAAATAACAGGATGAGATAACGATTTGGCGGTTACCAAGTTATGAGATATTCCAAGATATTTCCAATTTGTGTGGCTTTAATGTGGTGGTTTTCAAAGTCACCTGTATAGTACAAATGCTAGGTTTGATTCTTGGGTTAGATGAGAATATTTTATCATACTTGCAAATATACCATCGGTACATATTTCTTTTCCATTTGCTAGTCCTGGAATCGTCACACTTCATTTAGGGTTTGCAATGCATAATTCAAAAGCATTGCGTGTATATGTGTATATATTTAAACGTTTCGATTTAAATTTCTTGAGAAATTATCCACAGTTAATTAAGTTGAACTCCGGCTCTCGGAAAGATGTAATACCCCAATTAATTTCGAATGCGAATTTGATAATAATGAATCAACGTCGGATATTTTAATTAAATTTTGCGAGTGGAGAATTCCGTAAATATATATACGTGAATATATCACATTTAATTGTATAACATTCAATCCGTGGAGGCTTAGTAGATAACACGTACGAAGTTGTCGTTAACATATTATCCATGGCGCAAATTTCTACTACGTGTTTTACATTGTAATTTAATGACGCCTTCGGATGTTTTGCGGTAATTACAGCTAGCAGATTTACTACTACAGAAAATCTCAATGCCAACGTATGTATATGAGGTACCACACAATTTGAAGTTTTACCTTTCACGATGTACCCTCCTATGCGTACGTTTACAGGTTTATACGGAAATTTTCACCTTTAAAATACAATAATATATTAATTAAATATGTATGAAGCTGCTTTATGAAAACTTGTAAACAAATAATTTAAATATTCCATCTCATTTGAATGGTTTTTCTGAGAAATTTGAATATAATGTATATACAGGTAGACGAGATGTAAAAATAAGTACTTTTTCCATTGTTTAAACACAGTATAACATTACACTATATAGCATATTTACGTACATAGACTTGTTCAGCGTAAAATTAAACCTAAAAGATGACAGGCGGCATACTTACTCCATAAAATCTTTCCACTTTAATATACTCCGCACGATAAAATAAAGCGTGGCGCCAAATGTATCCTTCAAATCTGCTAATCGTAGGATTTAGTTTTTCGGGAGAGTCCCAAAATTCAACGCAAATATCTCTTGTATGAGCGACATAATCATATTTGAATAAAACTTATGTAAATAAAGAACCGCGGCGAGGATAGCATCTTATTTGAATACATCTCCTTTTTGTTTCAGACCACCCACAGTCAATAGAAATTACGTAGAGTACGTGAAAACATTTGATATTTTATACGGCATTTTAGCCATCCTTCAAGATATAACGTAGAGAATAAAAGCCTGAAATACTTAAAACAATTCATACATTATTTATAAGATTTTTGATACGAGAAATTTTCCTCGATTTCTAAAAATAGACGGCGCCTGAATTATTTTCTCAATCCCCCTGCATCTGTGCGAAATACCTATATTTTGTAATTTAAGAATATTTTCTGCTATCTAGCATCTAACGCAATTTAATATTAAATATGAAGCCAGCGATATTTCGGTATCAGTAAGATTTTTATTAAAAAAATATTTCTTAATAAAAAGAAAATACCAAAACACTATGAAAGTTGTCTATATTGGAAATAACACACTGAAAAACACGTAAAGCAACAACAACTCTATTTTGTATTCGATTGCCGATTATATCTACATTCATATATCAGAGTTATCTCGATTTGACTAGCAATATGAACGAAAAATGCGACCGTTAATCAATTACGCTTATACACCTGCCGCTTTTTTTCACGTAAGCTTACACTGGTATCCAGATTGCTAGGAGATTAGTTTCAAAAACGGTTTTAGAGTTGAATTACGTTCTATACTTTTAAATATTTGACAAGCTAGTTTAAATACTGAGTAATGCATTCAACAATAAGGCAAAAATATGCGAATGTTATTCCATCAAATTGATGATATTAGAATTAAACAGGCATACATTACAGTACTATCTCTATTTATAAGATAAAGTATTAACTGCTATTTCTTTTGTTTCAGATATTGGGCGGTAACGAATATAGACTACATCCATCAACGTACGGCCAAAAGAATAGGAATAATGATCCTCGTAGTGTGGTGTGTCTCCTTCTTAGTATGCATAGCTCCTTTATTAGGTTGGAAAGATCCCGGATGGAGTCATAGAGTCGAAGATAGAAAATGTATTGTTAGTCAGGATATAGGTTATCAAATTTTTGCAACTTCATCTTCCTTTTATCTACCATTATTAGTAATACTGATATTGTACTGGAGGATATTCCAGACCGCAAGAAAACGCATCCGTAGACGACAAGTAACAACGAATACCGCTTCCCCCGCAAGCAAAAATCCAGCAGCAGGAGGCATAGCTGGTGGATTAGCGGTTGCTAGTGGAACCGGTGGTATCGCCGCAGCTGTCGTCACCATAATTGGTAGGCCACTACCGACAATATCTGAAACCACAACTGCATTCACTACAGTTTCTTCCAATAATACCAGTCCTGAGAAGACTTCTTATCCTAATGGTTTAGAACCTGATCCACCAACTACGACAGACGGTGGTGTTAGCTGTTATCAACCCCAACACCCCGTTAAAAGAAAAGCAAAATACTCCGCCGATTCCAAAAGGGAGAGAAAAGCAGCGAAAACGTTAGCAATAATAACAGGAGCTTTCGTGGCGTGCTGGTTACCTTTCTTCATCATGGCAGTGTTAATGCCAATATACAAAGAACTCTTTACACCATATATAGTCTCTGTCTTTCTATGGTTAGGTTATTTCAATTCAACTTTGAATCCAGTCATCTATACAATCTTCAGCCCGGAATTTAGGCACGCTTTCAAGAAAATACTCTTCGGCAAGAATTACGCCCGCCGAAGAAACAGAAACTTCGGCATCCGTCATTTTCAATGATGGCGGCAGAGGGATGTCTTGTCAACGGAGAGTCATCCTATAGCTGCTAGATTAGCCGCTACTGTAGCTACTACGGCTGTAGCATCTGGACCTAAGAACGTAACCTTTCAGTGTGACTGATCCGAGGACCAGACATCCCGCCGCCTAGACCATCCAAAGAAAACCAGTTCTCCCATATCGCCATCTTTCCGGAAACGACCTGCCTGTGCGCTCGGGCGCAAAACAGGAGCCAGCAGCAAACGCTTACTGTTACACCAGCGAAACAACGGTAGTGGTGAAAAAATCGAGATGCAGGTGCTGTGAATATAAAATTATTATCACTCACGGGTATATTTGATAGTTGAATAACGATTTTTAATAGATTTCTGTAAATGTTATTGCTATGAAAAAGAATTTATTAAACAGGATACTCACTAATAGAATACATATACATATATATGTACTAATATTAAGCTTATTCTGTAACTGTTTGAAAATATTTCTGGGGTTGTATAACCTTATATTCTAATAAAAATCTTTTGAATACGAACTAAATTTGGTTTAAAGAGATAACAGATGACAGGCCGTTTAATAATTTTGAAATAGCTGTTTCTTTTAATGTAGTTCGAAATTAATAAACAGAATTCTAAAAATAGAACACCATCTACGCATTAAATATGTACTTTATGACAGTTTTTTTTTTAATGTGACCTACTTTTCATGTTTCCACAGTTCGTAATGTGAATCAATATAAGCATACACGGTCAAAGTTTTTGGTCAGTTATCGATGTCAATGTTTCGGTCTATATAAACAACAATCAGAGATACGCTAGTATCGGGTAGTCGGTAAAGTAGTTATCGCTGACGTCTAATTTAACCGGCATTGTGTAAACACTAAAATCGGCAATATCACGCAAACTTTTACAAGAAGTAGTCAATAAGTATTACTTGATCAAGTGTTTTGTAAAGTTTTAACGCTGATATAATGTTCCTACAACAAATCAATCAAACGGGTGAATTTGATTCATAAATAGTAGAAACTTGTAGAAGTTATTTGTAGTGGGATCATTAATTCTTATCTATTTCAATAAATTTCTATAAAATCTACGAGTATATAATGCATTTATCAATATTTAAAATTCATTTCAAAAAAGGGAAACATCTGCACTTATAGAATGTTTCTATTTTCTTTTTTAATAAATTTCATAACACGCTACAATTTATGACGCTAGCAATGTCTTCCTTTATTTAAACTATTATTTACTCTTATTCCAGTTTCACCCGCAGTTGCTGCTTCAAAACGTCCGTTATTCACAATATACTATCTACTTTGTATGCATATTATTTTCAAGTTCGGAGGGTTGACTTGCTGCTTCAAAATATTCGAGTTTTGTTCATATTGTTGTTCGTATTGCTTTCTGTATTCTTATTTACATTCTATTTAAGCGGAGCATCACCTGCTTGATACTTGTAGAAATATGTAAATGAAATATGCAAGTATATGTATATCAGACAATAATACATCATTATCTAAAGTGATTATTTACATTCTTCTTTTGACTGTTAATTACGTTAATAATATCAGTGTTATGCAATTTTGTCATACGTGACACATCTCCAGAATTATTTTTAACCAAATTTATCTGAATTATACCAAGTTACAGAAGAAAGCTGCTGTAAGAATCACTTGTAAGTTATAGTACATTTACGACGCATTATATTATTGCTTTACATACATATATAGATAAATTTTCCAACAGATCCAGTAAGTCTTCTATTTATTATTAAGTACAGTACAAACACTAAAGACATTATAATAAAGGTAGGCAATTATAAGAAAGGTAATACTCAAAAAATTATAGTTAGGGTTGTTATGGAAAATAAATATATTTTTACACAGTTAGATAAGTACAGGTCCATAATGAATAAAAATCAAATTTTTGTAGCTATAAAAACATCGGATTGTCGTCCATGATTGGATACCTACTGGAATATGAGTAGGATTGATTGAAAAACTGTAGTGTACTCGTCATTATTGTGGTTCGAGGTTTAAATTTATTGAATGTCATCTATTCGTTTTTAAGGTCTGATAGCTGGACTGACAAGAAACACGCACATAGATTCAACATACCTATCGCAGTTATTTCATTTAATAATAACTAAATACTAAATTTGGTTGAAAATGAATCTATGACTAGTAATGTCTAAATCGTGAATAGGATTGTTTCGAACTTTCTACATTATTGTATGTAAATTGATGTAATCTACACATTCTAATCGGAAAAGTTTCGTATAAGTTCAGCATTGTGTAATCCTCAGCAATCTAATTCGGTTTGTATTAACAACTTGAATAAACAACGAACTGATAACATTATCCTAAAATTTCTTATCTTATTATGTGTTATTGACCTCGATTTATTAAAATCTTTAGCGATATTGTGCAAAATGACTGTGGCTGGTGCACGTTTCATATAAACGTATCCAACTTTCTAACTCAAACTGCAATCAAAAACTGTAATCTTGTTTTATGATCAGGTTTCTACCACCATGTAGTCACACACACATATATGTGGTAATGTTTGCAAAATTAGTTTAATAATTTTTTGGGTTTTTAGAGCTCTATATTGTTGTCACAATTCAAAATAATTGCAAGAGTATTCGTCTAATAACCTCTTGACTTAGTGATAGGCTTATTTATTATTGTTCTATAATAAATTTATAAGAGTTTTGCTCCAAAATAAAGGTTGCAAACTGTGCACTAATGAGACAGCTACATCATACTAACCGTACAATACACTAACATACCCGGCGCCTCCACCAAAGACCTCATGCTCGCTGACAAATAACATATCGGCAAGTCTTTTACCTCAAGTTGCACCAAAAACAGGCGGGAGTGGGCTCGACAATCAAACAGATCAGGTATCGGTTGCCGTTTGAATTGTTGAGTAAGATATGTTTAAAAGAAAGCAACAATTGACTGACTTGGTTTGATTTATGACAAGTATAACGCTCCCTAAGTTAAAACTAATTTTATTTATTTAACATCTTTGGCATTTCTTCATCGAAATAAATACTTATTAAGTGATTAAAGTCGATAACTAATGTAAAAATTAGCGCAAATGAAAATAAAAGTAAACAAACGTAAAATACAGCATGAAATATTATGAAGTAAGCCTTGATAAAGATATTTATTTGTATCCAGGGATTCTCCCATAAAATAAATTTTCCTTTTGAGACACAACATGAAACAGTTCATGATCTTTACCAATAATTCGATTACTCTTATTCCCAACTCACACGTCAAATCGGACCTCTATACTCCATTATACTACATGCCATAGCTGAAGAGCGTGATTCTTATGTTTACAATGACGTTAAAAGTAAACATTCTCAATATTCAGAAGAATTTTTAGAAAAATATATGTTTATATTTTCAAAATCAAAAGAGGGCACCCCAATGTTTTAGATGAAAAAAAAGTTACGATTTCATCAACTGGGCCAACTGAAGTAGGACATGAACAGGAGTTCTAACATTAAATAGATCAAAATATAATTTAAATCATTCTGGGATATCCTGGTATTAATTGAACAATATATTTGGAAAATTGCAAGCAAGTTGCAGATAGTTTTTCAGTTAAGATCATATTCCATTTCATTTCTCTATTCAGCATCTCTCACCGATACTAATACTAATAATAATATTATTTCTTTACCTTCTTACCATAATATTTATTTGACATACTTTATCTATTTCTCTTTGTTTGATATTATAGTGATAGTTTATACTTCTTTCTACATTTCATTCTTATTCATCATATTTAGTTTAGTTTAGACCTTTTTTTCTACCAGATATCGAACTTTTCTATTTATTGCGCTTTATATACCTAACTTTTTAACTATCGTCAAAATAGTACTATTTAAGAATACCATGATATCAAATGATTACATTAACATTACTGTCGTAGCAACTAAATAGATATTTTAATCACTGGCTGATTATTGGGTTTCTCTTGAACAAAACAAACAAACAAACACAAATAAGAACAAAACAAACAAACAAACACAATGATGAGAACCAGCACGAGGTTAATATCAAATATTTTATGTACGGCTTAATATCTACTGCTGGCGATCTATGAAACGTGATTATCATTCATTCTGGAACAAATACCAGTAGTTGTACAACACATGTGGATACTGCTCAAACTGTTTTGTATCAGGTAAAAATATGCTCATCTATTTCGTTCTATGTAATAGTGTTAATATTTTCTTCACTGGAGACAACTTTTTACTATCCATAGTAATGCTTTTCAATGTTACTAAATGTTTGAAAATAGTAAAATAATATAGTGGAGCCTTAAGACACAAATTCTTATGATACCTTTGATCTTCAATTTCTTCATTCAATCAAAATTACTGTACGCAATTTTTTAGGTATAGTTCTTTGATTCTAAGTCGCATTAAAAAGTCATCACCAGTAACGGAAAGTTCCAACCAACAAATGTTGCTATTTATTGCTCATCAAAAAATCACGACACATTTTGTCTGTGAAAAATTCTGTTGATGTTTGTTTTTGGAGGTGTACCCATACGAGGTTCATCTCCTATCATGTCTTGTTGTCTTGTCTGAAAATTTCACTTGACAAAATACTGTTTTCGCAAGGGGTTGCAAAAGTTCCTCTGCTAAACTGTGATCAAGTTTTAAAAATTATTGTCATCGGTTTATACTACGGACTATCAAGATATTTTAAGAACTTCTGTTTATTTCATTTACACACCTTTCCTTTCTCACGAAACTCAATAGCAAAATATTTTCGAAATATGTCGTGCACGCATACTCAAAAATGTTTTGAAATCATAACTTACAAAAGTTGACAATATTGAAAAGACATGTTTATGTGAAAACGTAGAAAAATGCCAATATAAGCAAGACATGTTTAGGTTTATTTTTTAGGGTCATTATGACATGCTATCCTCGTTTTGTGTTTCTTATGCTCTTCAACTTAAATATAATTGAATACACAGTTTCACTTTTAACGATTCAAGAAAAATGAGACCAAACCGAGCAGCAAGATTTTACTTTCTTTTTGCCATCCTATTTCTATATTTCAGTAGCTATCCAGTTATTTCACAGTTAAAAGATATCAGGGTAAGCGAGAAAGGTAACATAGTCAGCAGTACCTGAACGATTTTTTTAAAACAAGATCGAATTACCTGAAACTGGAACCGAACCTGGTATCTGTGTAGTAGTAGTAGAGAGAAATACATAGTATAATCAAAAAGGGAATAGAGTACATTGTTTACGAATTTTAAATACTTAGGTGCAAGGTGTTTAAAGTTCCTAAAATAATTTGATTAAACATGTTTGAGAATGAAAATAAGATGTAATTCTAATGCTTATTTTTCAACAAATTAATTTAATCAAATACCGGAACTATTGGAAAAATAGAAAGAAAATTGTCACTTACAACGAACATAGTTTTATTTCTATATATTTCAGAGTATTTTTTTAAATGAGGTAGGTACATCATATTCCTGAATATAAAACAAAAAATATGTAGCAATAACATTTATATATCCCATCTTATTACATACATATGTTAATGTTACACACTATATATTTTTGACTGACAAAGACCATAATACATAATCACATTCAGATATAAGAATAACTAAATAAAAAGGTACACTTATTTTCATTATGAAAAGAAAATGCAAACAAATTTAGGCAAAATGTTAACCGCACTGACCAATACATGACTATTTTTGCTAAGTAATACTACATAATATGTAATTTTGTTCTTAGGGATATATTAAAATGAATTATAGATATATTATTATTATTATTACAATACTATAATAGTGATAAGAACCTAAAAAACATAATCTCTTTTTATAGGCATGTGAAAATCTGTGACTTTCAAAAAGAATTCTGCAATAATTTTAAATCAATGTTTATTATTAATTAGTGTGTAATAACGAAACTTTAGATGGTTAGTAAAATGTCAAAAAGAAAACGAAAGCAAATTTTTTACGTTATTGTGCTAGAATCTCATTCATTCCATCAAAAATTGTGATGTACAATCAGTCGAATTATTATAATCTAGCCATAAATATCATTAGAATTTTATTTTAAATTACTATCAACAATATTAAACTTCTTAGAATAAGTAATATAAATTAATATTGTAATAAATAGAAACAAAATTGCATACTGATTTTTCTTATCTATGTAAATAATATCGAAAATTATATCAAACATAATATGTAAAACTATTAGTTAAGTTGCTAAGTATCTAAGTTTATATTTCTGGTTCCTAATGGTGTAGATATGTATGAACTGTTACAACAATAATAATAATATGAAATGAAACCTAATATTACTGAATTAATATAAGATTATTATTATTATATAATAGTGTAAATTGTTGTTGTATATATGTATTATTATAATTATAATCTAATGTAAATAGCATCTTATCATAAATATAGTAAATATTAATAATACCAAAAAGAAAATCAGTATGGATTTTTGAGATAATTCCGTGAGAGTGTTTCCTATGCTATTGTGTAATACAAATTTTTCAGATATTTTCTTTAAAGTGAAAGTTATTTGTGTACAAATACCTACATACGATATATACATATACGAATTGTAAGGGTAATATAATTAAAAATTGTAAATATTTTATCGCATCAGAAAGCCTTAATTTGTTAATAAATGTTTAAGGCATTAGTGGCAACGACTTTCCCTATGAGCCCAGGGAAAGCCGTTCAGCTACTTATAAGCCACATCATATAGATTGTAAGCGGATATGATAATTCTATGGTGTTAATGTTATTTGTAATAAATACAGTATAAATTCAAAAAATGTTTTATTTCCCATTAAAGTTTGATAAAAGTGAATAAGTATGAAAGTCCGTCAGTAAAGCGCTACGTCCAGGCGAATCTGCTATTGAGACATCAAACAGGGACTAGTAAAGTATCAAAGCTACGATAGTTTAATCTGGAAGCTCGAAATAACCATAAAAGACAACAGTTTTCCACCATTAATTGCAAAACTGTTCAAAACCGTTTATTTCAATACAGCTCATTTTACCATATTAAATTAACAATTAAACTCAAAACACTATTTGTCCCATAAAACACCAAACACTCAATACAAAGCCGAAGCGTTTCCACAGCGAAACTATTATTATCAAGCGGATAATAAAACTATTATATAAAACACATCGACTTTGTGCTCACTGTTGAGTGTTTTGCGGGTGAAATAGTGCTTTTATTGTTTCAAGATAAGATGGTAAGAGCACTCAAATATTAAGCAAGAATTTTTAAAAACTACTATACAAGCAGTTTCTTAAATGTCCTAAAATTCCAAACAATAAGCTTTTGGTATTTACCAATAATTTTTATCCACATCAAGACCACTATTCTCGAAGAGGCTTGTCAGAATTTGGAAACTGCAAGCGTATAGTAGATGCAACCTTTGGTGAAAACGCAAGATATTCTAAAATTTAAACTACTTTACTAAAGTTTCCAAACGGAAGATCGAACTGTTCCGGAAAATGTGTTGATCAACGTTCACTACTCAAATATTCTGGAAATTCTGGTAATCTAATGGATGTGCAAGTATATTTTAAAGGCCTCTTTCTGACTTTGAGGCTTTATTTAAAAAATTGGTACAATACATTTTATTCAAAGTATCTTTAAATCCTCGAAGTAGCATATGAATTTCGTCGCTATAAAATCACTCATATGTATCTTTTTTCGAAGAACGTGTATTGACCCAATTTTTGATACCTTCAATTGAACTGCGGCGTATTCCGGGCAGGGCAATCTGCATTGATCGAAACAAGTAGTACTTAGAAGGGGCAACGTCTGTATATGGCGGGTGAGTTAAGACTCTCTATCCGTTATTTCCCAAGTAAATTTTAAGGGGTTGCCCAGCATTGATGCAAAATCAATGACTTGTATCTGGTCGCCCATTCCGGTCGTTTTTGGTTCAATGCTCGCTTGAATTTCATGAGTTGTTGTTGGTAGTATTTGCCATTAATGGTTTCACCCAGTTTGTGCAGCTCATAATAGACCACATCCCTCTGATCGCATCAAATACACAGCATCACCTTTCAACCATGGATATTCGGCTTTAGAGTTGATTTGCCCGGTTGGGCGAGCCTCACATTCCTACGTTTAGAGTTGTCATAATGGATCCATTTTTCGTCCCTAGTAACGATACGTCCCTTGGTTACAGTTCATATGGAACTTAATTTTCCATTTTCTCGATCATACTCATGTTCTTTAAACGCAATAAAATGGTCTGTCGAGTCATTTCCAAAGATTCAACAAGCTCCTTTTAAATTTGACACAAGTCTTTGTCCAATAAAGCCTCCAATTCAGCGTCTTCAAACGTTGCTGACCTTCGCTAACGCTCGTTGTCGCTTGTATCAAAATCACCACTGTTAAACCTTCTAAACCATAATTCACAAGTCGAAAGTGATGGAGCATGTTTTTCAAAAGCCTCACACATGCGATGACTTTCTTATTAAAAATGCTTTGCATGCTAGTGTCAGCGCAATTACTGAGACGATTATTTGTGATCAATTTACCAACCTCCCAATTTTCCTAAACGATATGATAACATTTTTGACAATTTTTTTATTAGTCATTTAAATATACAACAGATTTCCATTAAAAAAATCGATTTTATTTTATATCTATTTATTTATATTTGACACTTTAAGTAACATATTTAAAACTCCCTTGTAAAGGCGGATTCTCGCTCATACGTAAAATCTCGACTCGGCAAAACTGCATAAAAATACATGAAGTAGAATGTCACTCTTGTAGGTAGATATTGATATTCTTATAAAGTCGGTGTTTGGACATCTGTAGCAACGCCTAGTGGCAGATGAACTACCTATTGCTTTCCTATTCTGTCTTTTTTCTGTATCTAATTAGGGTGAAATACGTATCTTCTTTAGTAACTCGATGGTAATAATCGTATATAATGAAAAAATGTCAACAATGTTTAGGTTAAATTAATCGCGTCTCGTGATTTTGCGTACTCGAATCCAAAGTTCTACTAGAACTATCTTTTGTGTACGTATCTATGTTTGAAACATTAATTACCTAGTCGTCGGTTCTAGGACAGCTTAGTCAATAAAACATCACATACATTACTGCACGTAAACTTTGTCACAAACACACAAGTTACAAACAATTATTAAAAGTACATAGGGCAGATGCGGGCAAAATGATATAGTAAGGTAAGACGACATAGGGCCAATTGCGACAAAAGTATTCGCGCCAGTACAGCAACAACTAGTTTAATCATGGGTTCGTATATGGCGTTTCAGCAGAAGTTGTTTATATGTGTCATTTGCACATAATTTTCGAATTCCAGTGGGGATATCTACAAGACAGGTAAGTATTCAATTGCTTATAAATGTGATGATGTTATTAGCAGTTATTGCTTGTTTTATATTTAAAGAAAGATACACGTAAGCTCAAAATATGTTAGCAAATAATTTATTATTTAATTTTATTTGATTCTGGTAAAACGGCATACCTTCCATCAGTAATGAGTTCTACAGGAACTCGAAGCCAAAAGAATATTGGATAAGGTACCAGTCTTGCTTGAATTGGTGCCACACATTGTGTGCCGGTGTTCCATACAAAGTAAAGCAAT
This sequence comes from Holotrichia oblita, assembly GCA_023690525.1. Classification (NCBI taxonomy): domain Eukaryota; kingdom Metazoa; phylum Arthropoda; class Insecta; order Coleoptera; family Scarabaeidae; genus Holotrichia; species Holotrichia oblita. Next base: position 37,771,183 of record CM043019.1, on the reverse strand, counting down.
TTACTTGTGAATTGTGCGCAAATAAGTAGTCTTACTTTTACTATGTCATCTTAGACGGACCTGTGTTATCGTACCCAACTACAACTTGCTAGTTTAATATGTTTTTATGCTCGCTTTCAGAAGTTTTAAATTTACTTTTATATGACTATAATAAACAAGAGTTTACGGAGATACCTTGTTTTATTTTCTAACACCTTCAAATTTTTTTCAATTTTGCTGCAACTAAAAAGTATGTCATTTTGCCCGCATGTCCCCTACAACACATATTTTGAAGTTTCATTTATACACTGAGGACACGACAACAAGTTCAGTATCTATGTGTGTATATATGTACACTGACTTGTACAGAACCTGACGTTATCAATATTCACGTGCGAACTAGAACCGAAGCATTCAGCATTCATTAACTAAACTTTTTTGGTAATCATTTTCTGCGGCATCGGGTGTCCACATTTTTACTGTAAACCTGCTAAAAAATCAAGGCTCTATTTCAACACCAGTTCAAGAAAATTGGGAATAATATATAGTAAATCTAATTGCGTACAGTAAGGCACTTTAAAATCTCATAAAGGTTTCAAAACTTTAAATATAGAGGGTGTGCCATTTGCAAAAAGTAAGTTAAATACAATTTCTACAATTACAAGAGCGACATCTACATTAGAAATATGTTTTAATAATAGCTTCATTAAACTGACAAATTTTTACACCTGGAGTTATGTTTGAATGAAACAACATTGTCCGTGTTTCGCCAGCTTTTCGGTAGACTATCGATGAGTTATCGGTGACTTATTACTAGTAGCTAAAACAGAATAAGAAGATACATATGTACCTATGTATGCGTTGTCTGTCAGATGATACCAAAGACTACGATAGGTTAAGAAACCGGTAAGTACTCACCGGTGGCTAACCGTATTTTAAATGCGGTGAGAAAAATGGCAATCGGTGGAACTAACCGATAAGTAGCCGAAGGCTCTCAGCATCTTATTTCACTCAGCGGTATCTACCGGTAACTTAACAATTGACACACTGTTAAACGCACACAACAATGTTTATATTCAGATTTTGCCATGCTAAGACAAATTAGTGATGATTATGTACAAACCCGTGAAATAGTTTTAAAGAGTACATAATTCAAATATGTCAATATTTCGCCACTGAATATTGAACACAAAAAAAATGTAATGTAATGTAATCACAAACTTTAAATGAAGTGTAACAATTAATTGAAAAATGTATGTATCTCTAACAATATAGCTATGTTATGTAACCATACACATTTTCGCACTAGAATAAGAGAAAATATTAACAAATGCATCCGATTTATACGTAACAGCTAGTAAGAAATACTGTCAGAATACATTCAATCTTTCTTTCAAGATAGAATTTAATACAGTAATGGGATGTTGCGAAGCATACTTAGATACCTTTAAGAAAGAAATTGCGTGGAGATACTATTCCTTTTAAGCAGAATATATTTTCACAATAAATAAACCACACGTAATGGTGCGGTTCTTCCTTTATGTCACCGTTATTGCCTTGATTTCCAGTTTCGCCGTACATTCTTTAGAGTTAGTGTAAATGGAACAAGGAAAGCTGCTTCAAGTATCGTTTTAATATCGCAACCTAGACCCGCTCTATAATATAAAAATACGACATATTCTACGAACAAGAACAGAAAGTAATAGATATTCTTTAAATAACGTGCAAGCTGCAAATTACATCAATGCGACGTAACTTGAAACGGTCGTAGAAAGCTTAATCAATCCAATCACGGATGTTGCACAAATCATATTCAATAATCAAACTGAGGACATCCTCCAGTTTTACATGTAATTGAATAAGTTATTCATTACATTCAAGTGATATCTACGAACAACGGGTGAATATTTTCTAATAATGTCATTTTAAATTTCAGATTGCGTGACAGTAAAAATGAATAATTAATAAGATTCAACTTACACTTCACACTTCTATTTGCCATTTATAGATGATAGCTCTTACGGACGGACAACTTTTAAACTTTTTTACTTCATTTTATTAAACCGTCCTTATGCATTATTTATTGTAATTAGGAAACTGTAACCGAGATCTTGTCGGGTCCAATAAATGGTAAACGCGAAAATGCAAAATCATAAATTCTGTACTTTTACTTTTTTCTTTTTTATTTGAAAGGAGTCAATTAAATTATAAATTGTCCTCGTTGAAATCCGTTCGTTAAGAGTTGATTCGAAATACCAATTTTATGGAATAATTGATAGGAATCAACAAAAAGCAAAATCTGAACAAGCCTTTCATTTTCTCAATGAAAAGAATTAAAAAACAATAAGAATATTGACACAAGCTACAATGCCAACACTTCGCCTCTTTATAGGCCAATATACTTTGTTTATGGTGACGACTCATCTGGGATCCCCTTTTATCTACATTGTACATCTTAATGGAATTACTGATTTAGTTTTTGAATGCTACGACTATTTCTTAAGTAAATAGAAACCTATGTCTTATTCTATTTTCTATATGTACACACTTTTTATTAATACTTTTGAAGTTTAAACATTCCTACGTCAGACAAGTGTTCTTTTCTCGAAACTAATTCTGTTTCTTAAACCTCAGATAAAATTGAATGGGAACCAAGTTTCTCCTTTAGACTCCTCTGATTTCCGGATATGAAATTAATTAATAATAACCTGTATAAATAATGGCCTGTATGAATAATAACCTGTATGGATAATAACCAGTATAAATAATAACCTGTATGAATAATAATCTGTATAAATAGTAACCTGTATGGATAATACAGTGTATGAATAATGACATGTATAAATAATAACCTGTATGGATAACAACCAGTATAAATAATAACCAGTATGAATAAAAGCCTGTATGAATAATAACCAATATAAATAAAAAGCTGAAACCTGAACCCAGGTTTGATAGCGTCTCGACGGGTCTGGCAACGATTACTAAATCTAGCTGATCGGGTCTGTATAGGCGGTTAAATAATATGTATAGGTATATACAGGGGTTCCACGGCCGAGTGGGACATAGAGAGAATACATATAAAATCGGTGGTTTTCGGTGAATATTATCTCTCTAATACTACTTCATCCAAATTTAAGTGCCGAATATTATAACTGGGTTAACAATGAACATTTCCACAATCATAGTACAAAGAAAGTCATTTTAATAAAGCCAAAAAAAATTATTATTTTTAAGCCTATTGTACGTGAATTCTTAATAAGGCTTTTAAGACGTAAGTTAACGCAAGCAGCCGTGGCGCAGGCGTTCACGCGACGCGTAAGGCACACATTGTTTGGGGTTCGAATCCGAGAAATGAATTTTATTTTTTTTTAATCTTGATTAAGTTTTGTTGTTTATTTTGACAAATGATTCGCCGTTAGTAACAATTAAAAATCGAATAATATAATAGCACGTGATCATTTTTGTTATTGTAAAAATTATTCATTATTTACCTTAATCCTCAAAAAAGCGATTTTATAGTCTTCAAAATCTCTGATTTTTTGTAGTATTATTGAATTTGTAGCATTATTGTTGGAGATAAAAAATAAAAAATAAAACTAATCTGCCGGGATTCAAACCCTGCATTTGCGTTATTAAGCCGTCGCGTGAACCATTACGCCACGGACGCTTGCACTAACTAACGTGTTAAAAGCCTTATTAGGAATTCGCAAACAATAGATTTAAAAATAATAATTTTTTGGCTTTATTAAAATGACTTTCTTTGTACTATGATTGTGGAGATGTTCATTGTTAACCCAGTTATAATATGCGGCCCTTAAATTTCAATGAAGTAGTATTAGGAAGATAATATTCACAGAAAACCGATTTTATATGTATTTTCCCTATGTCCCACTTGGCCGTGGAAACCCTGTATAAGAAATTGAAGAGAAATCTTGGTATTAACGACTATTATTGAAAATGATGCTTAATTAAAATTAATTAATAATCACTGTCATTCATCACCATGCAACGACACGTTTCGGTCTTATAAATCCCATCAGGTTGCCTTTGACAGTAAAGTTAAAGTGACAAGTAGAGTGAATAACAGTAATTTGTGAAAACTCCTATATATATCTAACACCGTGTATTAAGTATATATTTATGATAGATTAACTTTACAAATATTGACTTAAGCATGTCAAAATTGACCGTTGTCTATCTACTTTTATTTATTAAAAGTCTGTAATTGTTTATTTCATTAACCTGTAAGTGTAGAATTAAGCATAAGCCAGAATTAATTGAAATATTTGAAGAGTTTCATATATAATATATCCATCACTTTTCTGTAGAATAATATGATATATATAAGTATACAGGTATATATAAGTGTATAGTATATATAGAACACGACGCGACATTAATGAAATTTACCCCAAAATTCGCTTTCGCAATCTATAATACACATCTTACAATCAGTGAAAGTTTGAAATAACTTTAGCAAGTTTGCTTTCCTTAAACGCAATATATTTAATGTAGAAGTTTTACATGGGACTTAATCTAAATATCTGCCTATTAAATCTGAACTATGTCTGTAATTACTAGAACACGTACTTACTTGTAAGTAATAAATTAAGTATTAATTTACATATGAATCTGATATTTGCGTATTAAGTAGAACTTCCTACATACATTTAATGGGGTGTTAAATTTCTAAGATACACGATACTTTTTGTGATGGTTTTTATTTTCAGAAGAGAGAAAAATACGAAATAAAGGAAACAGTAATAATCGAATATGATATATCAAAAAGAATGAGAAGAAAATAACATAAACTGAGGAAAAATTTAGTAAATTTAATGTAAATGAAGTAGGTATATAAAGTAAGAACTGGATCGCTAGCTTTTCTGCCAGGTCTCAAGTTTTGCAAGATGAACCAGAAACCTAATCCACAACGAGTATATTATGCAGCCACTTTTAGCCTTCCAAATGGGTTTGTGCAACATAGTCGGTAGGAGAATTAAACTTTACATTGTGAAAATAGACAAAAAAGTCATAAAGAAAAGTTATCCCAATTTAAGTTCTGCATAAACTAAAAATATTTCTAACTATACAGAGTGTCTTAAAAGTAGGTAAACACATACTTGCTCCGTTATTTTAAATGGAACGCCCTATACATTTTGCCATTTTTGAATAGTACGTTAAAAAATATTTCCAGTTTATTCCTAGATAACTTCATTTTTTTAAATGGCACCCTACACGTTTTGTTATATCGATGAATTCCTCATTTCAATACCTTTCGATTCATGTACACTCGTGGCCAGATAAATGTTTCCAACGTACAACCACATTTTTACAGTGTACGGATATGCTAGCCAGCATACGATATTAAAGCGTGCCGCTGTTGTTTACATTGTGGGAGCGGTCTTGCGTATAAAAAGGTTATTGAAAACACTACTTCGACAAAAAACTACAAAGAAATGCTGTGTAGCGACTATTTTCTTGTATGTTATAAAACATATTGCAGCAACTATGGATTGTCAATTGTGATATAAATCTTATTTTGATATGCATCTGTATGATTATTATTCAGGTTTCTAAAGATGTATGTCGAGTTATTGCGGTGTCGCTTGCATTCATATTATTTACATTCCTATTTGCTACACCCCTCAATGTTACCAGATTATTTGACTAAGATTTCGCATTCGAAGCTCTTACGATATTGATATATTTTTAGAACTGTACCGCCGTAAAGAGAATAGGTAGAAACATATATAGTTGTTTTTTTTAATAATTTATAGTAATGATAGGTATTCGTAATAACTGTGTTCGAAATTTGTATAACATATTTCAAGCATCTTAATGAGTTCGCAGAAAGAAAAGTAATATATGTATATACATATATACAAGTTAAAATATAAGAAAAACTATAATTCCGCGAAAGAACTTTGGTGCATTAAAAGAAAAGAAATACAGAAGTATACATACAACTCTTAACCAAAACAATACATGGATTATATTATAGATATTTATATTCTCGCTTATTTATAACTCCGCTTCATGCTATATATCAAATATTCTGACCGCAAATTCTAGATAAATATCCCTTTGTATCAGAGCGGCGTATTTTTCTTACACTTTCCCTTGTAAAACATTTATTGCATGTAAAACTGATATGAATACATTTATATTATATTATACATATGTATATAATAGGTATACATATTATAATATCGTACTTAATTTCTATCGAGTCACATAAATCACAGCAGCCAGAAAATATATCCATCTATCTTTCAAACAAACAGATGTTTGTCGGCATTTACGAACAACCTATGCATTATCCTTAATATGTTGTCAATAAACTTCCGTTCGCACATGTCGCAGCCGACTACACTGTTAACGTTGAAAATATATTAATTTTCGGTTTCAGGTCGGAAAGTTTTATCTGGCCACGAGTGTACATACATTCAGTACTATGTTTCATCTTAGACTTTTCGAGATATTTCACATTTTTGACAGAAGTTACAAAAATATTGTCTCCAATTTGGATATAACCTCGAAAATATTACAAAGTCAAGAAAGTATGCATACATAATGTTAGAAAAGAAGAATCAAAGGTATATTATTGGATCAAAAACAACAAGAAATTACAATAAATGTTCAAAATGCATTCCTCTGTCTCAAATATTTATTCTTTTTGGAAGTTGTGAAAGCGTGAAGTTGTGAAGTGACGTGAAAGCTTCTGTAATCCTTTCCCGCATATTTTGTTGGGTCGTGGGTGGCCTTCTGTATAATCTTTCACATATCCTCACAAAAAAAAAATCGCATTTTGTTAAATCCGGCGATCTAGGCGGCCATTCTATTATGCCTCCCTGACCTCTCCTGGTAGTTCAATGCTGCCCTTACGTTTTGTGACTTATGGGCAGGAGCTCCATCATGAAGGTACCACATGTTCCTTCGTAGTGCTATTGGTAGCTCTTCTAGATAATGAAATAGCTCCTGTAATAGAAAATTACTATATCCATGGCTATTCAGATGGCCTTCGTAACAAAATGGTCCGATAACGTGCCCACACATTTATTGTCCACCTTCCTTGATGTTGAACTGCAATGTTTACATGGGGATGCTCCTGTGCATAAATATGAGTATTATTTTTATTGGGACCTTTAGCGTTGCTGAAACTGCATTCGTCCGTAAACAGAACCCTTTCAAAAAAATCTGATTGTTCCCCCAGTACCTCTTCACACCATTCACAAAATCTTAATCTTCTTGCAATATCATATTCTGTAAGGGCTAGGTATTTCTGTGAATGAAAAGGATAGTAGTTATTTTGTCTAATAATTTTATTAATTATTGTCTTAGAATTATTCGTATTGTGACTAATCTGTCGCGTACTGATGCTGGGATTTTCGACTATAGAAGCTATTACTCTAAATTTGATAGTGTTGCCCCAAACCTATTTTTAACCCTTTCCATTACTTCCGGAATAGGACTTCTCCTACCTGGAAAACGTGTTCTGTATAAACGGGAGGCAAGTAGACATAAATTGGGATAACTTTTTTTGTATGACTTTTTGTCTATTTTCACAAATGTGGCAGATATCTAAAATCCACGTTGAAACAGGACATCCTGTACAATGAAGATTTTATCCGAAGACTGCGTATTCTTTTCCCAGCTAAAGTTGTTCAATGGTATGGCCAGTTTTCTAAAAGTACTAGCAAAAACTTTTTTGAAGAAGCTATAATTACACTAAAACAAATCTGGTGATTAAAATAGGAATCGCCAAAGTATCTCAAACTTCGTGACTTGCTTTCATCTATACGCTTCACTAACACAATCCACAACAATACAATAAAGGCGCGGTGTTCCGATATACTCGATCAGAACGATTCTGTACCACCATCATTTCATTTTCAGCAGTGGGAAAGTGAACAAAAAAATCTCCCACTGGACTAACACTCCAAAACTAAGACAAAAGACGACACAACCCACTGCTAATCTAATCTAACACTATCATCCATAAGGATTTGTTTCCAAGTACGAATCAACTGCAAAAGCACAAACATATAGCAAAATAACCAGAAACATATTGGGAATTTCAAGTGGATGAGAGAAAATTGGGAAGTAAAAATTGTAAGGAAAATGACATAGTTGGCACTGATTCTTCCTAAAGATGTTGAAGCTCTTCACGGTGAAAATGGCAAAATTGAAGAATACATTCCCGAGCAAACGGCTACGGTTTATTCCAATGGTAAGAAATTATGGATTCTACATCTGCACTTCAGACTTTCAGACAATCAGAGTACATTAACGGTTTTTCTTTAATCATTTAAATGAAGAAGAGATAGAATACTTTGACCGAAACTAGAAGACTTTGTATAGATTTTCCTTTAAGTTTAAAATAAGATTTATTTTTTAGTGTACCTATCCATTAAAATTAAACCTTTTAATTAAAAAGGAACAAACTTATTTTAACATTAATTCTTTCAAATATACTCCACTTACAATTAGATCGAGCAAGTAAAAGAAAAAAAAAATTTATTTAGTATCTATATAAATACTAAAAATCTCATTTTTATTTTGTGAAACTGTTGAGGTTACCCTATAGAACGCTGAAGATAATTAAGCATGAGGCAGTTTTCAATTTACCTTAAAAATTATTTCAGCTACGTTTAGGAAAACTTCCTGCGCGTAATTCAGTCGGCTGGGCCGGTGCGAAAACGGCAACAATTATGAGTAAGAGTAAAAGAATAACCGCTCGTATTTCATCAGAATTATGCCTTTCAAAGAGAAAAATTAACGATATTTGTAGGACGACAGCCGCTGACGGTATTAATAACACTTAAAAACTGGAAAAAATGAGTTAATGAAAAGAGAAATGCCTCTTCGCTTCCAACGCGTTAGATGAAAATAAAATATTTGCAGAAAATGTTCCCGTTTATTAATTAACGTTTCCATAATAATGCAATTAGTGCTTCCGGTCCCCGCTATTCAAAAGAGCTACTGAAGAAGAGGAATTCTTCATAGAATGGTTTACAAGGTAAAAGAGACTAATTAGAGTTACATTATACATCAAAATAAATACGTAAAGAATTCTTTTTAATATTTTTGATCGCACTATTATATTATAATTGCTATCACTAATTTCAGAAAAAAGAAATTGTTGGAGGTGAATACTGAATATTAAAGCATGAGTAATTATATGAACTGTTGAATGTATTGATAATATTACAATGTTGTAATATAAAGTCTATGTCGGGATTAAAATTTGCTACTGAGACATATTACATAAATTAAAGTTTATAAGCTCAACTTAAATACGAAGTTTCTCGAGCGTACCAAACAAGTTTACATAGCTCCTTACAGAAGCACGTGTTTCACAAACAAAGTAGCAGATATACTACTGCATTTCAAAGTTACGTGTCTTTGGCACGTATGCATATCATACATCTATCTTTACAGGTATCAGCATACGTAAGTAGATGCATGCATAATAAAATTTGCAGCAGAGAACTGAAAATTACATTGGTCTCTTCAGAAATTGGATATTTCGTTACAACAAGACACAGATAGACAATATCAACAAAGATCTTTCTTTCTTTTCCGATATCTCTAAAATCGTCTATTCGAATTGATATCACATCGATCTTAGTTACTATGCGATACACTTAGCTAATAATTATGAATCGTGCAACAGGGAATTTGTATTTAATGAATCCTCATGATACTTTAAAGTGAAATAAATAATACATATTTAATACAGCAATTATATTCGCTTTAACTCGTTGTGAAGAAACCGGACTTATTTTGTGCTAATATGCGTTTATAATCTTGGGCGCCACGGTAATTTAACAAATGTTTTGAACCCACAACGACGGACGTTACTGATACCGAAATAAACAAATTAATTCCCCTGACTAGCAAAGTGTCGGTTGCAATCGCTCTAACGTAATCAAGAAAACAGATACTTACTTTACAAACTTTCTTATAATCTTTTCCTTATACGTTCTCAGGTGCGTGCGGTAAATGGAGGATTTACAATATTTAAACAATAATTAATGACATAAAACATGCAATCTGATTTACTACTGAATAAATGAAAATGCAACAAATGAACGAATAACAAATATATTAAATAAAATAACTGAATAAATATGTAAATACAAAAGTTAGAAAATATTGAACAGAATCTTAACATTAACGATGCACCTATCTTACTCTTACTATAACTACGCACGCGTTTAATTTCTAAATAATTACAACGGAAAAATATATATATATATATACGTAATAGTGAACTTAACAACGAACGCGGAATCAATTTAACTTTAATACAAATGATTCTATTTATTACGAGCTCGTATTCGTAGCATATAATAGTTTATTGGCCAAATACCTGCACGTACGTATTCTTCGCTTATCTGCGTATACTTGCTGGCGTTGATTCGATTCACCAAGATGTCCGCTTCCTTCTTCGCCTAGTCTATGGGCTTCGGGCGTGTCCTTTCTTGTTTGCTGCTTATCAATATTTTATTTATGACTTCGTGCATATCAAACTAACACGGTTTTTGTACTGACTAATTTAACAAACGCAATAAAACTGGTACACTAACTAGCCCTGAACTGGCAAATATGTATAACTGACTGCGAAGCGAACTACTCTCTGTCGTGGACTATTCTAATAGTGTTTTTTAGCGGAGGAAGCGATGCGAACCCTACGCAGGTACAGCTTACACCATAAGTCAAAATGTTTTACAGTTGACGGTTAAAACTTTACAATTTCAAACTATTATAATTATATGAAGGTTTTAACATAGGGAACTTATATATATAATTACGGAATATATTCGAATAGGTGCATTTCATTTCTTAAATTATAGATAACATTCTTTACTACATTTAATAAATACCTGTTTCTCTTGTCAGGTTAATGCGACTGAAAGATAAAATAATATAAAATATCGCGTCCCGTTACATCGTTATGTATATGAATTTAAAAATCTTATGTCTTATGTCAAATTCATTTATTCTTGAATCAAGTTGACTTTTTAATTTTTTTAATAGTCTCTGATAGAATATAAATGGAATTGCTCCTTATCATTTTCCAAGAAAGCTTAAATTCCAAACAGTCGAACTGGCTACCATAGACAGATGTTAAAATCTTTTAGTATTCTTTACCTCATAAGTTCTCTTGAATGATTATTAATGTCACACCTTTATCTCACATACATGTATGCTTATAACCTACGATAGTAAAGACTAATGATAACAGCACTTAGGTAGGTCTTAGTTTTGTCTAGATGTTCAGTGTGCAAAGACTTGAAAATTTATTTTCTTTATATACGCGTTGTTTGCACATTTTCTTCCTCGACCAACCCTTCATTACATAATACCGTATTTAGGTCTTACTTCAGAGTGAAATAAATCTTAATTAAGTTGGGGATTGTTACTGATAGTATCTTAATTCTTCCCTCTACAGAAATTGTAAGAATGCATACCTTTTACGAACCAAAATTGACAGATGTCATATTTCTCTCTTAAAAGAATTCTGTAACTGCAAAAATATACAGTGTTAAAAAAATAAACCATTAAGGATATTTTCACTAATACAATAAATATTATACGATTTCAAGACGGATATAAAAATCTCAAATACAGCCTAATCGCTCTATTCCAGGGTTCATTCGCATATAATATAACTACTACCAGTCTGTGTTCATTTATGGTCATAAAAATCCAATAACTATCTTTATCTAAAAGGTAGTATTCATTTAAAAGGTTTACAATTTCTCCTAAAACGCTCGTTTTCAATGAAAAACGGCACATCTACAAAAGTATGGCCTATAACACAGTTAATCGAATAATATCGAGATTTATTTGTATAAATGTGATATTCTTTCGCCGAATTGGCTGTTACAAAATGTAGCGTAAAGCCATAACTTTCGTCTTATTGCGTCCATATATTATGCATAATTCTAGTTGTATAACGTATTCTCGAAAGTAGTCGAGACTTGCATGTGAAAAATTTATTTAAAAGGATATCATGAATATATAACCGAAGTCGACATATAAAAGTATCTCCAAACATTTACTTTTCACGTTCAACTTCATTTTCCCGTCACAGCATCCGCACTTATTGCCTAACAAATGAAGTTTTATGAATCGAACACAATTTTATTTTACGCTTCTCAGTTTATTGATGACTTGGTGATAACGAAATAAATTCAAAATACTTCGATTCGATCAAAGGTTTATATCTTCCTTTACGTATAAAATTAAATTGGAAAATCAGACGCGAAGTTTTCGCGCATTCACTAAAGATTAGAAACTAATTTACAATAAGTCGTTCGCTGCTACAAACTTTTAATTGCTTTTAACTTCAAATGATCAAATCCAGATGGATACAAATACATATTAATTCGAAGTACAGCAATATAGAAGTGTCTTATTTATATGAATTTTAGAGTTACATTATACATCTTGAGCGTGACACTTCACACCAAAAGTTATATTACATCATAACAAGATGAGAAATTAAGATTACTTAATTTCCAAATTGTAATAAATTATGTGTATATTAATCGCGTTTTATTTCCTTTCCAATTCCTTCAACGTAACTTTTAATATAAAACGTTCTTGTTCACTTAATTAGAAGTGCTTTTCACTTGCAAGCGCTTGTAATATCTTCGGTTACTCATATTATCCGCTCTTGATATTTACGAAGGAATGCCATTTAAATATGCAAAACTTTGTTCGCAATTTTTCAACATTTTATGAAAACCTCTTTCTAACAAAATTATCTTTTGCCTTCATTGATATGACACTTATAACTGCATCGAAGTTACACTTCAAAACTAGTTCGAGTGATTTATGTGATGCCAACTAAATGTATATAAAAGGCTTTTATGTTTGACGTTGAAGCTACTCGAAGAGCTTTTGTGTTTAACAGCGAAACTTGACCCAATAGGAATTTTCTAAATACGCTATCCTGAGCTTGATATTACGTTCGTCCATTATATGCGTCCATAATTTGACAAAGATATGAGATATTGCTGTAACTCTAGATTATTTCTTCAACCAAAGAAATATATTTCAACATTGAGGAATTATACTCGACGGATAATAACTAAAGAATTTTAAGATAGGTTTTTAACGTTTTTGGTTTTTACCGGACCGACCAGATAATTTCATGCTTTTGTAATGTTATCAACATATAAGGTTAGTTTTATTTTATATCTTTCTTTGTTAGATAAGTTGTTGCTGATCGTAATCCATCATTTATTAAGGGCACAAGATTATGTATAAGCCAACTCTAGTCGACGCAGTGGAATATATTATGCAAAACTCCTTGTATTACATGTAAGAATATTAGTTTTCATGAAAACACCTTCTTGGATTGTTTTAGAAACCAATTATACATATGCGACAACAGCCGCAACTACTGTGGTTGTCCAAATTGAAATGCAATTGCACACACACTTCCTGCCTTCTTGAAGATTTTATTCAGTAGCCATACAAATTGTGCTGCAAAGTCTCTCGAAAAGTGTTCACTCTTTTTAATAAAGAGAAATTGTGCCAGCCGATCACTCCCATTTTATTTATTCTCAAAAGCCTGAAGAAGATAAACATTTCAGAGGCTTCAACAGACTACCTCTACACAGAAACTAACATGTTTATCAACTAAGAAAATATCGCGAGCAAACAGTAAATGGAGAAAGACTTGCAAAACTGTTGGCTTAAAGCAACGGTATGAAGATGAATTGGCTCCCTAATAAGAAACAGAATAGTTCACATGTTGATGAATCTGTGCACTATAAAGACAGTCCTGGCAGTGGTTGCCAATTTATTCTATTGGCTGTCATTTCGAAGTAAGATATCTTGTGCTGGATAACCTCCTGGTTAAGCTTCGAAAGGCAAATTTTTATGCACAGGCAGCAGGTGGATGGCAACACTCACCACCTCGCGAAAAAGAAGTGACAAAAGAAAAGGTTAAATGTAAACTCTAGAAAACAATTTGGCGTTTACTTGGATAAAAAACTTCCCAAACTTCAATGTCCGTCTATGCAAATCACACCTAGAACACTTGAGGAATAAAGCGAGGAAGGTCTTGTGGATCTGTATAGGAATGTTTGGTAAATCGTGAGGGCTGTAATCTTTAATGATTCACTAGTTGTATACAAAGGCTACTTTTATAAAATTCGCTCTGGTGGCATAAGACCAGTTCATATTATGCAGTAAAACACTTAGTAAAGTCCAGTGAATAGCTTGCTTATTCATCATGGATGTGGGCGCAAAAGATTCTTTGTCAAAGTCAACGCCAGCAGCATACCAGCATCTTGACCTGGATAGAACAGGCGCACAGTGGTTCATAACGCCAAAAACGCTTTCGAAAATCATATTTTCAACTTCTTCATACAAAGTTAAACCTGTACCACAAGCAAATGCGCTTATTTATTGATGTCACTATAATATTGTTATACATTGCTAAGTGTATTATTAAGTCGCATTATTTATTATTGGATACTGTTTACCTGGTATAAGAAAATTAATTGTTTGTAACAGGTAATCGGATTATAAAGTTATTATTAAGTTTAGTTCTACACAACCCTACACGATAATTACCTCATTTAGCGTGAATTAGCTATTTGGCTTTATAAATTCAAAAAAATTCGCTTCCAATATTTGCCTATTCAGATCATATAAAAGAAAACCCCACTTGGTACCCGTTCAGTTGAAACTCAACTTTGAGTTGAAACTTGCAGATTATTCTGTGCGCTATTTTTGACATTTCTGACGTTAGAGTGGTTATAAAAGATTGTGTTTTTGTTGCCATAACTTTTTTTTGAAAAGTTGTAACATAATGGACGCGAAGAAAATAAGTCGATTGGTATTACACGAAGTCGCTATGAAGAATGATGACTAATCGACTGAAAATAAAAAACGAGCAATGTATCGGTTTATACCTACTTCATACATACGGCCTTGCCGAAGAAGATAAATCAAGTACAAATATTTTGTATTGGCTTGAACACATGTTTTTTCTAACATATTTTCAATATTGGAAATCGTGTTTTTATGAAAAAACATATTTGGCCACAAGAAGAAATTAAAAAATGGGACTTATTGTTGATATTCCCAAACCAGGATTTGGTACAACAAATGATGGCAATACAGCTAGACGATTTTTGCAACCCCTAAATTGTCATCTGAAATAACTGGAATCGATGAAGATTTAATTAATAAATTTGGAGTAATTTTAAAGACAATAAATAGTGGTCTTGACATTAATGTAAATAATTTTCGAAAATATTGGTTAGATACAGCACAAAAATACGTTGAATTGAAACAATTGGTATTATATGCCTATTTCAGTACATAAAATTTTGTTTCATGGGGCTTCGGTCATTAATAACACAATTTTACCCATTGGTGAATTGTCAGAAGATGCGCAGGAAACAGAAAACACATTTTACGAAGAAATCATCAAGGAAGCATACAAATGAGGACTTGTTTTGTCGATTCATATTAAGTTCTGATCCATATTTAAGTTTACAACATTTAATTAATTCTAGAAGAAGGCAATTTCATTCAGATATTTTAGAGTTAGTAAATGTTATCGGGAAAGATGATATTGTACTGGATATATCATCTGATCAAGTGATATCTATTTTTCGCATTTAATGGTAGGTTTTACAAATGCAGGTTTTTAATGCATAATTTCAGATTCAGTATATCCAAAACATAAACTTGCTCAACTTTTAATGTAAATTTTGTTAAAACTAAAGAGTAAACAATTTCGATCGCGTTTTTCACTGAGAGACGTCTCCACTATCTACAAGCGCTGACAAGATCCCATCCATCTTCACTTTTTCTGCACTGGTACTGCAACGAATCATGTGCACAAATTCATCAGCTTAGAGGACACCAATTCCATCTTCCTGGCTGAAGTAAGTACCACCTTAAATTACGCAGAGCACATTATGAACTACCTGCATCACAATGAAATCTACGAAACCCTTTATGACTTTCAAACATCCTTTAAAGCACTGCTGATCAAAATATTTATACCGATGTGTGTGTGATGTTTATTGATTTTTTAGAAAGTTGGATTAATTGAACAGGGCATTGTCAAATCAAATTGAATTCTATTATCAGGAAAAAAAACTATGAATAAATTGAGATACCAATTTAAGAGATAGATACACTGCTTAAGCAAGTTTCACAGACTTTCAAACCTACCTGAAGTCGCAGTTAACGTTTGGACAAACAAAAAATATTTAATTTTGGATAAAAAATACCGCATAATTTGGCCAATCTGACCAATGTATACATGAAATGAACAGAGACTTATAAAAACAAATAAATGCTGTATAATTGTATAATATTTGGGTTGCCGGTAGTTTGTATCACAATGATTGCTTACAAACGTATCCCAAACGCATAGCTTTACAATAACTTCATCTGCCCTCTTTTGGTGTAAATAGTTATAATTCAATTTTAGGAGGGATTTCCCACACTCGGAATTATATTTACATTTATATATACAATCGACGCATCAGATTTCATTTCAAAAACATAATAATTTGTGCAAGAAAACAAGTAGTTTTAATAATACTAAAATAGAGATAATTAAAAAGGAATTATAGATTTATTATTATAACAAATAAATATTTAGATATGAAATCTCCAAATTAATAAAATCCAAAAATAAATAGACTAGTCTCCTTATTAATGAAATAAAGGCTAGGTACAAATATAAACAACGTGCGGTTACTTACATTAGAAAGTCAAGTTTAAAAAGGATCGGTTACTTCTTTATTCATTTCGCTCAAACGCGCTCGCGCCAGTCATCATTTATCATCTTCAATAAAGACGTATGGCAGCTGACGTTAATAAATCGAATCCATAAAGCAGTTTTTCCAGGCGATCGGTCGTAAATTAGAAAATAATTATTGAATCAAAAATATAGAAACGACTTTACCCGAAGATAGGAATAATTACTTTAGTGAAACTTTTAATCATTCATGTTACAGTGTGTTCGAATTATCACGTTAACTTAATTTCTCGCACGGTCCCTAAATTAAATTTATTCCTATCCGGGACTACGTGTGAGGGTCGAATGTCCCCGGAAATACGTAATGGGGAAATGGAATCTTATTTATTAAATTCAATAAATCATATCACCGTATATAATTATAACAGAAACATGGACAGACGAGCTTGCGCTTATAGAATTCAATTTGTTGCTAAAGGAGACATACATATCTATTCATTGCTATGATTACGCACTCTTTATTTCATAAAGCTAATAAGAATGTTCTAAACTTATAAAAATGCAGAGATAGTCTTCAAGATTAAATAATAGTTTAGTTCTTTAGGTCTTTTAATAACAGCTTCATATTTCCGCCTTCTACCTGCATTATTTTAGATGTTATGAGCTCATCTCATTCGCACATAAAACGACATAATTTTTCTATGAGTTGAAAACACGCCGTTGCGAGTAAAGCTGAATTGCTTTATATCATCGCTCCGGTATCCAATAAAGCATCCCTGGCGATAGCTTCACGGTAGAAGACGTAATTAAATTGAACAAAATTGTCTTTTATACGTCGTCCGCTTGTATAGAATTAAATTAGAATTTTTATTATATTAATGTAGCGATAAAAGCGCAAATTACATTAAAAGGTAATTGCAGGCGAAAGATTTTATTAAATATACAGAGCAATATTTGATAGTAACAATATTATATTTCGATGTTTTCAAAAAAGCACAAATATCGAAGAGCTAGTAATACCTTCTCTGCTCCAACAGTCACACTAAGAACAAAATTATACTTGAGTTGCAAACTTCTTAAGTAATACATTTGAAGGAATATTCAATATTCATTAATTAAATAAAATATAAAATGGTTAAAAGAGAAGCTCTGCAAAAAATGTGCTTTATTGTTTTACATTGTGTTACATTCAAATGTTGACTAAAACATAATTAGCTGCAAGCGTTACTCAAAAAATATTTTAAAAATACTACTTGGGTTTATATATTTGCAACAGTAGTAACATTGCTGTATTATTACCTCCATTTTCCTCGAACACTAAACATTTCAACCCATTAAACACCAAAAACTTTAAACTAAACACAGTACTTAACAAAACAGTTTCATTACCGCCTTGATAATGACAGCTTTGTTGTCGAAACGCATCGGTGTTTAGTTAAAAGTTTTTTTTTTGTTTTAGTGGGTTGAAGTGTTTAGTGTTCTACATTTCCACCAAGGCATCCGGTGAAGAAGTTTCATTTTGCTCTTCGAAAACATCACTTTTTTGTCTATTTCTGTAGAATGGTAAGTATCAATTAGAATAATAAATAATAGTTTGATGAAATTGCCAGAATCGTAATGGTATTTAAACAGGGAATTAAATTTGAATTGCTAATTGGAATTTATCTGCAGAGAGCATCAGGTGTAAATCGAACTATTTCTGCTATAGATACATATGCTAAACGCACTGAGCAAACTTATCTTCGTAGGAAAATTCAATCCTCAAACACAAAGTGCACAGAATTGAATAGAAAATGTATAATTTCAACAAATAATAAAAATTATTTGATATCAATCAATATGTCGCGGCGGTTTAAAACATTGCACACTCAGGTTCAAGTCCCATTAGTCTTGTGATTGCATATTAACCACTGTTGTTATAAAGAGCACTCATTCATCAAGATGTCAAAATTCCTGAAAATAAAGTGTCGCGATGTTATAAAATGCTCTTCTTGAAAAAACAAAATAGAACTGTAAACAGAATAAGCACTATGACTAATAGTGAAATGGTTGGATGATGTTGAGAGTGTCGGATGAGGAGACTTTGACAGATCATCGCTACATCTTCTACGAAATAACAGGCGATAAGGCACCAAAAAGGAGGATGGAAAGAAGGACATTTATAACTGACTGCAAGTCCTTTGAGGCAAATGCAGACATCAGACTTGCCAATATGACAAAGAGGGAAAGGAGCTCTCACAGTAAATGCACTGAAATTATAAAAGACGCGTATAAAAATAGCACTTGCGGCTTCTCGAAAGGATCGAGAAGTGCTCCCTATTGGTGGAACGAAGAAATTAGTAAAATGAGATGCCAATGTACGGCTATTAGACGGGGGTATGCCAGGACTAACCGCAAAGAGGGAGGAGAGGAAGAGAGACGACGAGCTCATATACGATATGGGGACAGATATGGGGGGATATTTGGAGAGATGGGTATAAAATAGTAGTGAAGGGATTGAAGAATGTTACACCCGGTACCATATCGAATAAACATAGGAAGAAAGAGGTGAGAAAACTGTTGCCAAATCCAACAAGCCTAACAGAAAACTATAAAATGAAAGTTAATACAGTTCCGACGTTCACAGCTAGGGAATTAAAGGAATACATAAATAAAATAAAAATTGGCAAAGCTCCAGGGCTGGATGGTATCCCTATGAAAGCGATTAAGGAAATCGAAAAGATAAAAGAGGCGTGGCTATTGGAGGTACTGAACACATTGCTGCAAGCACAGAAGTTCCCAAGCGAATGGAAACTCGCCAAAGTGATACTAATACCCAAAGAGGGCAAGCTGGGACAACCGAAGTCATACAGGCCAATCTATCTTCTAAACACAATGAGCAAGGTGTATGAATCTATGATAAAACAAAGATTGGAGGAAGAAATAGAAAGCAAAGGAGGTTTGGCTAGACACCAATATGGGTTTAGAAAAGGACGGTCCACATTGCAGGCCCTTGAGTTAATCCAAAACATAATAGTAAAAAATGGGCATAAGTGGAATGTCTTGGTGAGATTGGACGTCCAAAACGCCTTCAATACGGTCAGCTGGAATCTGATTTTGGGAAAGTTGCAAAAAAGAAAAATACCTGCGTACCTGATCAACCTGGTGGCGGACTATCTGGACGACTGGCACATCCAAGTAAGCAAAAACGAAACAATGGACGTGCAGGCTGGTGTACCACAGGGCTCTGTTTTAGGGCCGTCATTATGGAACGTCCTATATAATGACGTGTTGGAGATTACACTAGAGGGGCGGGCGAAAACAGTAGCTTTTGCCGACGATCTGGCACTTGTAGTGACGGCGGATACTAAGGCCGACTTAATAAGGATTACAAACAACAATCTTAGACAAATTGACAACTGGATGAGGCAAAACGAGCTGAAGCTAGCGCCTGAGAAAACGGAAGCACTCCTAATACCTAAGAAAAGAAAGAGAGAGGGGCTAGTGCTTAAAATCAATAATGTAGAAGTGGTACCTAAAGACCACATAAAGTACTTGGGGGTCGGCAGGAAGCTACAGGGCGCATTTGAAAAGAGTCAGCAAAAAGGCAGAAGATAAAATGGCAATAATAATAAGGCTAATGCCTAACGTGGGCGGACCGATAAGTTCTAAGAGAGTTGTGTTGGCGGCTATGGTACATTCCATATTGCTCCATGGGGCACCAGTTTGGGAAAGTGCCCTGAGATGTAAGCGAAATCTGTTACTTCTGCAAAAAACACAACGGCAGATACTAATCAGAGTTGCAGCGGCTTATAGGACTGCTCCTACAAGCGGTCTCCAAGTCATTACCGGTATAGCGCCTATAGACCTTTTGGCACTGGAGCGAAAGCACATGTATGCCTACAAGGGAGAGGTACCAGCAACGGAACTGAAGGCTCAAACAATAGACACATGGCAGGACAGGTGGCAAAACAATACAAGTAGTGGACAATGGACCAAACAATTAATCCCAAAACTAGACCCTTATTTGATCCAGGTCTTGACAGGCCACGGAGTTTATAGAGCGTATGCAAGGAGGATTGGAAAGGTAGCGAGCGACGAATGCGCGTACTGTGGGGATAGCGACACCGTAGGGCACACTATATTTGCATGTAACAGGTGGCAAGCAGTACGACAGACAGCCAATCGAAAGCTAGCTAAGGAAGTAACGGAATTAAATCTGGTGAACATGATGACCAACAGTAAAAGGCATTGGGATATTCTACAGGAAATGATCAGAACGATTATGAAGACGAAGGAAGAAGAAGAGCGAATCTTCCAAAAGAGCATGTAGCGTGAGAGAGTACTACTCGGCTGTTTCATGATGTAGATATCTGAACAGATGGTTCCATGGAATTAGCTTGGAGATCCCTAGGGTGGTTTTAGTGGGTATACCAGTTATTGCACTCACCGACTGGGAGTCCCACACTATCATGTGCGATAGAGCTAAGCACTTGATGTCCATAAAGGATTTCCACCTATAAAAAAAATAGTGAAATGGTAAACTATACTTTACATGATAAATAGTAATGTGGTGGTCTAAATAAACAACAATGTAGCATGTGTGAAGATTACATGTCGTTGAAATAATGGTAGGTATAATGACCCTGGTATCATTTCTCTTTCATACCATTCTGCTTGTTATTATGTTAAACTGATACATTAGCTGATAGATAATATTACCATCATAATATTTTCTATAAGAAGTTAGCATCAGAATATTCACGGAGTATGTTTACATCCAGCATCCGAAATTTCCAGGAATTATAGAAAAAAGATCAATAACGGATGGCAGCTCTTAATATATCAGCCGTAAGATTTTAAATGTGTCTCAAAAGTAAACACGCATTAGCAACAAACATATAACACACGTATAAATTAAAGCAGTTCAAATTACTTCATTACTTCAACGTAAAGTAATAAAATAAGCAAATAATATCTACCTAGGCACTACCCTGTTAAAAGTTTTAAAGTACATACTAAATCAATTTATATGCCGTACTAGAATTACCTAGGGAAGTTAATTACTAACAGTTGTTACCCGAGTCGAGAGATACAATTATGTACTTAACTGAAAACATAGTCTGAATAGGAGCGAGTTAATTAGTATTGCCTCTTTATTTTTGCAAGTAGACATTAAATTAGGGATTATAGCGCAATTTTAAGGACTAAAGTACGGTATAGTGGGTAATTACGTCATACAATATCAAATGAGCTCTGGTTACGTGAAAAATTTCGATTGTGCTACAAAAGCATTTAAGCAAGTTGCAGCTTTATCTAACCACACTGAGGAGCATCAATTAAAAAAATAAATACAATATACAGGAATTAATTTTCGTTTAAAAAGAAACCAGAATTAGTTTTTATAAAACTAGATACCTTAGGAATGTGTTGTCTTGGTTTTATACTGAATATTCTTGATTTTCAAATTGCGCTCCCATAACTTCTTTAACAAAATGGAGAGATCGAAAAATCGAAAAATTGACGATAAATTTGGACTATCCAACATTAATAATATTAATATGTGTCCGTTACCAGATATAACAGACTTTAACAGCTTTGTCATTTGTGTTCCTTGAAGCTGACATTTCTGATTTCAAGGGGTTGCATCCTAATGTTGTGTAAATGTGATAGTCATGTATACCGCTTCCTTCTACTCTGCTTTAGTACCATGATTTTTTTTTATAGGAAGATACCAATTATGTGCTCCAGAGATTCTTCATAGCATCGTTTAGCTATTTTTTTTTACATTGTAATTCTAACAGCAGACAAAACTCAGTCTACCATCACGAATATCTGATACTTCAATAATATAATCACGGAAATCAAAATAGAAAATCGTGACTGATTTTTTAGACTTCGTGTTAAAAGCCTCTTCACCGACACTTTAACTGAAACTATTCCAGTAATAATAAAGCAGAGATTCCAAAGCTAAGATAATTAATTATTAATTTTATTACTTTTTCAGCCACTAAGACGAAATCCCTGTTGGATTTCAGTAAGAAAAACCTCAACATCATTACGGTTTGATTTTTCGGTCATGGCTCACTGAGGTTCCACCTCAAGAAGATGATCAAAGGGGACAATAATAAGTGGGAACTGCAGAGCACATCATGTGCATAGCCGTGCCCCAACAGAGGTATTACTCCCTCGATTAGGCGGATTCGGAATCCAGTTAAAGTTAAAGTGATAGGCCCAAAAGTTACTAAAGTCCTAAAAAAGAGGCTGAAAGATTAAGGGTACCTACAATAGATCTTATAGACTCCTAAAAGTAAGGATTAAAGAACAAAAAAAAGCTCCGCTTAGGGGACACAGATGAATGCTCTACATGCTTGAGAAGAAGTCATAGGATTACATAGGAACAAGCAACAATCTTATCGGAGGTAGATGATACGGAAAATCTTTAAAGCAAACAGTTGGTATCCTGCTTTCAAAAAGGATTCATAGTATTGAGTGAAAGTTAAAACAAGCGGTTTATATGACGTTCACACCCAACAGCATTACTATATCTAGCGTTAAAATCAGAAACTGAAACTTTAAGGATAAATGTTTTGCGACCTTTCTATTGTATATGCATCAATAAGATATGTTAGGCTAAATACCAATCATTATCTATGACTACTAAGAATTAATTTGGAGGAGCTATATGTTATTGTTATCGATCAGTTAAACCTTCATTTCTTTTTTATAGTTGCGTTGCTAGCAACGAAAATTACCTTCTGATGTCTTAATTCTTAAACCAGTTTCGTGTTTTCCTGCAATGTGCAAATACAGTTGTGCGTTCTCTGAATATTTTATTACTACTTTATCTAGCTAACGTTAAGAATTGCTTTCAAAATAGATCGAACTATCCTGGAGAGTGCTAACCGACTCGCCGGCGTATGTAGTGTAATAAAATTAAAACAGACATCACATGAATCTTTCACACACATTACAATCTAATTTGATTTTCTGATTAGTAGCTACTTGTTATAGTTTGTAAGATTTATTATCCTTGACATAACGAATGATAAACAAAAACTATATTATTCTAACGACATCATTTTTAAAAAACATATAACCAGTAACATATTTCAAACAAACTACTTTTCATGAAAATAATACTTGAAAAGAGTATGTCCAGTAAAGCACAAAATTAAAATATAAAATGCATAAATTGTAGCAATATCCGTATACCCTTTCTATACATTGTACACTCTCTGCGTTATCATTTAAAAATAACGATGTCCTTACTCAGAAAAAGCCATTACATGAATCTCCAAAAGAGATTTCGTATGCGTCTTTATTACGGAATATCTCATCTTAAAAGTCCGGCGTAAGAAATAACGCAGATAAAGCACGGACCGTCAGAATTATGATGCATACTAGTAGACATTAGGATCGATACGTACCACTACGCGTACCCCGAAAAAAAAGAAAACAAAACGTTCTCGGACAGAACAGCCGATAAACATATAATCATAAATACATTACGTTCAAACATAAATCTTATGCGATCGTTTTCTGAACCATTAACATGAATCCTTCAAGTAGTTTGGGTTATATATAAGGTTGTCGTTAAGAGTGGCGTGATTTCCATCTCCGGCCAGATCATCTGGATGGCCACTAAAAAGCCTGGAGCTTTGTCATTGTCAAGAAGAGAAGAGGTTCGTCCCGCTCGGCTTCGCTAACTAGTAAGACGCTGGCCGCTTTGTAAGCTAGTTTAAATGGATTAAATATACCGACGCAATTAATTATAGGAAACAATAATTAAGGTATTTATTTGTATTGCTGGATATGCAAACTTGAATTGAGTTTGACATTGAAAAATTCCCTAAGATAAGCGGTGAAATATGATGATAATTAATATACTTAGACCTTATAAATGTGTTTAAATCTAAAGTAAATTCGATAATTGCAAATAATAGAAAATCCTAACAAATTTAAACTTTTTTCCTGCATCTGGTTTGTAAGTGGGTGAGCTTACTCAATTTTAGAATGGTCAAATCAGTTTTTCACACATTTTCTAGACTTTTGGTGAAATTTTGCAAGAAGGGGGTAGTTTTTAATAGGTATGGTATTTAGCGATTGCTAAATAATATCTGACATTTCCATATTTCTATGTAGGCTAGAGAAAAACTGCTGCTAACTCAAAAAGATAAATCGGCAAACGAATTGCTTAGCCTAAAGAAGTCGTATGATCTGTAGATGACTGGACTGATGTGAGTCAAAATTGGTACCAGTTTTATAGGATTAGGGATTAACGTGATCAGACAAATATTTTTTCCGTAGAAACTTTGCTACCCCTTTGGTTTCATTGTAAGGATAGCTTACAAGAAAACACAGGCAAGTGGTGGTGACCGATTTAAATGAAATTTGGTGGGTTTGTAGACTGATGCAGTGTAAGAACAACGGTAACTTCCATAGATGCTAAATCGCCAGTTTTCGGGGGGTGGAGCGGCCTAAAGCCAACTCTACCCTTCACAATTTCCTTTAATGTCTCCAAAACTATAAGAAATATCAAAAAAAAGTTACGACAAATATATAACTGTTTTATGAGTACCAAAAGATAGCGACAATAGTTTTAAAAAATTTAGGTGGTGGGGGTTGTTTCTGGAAAACAAGAATTATGACAGGCAAACTATTGTCGCTATCTTTTAGTACCTACTCATAAAACAGTTATATATTTGTCTTAACTTTTTTTTATATGTCTTATAGTTTCGGAAATATTAAAGGAAATTGCGAAGGGTAGCGCTGACTTTAGGGCACCTCACGTCCCGAAAACGGGCGAATTAGCATCTATGGAAGTTACCGTTGTTCTTACACTGCATCAGTCTACAAGCCCACCAAATTTAATTGAAATCGGTCACAACCACTTGCCTGTGTTTCCTTGTTAGTAAAAACGTTCAACCTGTTCATAACTGACAACTCCCAATCTTCCAAGGTGAAAATGTAGAAAGAAAATATTAAGCAATAGGTATAATCTAGTAACACAAAAATTGAATTCTTTAAAAAGAAATAAATTTAAATTTACGCTTAAAATACTTATTTGACATTTTACATAACCTTACTTTTCCATAGTTATTTTGAAAAAGATGAAACAAATTGTAGTAGGGGAGTAGTTCAGCCTAAACATGCTCAAAATTTCGACTATCGATTTTTAGTTCATGTTATATATCAAATTATTTATTTTTTGATACTACATTTTTAAATTGCATTAGCTACCTACACGAAATAGTATTTAAAAGAGCACTAAATGCATGCAACAGAAATAACTACATAGATTCAAACTGTTTCAATAAAGTAAAGGACGACTTTTACTTTTAATCTAGGGAACATTGTATAATAAATCCTTCCTTAAAAGTAGCAAGAATAGAGACGAATCGAATTATGAAAGAAAATGATTATAGAATGGGAAATCCGTACCCATACGTATCATATATGTATTACTTTGTAATACATATGTACATACAGTCGAATTTTTTGATCTTGTCCGTTACGTCATGAGTAATGTCAGTATGAATCGACTCATATGTCATGTTGACATTTCTCTAATATCTGTGTTTAATTATGCTGTTAATGATGTAACGGACAAGATCCAAAAATTCGACTGTAGATACAATATGTAGCACATCTGGTGCCACAATTTTATATTTAAAGTCATATAACTTGCTCTGCATCATACTTTAAAGAAACTAAACTTTAATCCTTCTTTTAGATATACTCACTAACGCGACGGAAAATATTATTAATAATACAAATAAATCGTATGAATATACGATAACGTATACTTTTGAAACGATGCTTTAGCTTTGCAGTTCTACAGCAATTTAATCTTAAAATTAAAACGTAAAACGTACTCGTAAAAAAGAAGATAAAAACTAGCATAAACTACATATTGCAGAATTAAAGTCGGAAATTGAAGGAGAATAACAAAAAATGGATGCCCCTGTAACAAAAAAAAGTTATAGCTTCTATGCCAGAAGATTGACAGCTGCTAGGCATTGACTTACACTACATTATTGATAGTTGTGAGTATAAAAAATAATTGCTCTTTGTCACAAAATAATTTAATACAACATTCTCGCCTTCGATCGAGAATTATAGATTTCGAGGTATAGTTTGTTTTCACTCCACAACGTCAGAGCGTTTTTAATTTATCTTGTTACACTTTTAAAACTTACATTTTTACTTTAAAGCGACGAAACATGTAGGAAAGACGCACACAAAATACACAACAAGAGCTGCAGTCATAGTTCGACAAGCAATACAACTTCAAAGTCAGTGAAACTACATCCACCGCAAATAATTAATATTTTAACAAATATAGTACTTATATATATGTTTAAATAAACCGTACTCTGACACATACTGATATTTATCAGAAAATCTGCGCCACATAAAAATGAAATTTACAAAGTTTACAATTTAATTAAATAAACTGTCAAAAATAAAAGCACGATAAAATGCTTTCGCGTGTCGAATAACCGCGACATTTTACTCTTACGTCACAAAGCAATTAACGAGAACATGAAGAACAAACATTGGAAGGCTTCATTTTCAAGTTGTTCAGTCGTTTAACTCCGACTAATTTAGACAGAAATATCAGATTAACAAAAGTCTTCTGTTAGTAACACGCAACATAAAGCTCGTTTTCGAATTTATTTTAGTAAGTTATCATTTTATACTTGAATTAGTTTGTTAGCTTAATAGATTAACCAACAATCAAATATGAAAATAATTTTATTAATGTTATTTTTATGATACTGTGATTCATTCTTTCCAAATAATATAAATTAACGAATTGACTGCACGGTATTTTTATTACATTTATGAGACGTAGATTTTCCCAGAAAAAGTAAATTGTTGTATCGCGTACGTATTATTAAGGACATCGAACAGTCCTTTCTCGAAAAGAACCAATATAAATTCTTGGAAATTTATAGTTATACACTATTTTGTTTTCCAAGTTCTCAATAACAAGCTTATTTTATTGTAATGCTCCGACTGGAACAAAAACATATATTTAAGACTTTCTTTTATTTTTTATAACTTTCCCGTAGACAATCGTTTATTTTTATCCATTAATTTTACATAGTTATGTACAGTATCACAGTATCTAATTTGATTTGAAATAGCGGCAATAATATATTTTATCCTAGCAGTAACAGATTTCAAATTGTTTGTTCTAATAACTACTTGTCTTTTGTATAATTCAACCCACAAATAAATTAATCTCATTAAGATAGTTGTGGTGATTTTTGACATTTCTTTTTTGTTTTTAATTCGATGAGCTTCAAATTAACCGCTCACCATAATCTCTATTTACTGTTGATTTAGGCCGTCTCACTGCACGTTTCTCTGCACTCAAATTTTTGGCTCATATAAGCAGATCCACTATCACAAGGCACAAATTGTTTAATTAAAACACTTTTGAAATATCATTGAGATATTAGTTGTATCAAATGAATATTCTAATCCAGACAGCGTTAAAATATTTCCTTCAATCATATCTTTGTCCTCCATTAACCACCATTAACTCTCTTGATTAAGTATCTTATGCAAGTACTATATGCTACCCTCCAGAGACCTCAGTACTTTTTATATATAATTTTTCATCGTTGCAATTCGTTGTTTTCAATTTAAACACGACGTTAATACACAAGTAGAGTAGCTTTTT
The DNA here is from genome assembly GCA_023690525.1 of Holotrichia oblita. Taxonomy (NCBI): domain Eukaryota; kingdom Metazoa; phylum Arthropoda; class Insecta; order Coleoptera; family Scarabaeidae; genus Holotrichia; species Holotrichia oblita. The sequence goes on along the minus strand of CM043019.1, from coordinate 37,742,771 downwards.
AGGGTAAAACAAATAACCAAAATGGACTATATTTAGCAAAACTTAAATAAGAAATATTTAAATATGTATTAATTGGTCATCCTTACATTTGTAACGGTTTGCACAATTAATATTACAGTTCATTAACGAGAGCGCTGCAATTGCAAAATTTTTGATAAAATATTTATTTTCTCGAAAACAAAAGCAAATATCATCTAGAATCTAAAAACTATATAATATATAGGGTGATCCATCTAAAATAATAAAGTTACATACGCTTTTTCTATAATTGGGACACCCTGTATATTTAAAAATATTTTCCTTTTTCAAATTATCAAAGAAACCGCGTCAGCTGGGACAGCCTGTATAATCAAAGAATTAAAGATTAATTGTACATTTAGATGCAAGTCCCCAAAGAAAATTCGCAGAAATATGAAAAACAGCCTTCAGTAATTTCCAGCAATTTGTACAAAAATATCAAATTCTATATGTTCTCAAACAATGTGGGAAACTGAAATTGTTCTCGTAATATTAGTTCAGTAATGAAATAGTGCAGTTCCATTCTAATTAAAAATAATTATAATAAACTGAAATATTAATATGCATGCAAATCTAATTCATAATTTATTCTGAGAATGACACAAACTGTACCAACTAATTAATTTGTATCTAGATGTCATTTCATTTAATAGCAGCGCTAAATTAATAGAAATGCTCAAACAGCCAAAGTTGACGAAGTAATATAGAATGCTTGTAGCATAAAACGCCTGTTTAAATGTAATACATCCTCCAACAGAGAAAATGCTATAAAAATGTAATGTTTGTGTTTGTTTTTATCAACAACGTAGTAAAAAAAAACGTAGTAACACATCACTTGATACAGAATGTTTTATCAGTTCATGGGAAACAAAAAATCCACTACTATGTTTAATAATTCAAAGCACTACATTCGCATCACATGGTTTCGGCAAAGTGGTCACGTGCGCCATTTCTGGAGTTGCTTTACTTCAAAATATGAATTCGTGACCCAAAGGATATACAAGAAGGCATCGCTATGTATACATATAGATATACAAGTTATCTTCTTAAGATTTTCTCCGCGTTTTTATAGTGTCTATATATGTACAATCTATTCCAAAATTAATGTCACCCCCGCAATTAAAAGATCCAATAAAAATCATCTTCCCTATAACTCGACACAATTTTTGATTGATGAATATCAATATTGTAATTGCGCTCTAAAATAAATTTCGGTCAAACCTAGTGCATTCGTTTCGCAACAGAACTTATAATGTATCTTCCATCACATCAAGCGACATTAATTTTGGAACAGACTGTACATATATATATAGACGCTTCAAAAAAAACTTGCCTGTTTACCTGACATCAGAGAAATATACATAAGAATAAGAATGTACTAACCAAGAAAAATGAACTATTAATTAAATCATTTAAATATACCCTAAAGAAAATCGACTGACGTATGATACAAGTTTGGCCAATTTTAATAAATAATATACATGTTTCACTGAAAGAAACAAATGCGGAGATCCTCATACATGAAGGAATGTTCTATGGAGTAGAAATTAATGAGGCAGTATTGTTTTGCTAGAAGAAAAAAATTGTGTTTGAAAAAGATATTGTACTACACATGTATTAAAATGCTGTTTTATTTTGCTCGCAAACTTTACTGGCAAAATAAACTTACATTACCCTACACAACCTTATTGGGTGAATAACTTTACTATTAACTATTATGAGCATATCTACCTTTAGAAATGTTCGTGCAAAGGAGAAATAAAAGAAAACAAATTGTTTTTCTAGTTTTATGCTTTCCAAATACAGAAAATTCACTAACGCTCTCAATAGATATTTTGCGGGATTCTTTATGTCTGACAGTCTGTTTATTTTTACGAAAGTACTGAACCATAAAATTAGAAAGAGAGAATTATTTTAGTAGTTTGCGCTTTACAGCTCAATTTTCGTTAGTTGGAAATAATCTCCTTCCTTCGTAAACTTAGCAATCTAATGCTCTCAGTAGTTATTTTCCGATTCCACTGAAATTGGTATGTAAGTAACCGTACATGTATTGCTCGTACGTGTGTATATTGACTTAATACGTTTAGCAAATCTCTTGATTTGTTCGGCGCAGTTCTAATTCTCCGTTTCGGGTTATAAAAGCGAAACCCGGAGAAAAGTTAAGTATGTTCGTGACGTCTATAATGTGTATCTCGGATTAAATATCTCGCAGTTTACTCAACGACGACATACGGTGGAATTTTCGATTTTATTATATATATATATATACAGCTATATACCATATTATATATCATATATATAGCCGCAGCTAGAATTGGTGTAGGGATACGTTTTGATAGGCAGGCTATTTAAGGGAATTACGTTCTCGGAAAGTGACGTGAAAAGCGCCTTGTGCAACAACATTCCCAAAGGTTTTCAGATAAAGAAACAATATCGTAGCGGGTTTATTTACCAAGATGTGATTGTTGATAGTTTCAATTTATTTTGTCTACATGGTTTTTGTCGTTTATTTCATTCTTGGACAATATTTGCTTTGGTCCTTTACCACACTATACAATAAAGACCAAAAGTATTAAATAGGTATGCTAAAATATGAACGTGCTTTTATGAAACGCAAAATTCTGAAAGAGGGATAGGAGAACACAGATGCCACAAAACATTAAACCTATAATTATTTACAATACATACAATTATTACATTAACTGGCCAGAAGAGCTGAATCAAATTACGCAACTTGGACAATTTTAAAACAGACTATACTTTGATTACTGTCTGGCTGGCAATTCTCTTTTTAGTATTATGTTTGTCATTTTATGGTTTTAATGTTGACCTTGGTTTATTTATTGGCAAAAATTCTACTATAGTACTATTCCATGTGTCATAATCGATATTACTAACGTTACCAATTAATTTTACAACCTGTACAAACAAAATAGATATCAAAAAATAAAATCGTATAAAATACAATACCCATATTGTACAGCATTTCATTACCCTATCGCATAGCAAACGCTTTGCATTTTTACATACTCAACTGATTCCGATTAAACCTCCAGTTCGATATATCAAATCCAATCCAAATGCGATTAAATATTTGAACGGCTTAAAATCAAAAGTTCGGCATACTTTATAACACATTGACGGCTTTTTTCCCGACCAGCATGAAATGCCATCGTGCACGCTACACTTGCGACATACCGAAACCATTTCAACGCAGAAATGTGACAGCGCGTCAACGACGTCAATCAAATGAATGTGAAATTACGCTTCCTGCCTTATAATGTTATTATACGAAGGGTAAAAGCAGGTTATGCGACCATTTATATTCGTTAAAAAATCTATTTAACGTATGGTACTCATGAAGAGTGTAACTGATTTCGTTAATATTGAAATGTAATTAAAACAAATTCGATTGTGGTGGTCGTAACAAGTATCACCAATTATCAACATTATCATTAATTCAAACGAGATAATTAGTAGATAATGGTTGTAAACCAAACGTTTAATTCTCAAAAAAAAGGAGGGAGGAGCGGAAGGTTTAAAAAAAGGGGGAGGGGTTACTGTGATATCCTTTTCCTGATTTTTTTTAAGCACTGTGCATGCTGGAGTTAAAGTAAATCTAATAAATAGATCTAATTTTTTCTTAATAGTGGATGGCTCGAAAATATAAAACAACAAGAGAGAGATCAGCTTTCTTATATACAGGAAGCACCAGCTGAAGATTTAATATGAACGTATGTACCTACTAGCCAGTGAACCTTCCAGAGAAATGAAAACTGAATTTTTCCTTAAGATATGACTACAATACCATCATATTGTTCAAATACATATTTTATTGTAACAATCGCACACAGGAGAAATAGGACTTCGATGCAACACGTTTGATTTATGTCCAAGTAGACACACTCTAATATTGTAAAATATTTAGGAAGATAAATTAGAACGAAACACTAGAAAATTCAATACCGACGTATGTATGTAACACTACTATATTGATAGTTTCTGTCGATATTATCCGAAGCAGAAAAGAGATAGCCCTATATACTCATTCATATATGTATATATGGGTATCCAGCCTAAGATGCAACGGTCCATAGTCGACTTATTATTAATTGTTTCAAAAAATGCTTCAAATAAATGTTGCATCGAATCAAATTCTACGCATTGTAAAATTAGTATCAGTAATGGCGGACTTCCGGTTCTACTGTAAGTAGATACTAACTTAAATGAAACAACCTGTATATTATTGCACTTTTTGATTCCTTATTAAATTAAAAAGGCACTTTGTTAAGCTTACATTGAGTCTGAGTTGTACCGTTTGCGAATTATGTGACGCACTCCATACCATAGTGCCGTTGGCAGCGGATATGGCGCGGTTGGATGCTTGCTATAATTGACGTTCACCACGTCTCCGATGAACCAAAATTAAAAATAAATGTCTAAAGCATCTTAACCCTCATCTGCTTGACCTACTGAAATGAACGATATAACATAAAATGGGTCCGATGGACCCGCACTTACTAAGTGAAGATTCTAGTGACTTTATTCAATCTAATCACATATGAGGACTTGATTCTATTTAACAAATAACTCTAATGTATGGGCAAAACTTTTTATTTAAGAAAACTTTACAAAAACATCTATGAGTAACTTATACTGCAGGTTCCTTAGATTTGACGCATGTTACAGTTTTTTCGCTATGTTCGCCACAAATATGCTTCGAGCATTTAAAACAAACTGTTTTAGTCTTTCTATGGATTACAGAAGGGCATATGTAGCATCTTCTTTTTGTCACATCTTCCTTTCTTTGGTCTCCTGGTATGACACTTCTTTTTACTGCATAACCACAAGACTCGATCGTTCTCAGAACTACTTGGTGAAGACCGAGCTGTTGTTTCCTTCGTTGAATATGTTCTTCGGTAAGCTCGAAAGCCAACTGTCTTAGCAATATTCTACAGCGGTAGTTCGCACTGTTTTTCCAATTAGCGTTCAAACTCATCCATATAATCAGAGCATTGTATGCGCCAATATCCAGAGTATTATAAAATACCACTATGGGCCACACCCTCGTCTTTCGTTTTGAGCAATATGGCCTAACCAGTTTATCGAGATTGTCAACTCCCCACTTATTGGCATTGTAATCCAAAATTATTTCGGCTTTCTTTTTTTCGGTTTCTGATACTATTCCAGTGTTATGCATAGTTGACATGAGAATCACTGCCCGGTTCTTTTTTGGAACGTAAACACAAAGTGTGATGCCATTATGATATCCGAATATAAAGGCAACATCTCCTTTGGAACAAATCGTTTGCTTTTTCTTACTGTGCCGATTATCGTAGTATTCCTCTTTACCAAAGTTTCTGCTAAGTCATAGTCTGTAAACAAATTGTCAAAAGTAATATTCCTCCCTCTATCGTGAAGATGTGAGCACAAATCGTGTACAACTCGCGGACATTGTACGTTTTCAGATTCTTCTGTTTGTTTGCCACAATACAACTGAATGTTTATGCAGTAACTGTTTATAGCATCTGTAGCAATACAAAACTTCAAGCCGTATTTATCTGGTTTAGATGGTATGTACGTTTTTACGTACCTCGCTCTACCTCTCCATGGATAACGCTGTCCGTCCACGGTGATAAATAAATTTGGCTCATAATTTCTTTTGCAGTTATTTGCAAACATATCAAGAGACTCCGAAATAAGTGCCAATTTATCAGTTTTATTTCTCTCTCTACCTGTTTCTATGTCATCAAATCTCAGACATCTTAGAATAAGTTTGAATCTGTTGATGCTCATTGTAGCTCTAAATCGGCGCATACCGATTTGCTCATCCCATAATTCCCTGACGTCTTGAGCCCGTGAATGAAAAACTCCTGCTAGTAAACATAATCCAATCACTGCATCTAGTTCAGGTACGGTAATATCTTCCAGGAATCTGGGTACAGTGTTCTGCCTTTCTTATTTGAATGCAACACAATCAGGTCTTTTTGATGAGTAGTCACAAACAAGTGAAATGAATCTTTTATTGTATTCACATTCACATATCGTGTAGGAGAACCTGGATTTAGCACTCGAGAAAAGTTGTGAGCTGCAGGTTTTCTCTTTTGCCTGAGTGGTTTTGCTTTCCAATGTATTTTTCCATTTTTGGAAACCATGATATCTTCAAGAAGGGCAAGGGGGATGTCATCTTCTGGATCGCTATCTGAATAAATGTTAGTGTCCTCTATATTAATAATAATAATAATAATAATGCTTTACTGTCGTTAGTTTAAAGAAAACATTGACATTGTCAGGTACATAAGAATCATATTACCAGCTAAATGCGTAGGAGTTTTTTTCTAAGCAGAACAAAGGGTTGTCTGAAGCGTAATTTTAAATACAACTACATGGTTTTTATGAATAAAAAATACTAACCTTGTTGCTCGCCAAGCACGCTTTCATTGTCAATCAAAGCTATTATCTTCTTCAAGAATCCGCAAAACTTCCTCTTTTGTTAGTGCCGAGGTAAGTCGGATATCACCAAACTCGTAATCCATTGCGAGATGTGTCTATTAATCAAAAATATCTCGAGTACTGACAGGCAATGTGCGACTTGCATCGACCTAGGTTAGAATATATCTGTCAAATGCTGCGCTTTATGATACGCCCAATCGCAAAAGTTACTACTTTATCCGCAGTGGCGGAACGGTTCTACATAAATGGAGTCCATTGGACCCATTTTGAAATTAATTGGCAATTATTTCTAAACTTCAAGCAGCTTTTGAGAAAAAATATATCATAGATTGAATGCCTACATATTAAGGAAAATTACCGTTTTTTTCAGATTTCTTGTATACTCAGTAACTTTTATACAACTATATTAAAACTGTAATGGGTCTAACGAACCCACCGTTATGCAGATGAGGGTTAAAAAAAAGTTGTCACATTATGCAATAGTTAAAACCATGACGATCCATTAGAATTTCAAAAATTTGTAGTTTTCAAACATGTTCAGGATTTTACAATCTCACAATGTTTAATACAACTAGAACAACTTCAAGCATTTGGATTTTAATTTTCAAAAAATTATGGGCTAATTCAAAAAATTGTTTTTTCATTTTTTTCTGTCAATTTCTTGTTTTTTCGTTGTACTAACCAATGTGCAATAAATCAAGGAACATCTAAAATCTCACTTCAGAATATAAATTTAATAACATGTAACGGGACGCGATATTTTATATTATTTTATCTTTCAGTCGCATTAACCTGACAAGGGAAACAGATATTTATTAGATGTCGCAAAGAATGTTATTTATGATTTAAGAGATGAAATGCACCTATTTGAATATATTCCGTAATCATATATAAGTTCCCTATGTTAAATCATTCATATAATTATAATAGTTTCAAATTGTAATAGTTTTAACCGTCAACTGTAAAACATGTGACTTATGGTGTAAGCTGTACCTGCGTAGGGATTCGCATCGCTTCCTCCGCTAAAAAAAGAACACTTTTCGTTAGGCCACCACAGAGAGTAGTTCGCTTCGTAGTTCGTTATACATATTTGCCAGTTCAGGGCTAGTTAGTGTACCAGTGTTATTACGTTTGTTAAATTAATCAGTACAAAAAGGCCGTGTTCACGGGGATCACGAAGTCACAAATAAAAATACTGATACGCAGCAAACAAGAAAGGACACGCCCGAAGCCCATAGACTAGGCGAAGAAGGAAGCGGACATCTTGGTGTATCGAATCAACGCCAGCAAGTATACGCAGATAAGCGAAGAATACGTACGTACAGGTATTTGGCCAATAAACTATTATATACTACGAATACGAGCTCGTAATAAATAGAATCATTTGTATTAAAGCTAGATTGATTCCGCGTTCGTTGTTAAGTTCACTATTACGTATATATATATATATTTTTCCGTTGTAATTATTTAGAAATTAAACGCGTGCGTAGTTATAGTAAGAGTAAGATAGGTGCATCGTTAATGTTAAGATTCTGTTCAATATTTTCTAACTTTTGTATTACATATTTATTCAGTTATTTTATTTAATATATTTGTTATTCGTTCATGTGTCGTACTTTCATTTATTCAGTAGTAAATTAGATTGCATGTTTTGTGTCATTAATTATTGTTTAAATACAAAAAATCCTCCATTTACCGCACGCACCTGAGAACGTATAAGGAAAAGATTATAAGAAAATTTGTAAAGTATCTGTTTTCTTGATTACGTTAGAGCGATTGCCACCGACATTTTGCTAGTCAGGGGAATTAGTTCATTCATTTTCGGTATCAGTAACGTCCGTCGTTGTGGGTTCACAGGGGGATTTGTTAACTTACCGTGGCGCCCAAGGTTATAAACACATATTATCACAAAATAAAGACCGTACTGTCACAAACATAATACTGGTACGTCTATGAGGCAGCTCAGGCTCACTCATTTTGAAAAGAGAGATGAGGCATCTGATGAATATAACTGTTTTTACAGAATTACAGTAAACCGCTCTTAAGTGAAATTAAAGTGCTTTATTAAATCCCTACTCTACCATTCCTATAGTTAATTAATATTCAAAAATATAAGTATATTATCTAATTTCTGCATTAGGGATCACCAAATCAGTATATTTGCAGACTACAACAAATTAGAGAGCAAAAACACGCATGCTTCTTAAAATGCTGATATAATTCATCCTAAAAAATACTACTCGATCGTAAATTTTCTAAAAAAAACAACCGTGACTCATCTTATTTATAATGAGAATTACATCTAGATAATCACATTTAAATGAGTATACGCCTTTTCCGATCTCCAATCTACCTTGGAAATCAATAATCCATTAAAGCAGTGGATTGCAGATAAGAGACTTCTCTTCTACAAAAGCAGATCTTTGCCAACTCAGAGCTAGTCACGTACATATGACATAAAAATGCACGCGAAACGAAAAGAAGCTCGAATAGATTTGTGCATGACGGTGAAACGTTGGCATTTCAGTTTATATGGCAGCGCGCCACACGGTTATAGTGTGCCTTCTTATCACCTACCGGAAACACATTCCGGATTGTTCAGCAGGAACGCCAAAGAACGTGCTGTACAATTTATCGTTGGCGCTATTATGCAAGCGAAAAGAACCATTATATAGGTATATTGTACATATCTGTACAGTAATAAATCCTGGAAAGTTTGTTGAACCTCCGAAGCATCGTTGCAGTATTAAGTACTATATGTATAGCGTTTGTTTAGATATTTACTGACCCAATTCAATAACAGCTTCTATCTCGTCCATACGTTCAGTTGCAATTTTTTGAATTATCGCCTTCATATATCTTTCCTCTTTCTAAATGGGTCATAAATACATGAAATTTGTTCCGTTGTGAAGTTTTAAATGTGTTTACATGGAGCATAGAAAATAACAAACACATCTGCTGTACGTTTACATGATAGATTTCTATATTGACAATATGGAGTCTCTAGTTAATGGTGAAGGTTGTTGGTACATTACGCAAGTTCCTCTATGGAAAGAAAATGCAACCGATGATTTATCAATCAGTTTATTGGCATGATCAATCCAACGCAAGTGTTTATCCAATGTGAGATGCTGAATGTCAGCTGCGATCAGTTCCGGAATCGACCTAGAGTTCGTCACACAAATAGTTTCAGTCTTTTCTGACGCTGGAAACTATAACGATATAGTCTTACTTAGATTTGAAACTAACACACGAAATATCATCAGCATATTAAGTAAAAGAATAAACTTGCATAGAAATATAGGTCATTCGCACAAGAAGGGAACAGTGCAGGACCCACAACTGAGCCTTGAGATACACCATATTTAACAAATGGTTATCGAACAGTTTCATAAACTCCCGCGATCGCACGTCGCCTGATGTCTATTTAGCAGATAAAATGAATCCAAAATAACTGCTATATATGCTTTCCAGTTTTGCAAAAAGTTTTTAGTCGATTAAATCGAAAGCCTTGGAGAGATCAAAATATAACACCAAACCACAATCTCCAATTTTTTGTTGATAGATCTGACGTGAATGAATTGTTGCAACTTCTCTACTACCTCTTTTAAAACGAATATAATTTTAACAAGTTTAAGTATATTAAAAATGATGGAAGCGCCAATATACTCGCCACTTACCACAACAATTGATTGGTCAGATTTTATACTTTAGTCCTTAGAATAAAAACAAATCTGAAAGTGCCAGCTCCGGACTATAGGACGAATGATCTAGTCATCTTAATCCGGAAGCTTCCAAGAGTTTGTTTGTTTGTTCGACGCGCAATGTGACTTGAAACATTGTGGTGATGAAGGACAATCTCATCGTAAACGAGCCTTTTGAACAACATCTGGCAGTTATAGTATCGTGTACCATTCTTCGGAAACCGCACGTTTATTTTCAAGCACGATTGTTGTGATAGTCCTTGATTTTGAGAAGAAACTGGCTACTGTTTTCTTTCCAACACATTGAAATTTTTTCACTTTGACTGGATAACGTTCTGTTGGAAACATCTCTCGAACCGACTACCGTTTTGATTCCAATTCAAATATATATATCAAGCTTTAATCACCAGTAATGATGTTTTAAACAGCATTAGAGCTACCTCCATCAATTTCTTAAGAGTTTTTTTACACTTTTTCACTCGGTATTGTTTGTATTCCTGTTAAACTATTGCAGTCATGCTTATACCGAAGGTGCTCCTAATAATTTTGTAAGTGACTCAACTGTCGTCTTGAATCATTTTCTTCGTGCGGTGTCTACAAATCGTCACTAAGTAAAGCCCTTTGAAACTTGTTCAAATTCTTTAAATTTGTTATGCCAGTTGTAAACACTCCTCTGAAGAGGAGTTTCAGCACCAAATGCAACACGAAGTCTTGAAACACTTTGTTTTGCAGTTAAATAACTTTTGAAGTCATGGCAGACCACTTAGTTTGAAATTAGTTTGCAAAATAACTGTTGCAGTTATAAAAACTAAATTTGAACCGTTAAAATAGAAAACAATAAACATTTGTTTCATGGCATGTTTGATTCTCTTGATTCAGTATAAATATTAGTTTGTAGAAATAATCAGTGTTACCCTCGTAATAATTGAAACCAAAAGGGACTTATTATATTACTTATATTCAATGAAACTGCGCCTAGATGACTAGTAACTTACACTTGATTATAGAAGGAGTTATAGAAAAACAACTTTATATTGAACGGAAACAAGCAATAACCAAGCAAGCTTCGTTGGTAACTTATATTTTTAATTAATAATAATCATTAATATACCAGCAAGTTTTTAGTGATACCTAAACAACTATAAAATAAATATTTAAATTATAAACTGTGAATCCTTACACAGAAAAATTAGTAGGATAGAGTTAGCCATAACATTTATTCTTCTTTAATTCTTTAATAATTGACAAACATTAACAAATATTTGTACACGATAACATCGGCTTCATTGTATTAATTTAATGTAGTTTAATTTTCATAAATTAATCAAAATTAAAAAAAGAATGAAAATGATGCTGATGATTTTGTCCACCCAGTTGGACAAAAATATTAAAAGACTAAGAATCAGCAATAATTAAAAAAACGTTTATAATAGAGTAAAACCTTTTACTAAAAACCATAGAGTTCTTCTATTTTACGAAATATAAATGTAAAAACAATAAAAAACGCGTTTATCCACAAAACTCGCAGAAGAATTCCTCACAATCATCGCTCTCAATGCCTGCAATGCTTCGTGGGCTCAACCATTACGATTACAAACATACATCTTATCCATCCTTCTTCCGATTTTGAATTTGAATACGGTTCATTACAACATATGCAGTTTACGTCTTCGAATTCTTCTTCAGAACTATCAACTGACTTCTAAGATTGCTTCACTTTTTGCTCGACCTTTCGTTTGTTAATTCCTTTGTTTTTTTTTCCTTATCGACGTTCATATTTAGTTTCGGCGTTTTTTGAACCTTGGCTATCTTAAATGCCTCCTCGAACTTCTTCTTATAAGATGTTGATGTGAGTATCGTCTGTCATTAGGATTGCACTTTCTTTCGCCACGAGGAACTGAAATAATAACTTGAGGAGCAACTGAAAATGTTTCTTGTACATGTGGTGAGGAAGACGGAGTTTTATAAAAGTGTTCAGTAGAAATAGAATCAGGAAAACTAAGATTGATATTGAATTGGTGGTTTTGCTGTTACAGGTGTCGGAGGTATTACATGATTAATTTGTTGTTGGGGCTGACCAGTATTTTCTTTATTTTGATCTTCTACATACTGTTTGTTGGCAGTCTCAGCCAGTTGAAACTTCCAGTCTGGAAACACGTTACTATTTAACGGATTAATGCTCGTTTTTGAAAAACCATTAACAGCTGCTTTCTAAAGAAACTTTACCACTTTTCACTCTGGCTTCTAAAGTTGTGCGTAGGACAACTTTATAAAGATGATGATATTCTTTGGAGGCTTTTAAATGCACACACTTTTTCACACTCTCATACTCTCTTCCGACCAACCCTGTCTGTTACTTATTCTTTTATATTTGCCCATTTTGAAAAATACTGTAAGAAATATAGGTAGGTACAAATCTAGTTGGACAAAACGGGATAGTATCCCATTTTAACCATTGATAACTATCCCGTTTTATCCAACTGAAGTTTTTGAAATAAACAATAAAATTTTAACAACTCAGTCAAACAAATATGTAGAAATATATACACCAAACATTTAGCTACATTCGCAAATAAATGAAAAAGTATCAGTTTAAAATGATACGAACAAATTAATATAACCGCACTTTTCTAAACATGTGGTCGTACTTGGTCATCTAAGCAAACTAACGAACCAGTTGCAGGCGGTGGTACTATTGGGATTGCATATTGAGAGACAGATGGTGGCAGAGGTGTACAAATTGGGAAGTATCCTGTTTTATCCGACTCCTTTTAGCCAGGAATGGGATCATTTTATTCAAAGGCTTTGAATAAAAGACCGACGCCTCTAGCCATTTCATAATTAGTTTCGTTGCTAATAATAACTTCACTTTACGAAATCCGATAACTAAACTATTTTGATCACATTTATTTATATATTTCTAATATAATATAAAAGAGCGAGATTTAGATGCTGCGTATAAGCAATATGAACGACATTTCATATAACAAAACATGCTACTACTTAGTGTACACGGCTAACTAGCAATTATGTCCTTTAAAACAAATACTATTTCTCGCGCCAGTTACAAATCAAAGCAAATCTGGTAAAAATAAATCGAAGTAATTGAACCGATACTAATTTTACGAATACGAATTGATTGCGGCTCGTTTTAGTACCCACGATGCTGGCAAGGAAAAAAGATAGCTTAATTTGTTTGATCATTCACTGGTATTAATCGGAAGCGGCCCAACTCAGTATAATATCAGCATCGTAGATACATGCAAAGTATAACTGGATACGTAAAAACAGCAAATAACGGTCACGTCTTTAAATATTATTGCAGAAATTCAACTGTTGTGAAACAATATTTACTGTGTAATTATGGTTAATTATTGATTTTTGAAATTGTTGACACACAAACTCATTATTATTCAAGCTATAATAAGTATAATTCTAAAAGTAACACAGCACAAATGTTAGTATATTTTATACAGATAATAATTGCCACCACCAAAAAAATCACAGTGATATTACATTAAATTAATATAAATCTAGATTAAGTTTGCATTAATAAAATCTTGGCTTTGTTCACATTAAGTATACAGGGTGGGCAAATTTCGATGTTTTAATAGGGGATCTCGGTAACTGTAACAGGTATCAAAAAACGGACCACGCATCGTCGATCTGTTTTTTCGAGAAGAGGATGATGGTGAAAACCAAATTTGGCTATCGGCTTTCGGTTTCGAGTTATCCCATTTTCGTTTTATCACGATATCTCGGCTATTTATGAAAATTGATAAAAATGACTTTTACGTTCTTCAGGGACTTTTTTGATTAGAATGCAGTGGCGTTAGAGATTTTTTGAAAAAATTTTCAATATTCGATGTAGGACATAAAGTTATATTTTTTTATATGGAACATATGTATAGTTGGCTATGGTATCGTTAAAAATAGGATTTTTTTGCCATTTCAATGATATACATATATCATGTGGGGACTTTTCGTTCATTTTCACTGTATTATAGCAAAAAATTAACATTTTCCATTGATTTTCATCATTTCATTGCTTTTTGTTAGTAGGCGTGTGTCATTCAACATACATGAAGTAGGTTTATAAATAGTATCTATAGTTTAAGTTAATTATTTGATTCTTGCTTCACCTTAAAATTATAAATTTGTGATGGCTTATGAAAATTACGAAAAGTATGATATGTTGCAATGCTTTATTCACAATAATAATAATGCTGAAGCTGCATGTGAAACATATTTTAATCGTTACTCAGAAAGAAGGCAACCTAATAAATCTATTTTTGACTGAATGAAAGAAAATCTCATTAATTTTGGAACTTTTAACAAATGAAGATCGACGAATCACACATATTTTAAATTTCATGTTGAGAATAAATTAAAACATGATTAAAAATTATTTACAATAGATGTTCGAACTGGCGCCCATTATTTACAATACATAATTCACACCGTCTCCAAACGCTTCGCAGTGCATTGTGAATATGAATACAAGAAATAGAATTAAGATACTGTATAAAGTTCTCTCTCAGTTCGTTAATGTTATTATGAGTTTGTTTGTATAACCGATCTTTAAGATGTCTCCAGAAAAAGAAATCTAGGGGTGACAAATTCGGCGAACGTGGTGGCCACCTTACTGGTCCGACCGTGCCTATCCAGTTGCCTCCAAAATTTTCAGTCAGCAATCCTGAGACTATTCCAGTGTTATGGGGCGGTGGGCCGTCTTGCTGGAAAAATACATTTCTTATCTCGTTCAAAGGCAGTTCTTCCAAAAATTCTTCTACTACATGTTGGTTTATGATGTTATAATGCCGTTGACCATTTAATTTTTCTTGATAAATTTGGTATGCCAGAATACGATTGTCAAATAGGCCACACCAAACACTAAAGCCGAATCGACCCTGATTTTGAACATCGACGGCACGGTAGGGGTTAACATCAGACCACCAATGTTCATTGTGTCGGTTAAAAATTCCGGCACTGCTAATGTAGACTTCATCCGTCCAAATAATTTTTCTAAAAAATGATGGATCCTCCTGAATTTGTTGAAGATACCAATTGCAGAATTCTAAGCGTCGTTCAGGATCAGTCAATAGGACCTGCTGTTGTTTCCTCACTTTGTATGGCCTAAACTTATTTTTCTTCAAAACTGATAACGCACGTCGTCGTGATATACCTAATTCCACTTCAATTTGACGGCTTGAGATTGAAGGATTTGCCACTGCTATTCCAATAACATTGACCGTAACTTCCTCAGTATCTTCCTTATTATAATTCTTCGATCTTGATTTGTTAAATGTTCCAACATTAATGAGATTTTCTTTCATTCAGTCAAAAATAGATTTATTAGGTTGCCTTCTTTCCGAGTAACCATTAAAATATGTTTCACATGCAGCTTCAGCATTATTATTATTGTGAATAAAGCAAGCACAAATCTAGAGCAGCTTGGTCTGTAATACATTGCAACACTTATTACTCTAAAGTAACTAACACCGCTACATTGCCTGATAATACACCAAATATGAATGCTCTTTGTAACAAATTTAATGATTTTTTTGTCTCGTTGCCACATAATTTGGTTCGCGATAATTTTCCTTCCAACAATTTTAATGTCAATAGCAGCGAAATGTGTATGCGGGTGCCACCTGTATGTTCATCTTTCTTTGTATCATCTGTTGTGGAAAAAGATGTAGAGATTATTATAAAAAACTTGAGTACGTCTGCATCGACGGGCTTTGATAATATTACATCCTTTATTGTTAAACACTCTCTATCTTTTATTGTTCCTGTTATAACTTACTTAATTAATATCTCTTTCCTGAAAGGTATCTTCCCATCTAAACTGAAACTCTCTGTTGTAAAACCATTATTTAAAAGAGGTGATCACAATGATCTTAAAAATTATCGTCCTATTAGTTTACAAAGTGTGTTTGCTAAAATTTATGAAACTGCAATGAATAAAAAACTTAATAATTATCTCTCAACCTTTGATATTTTAGACTCAAACCAACATGGGTTTCGATCCAATAAATGCACCGACTCTGCACTTTTTAATTTTCTCAACGGAATTTATAGCAATTTGGATAATAATGAGTGTTCACTAGGATTGTTTGTAGACTTGTCTAAGGCATTTGACATGGTTAACCATGACATTTTGCTACAGAAATTGCAATACTATGGAATAAAGGGTATACCTTTGGAATGGTTTACATCATATCTTGCAAATAGACAACAAAGTGTTGTACTAAGTAACAATCAATCACAATACAAAAGTGTTAGTATCGGCGTTCCCCAGGGTTCTATTTTGGGGCCCACCTTATTTCTAATTTACATTAACGATTTACCACGCAACCTAACTTCAACAAATGCCGCTATATTGTATGCTGACGACATAAATATAGTTGTAAGTGCCTCTAACTTGGAGGAATTAACAACTAAAACTGCAACTGTAATCGGTGACATCAATAATTGGATGTCTAACAATAAGTTAGTTGTTAATGAAGACAAAACAAAATTTGTTTATTTTTATAATAGAATTAAACCCTTAACTGAGCTATACATTGACGGTAATAGTTGTAAGTTAGAAAGGTCTGGTACAGTTTTAGGAATTTTGATTGATGAACGTCTGAGGTGGTGTTCCCATGTAGATAGCTTATGTATAAAATTATCGAAAGTTTGCTATATTTTAAAACAATTAAAGAAAACATGTAGTACTGAAACATTATTAACCTTTTATCATTCCAACTTTGTATCGTGTATGCGATATGGAATAATACACTGGGGTTGTAGTTCAGATCTTCAAAGAGTACTAGTAATGCAAAAACGAGTAATTAGAACAATTTTTAATTTAGGACCCAGGCATTCATGTCGAGAGATCTTTCGAAATCGCTCCTTACTAACAGCATATGATTTATACATTTATGATACTATTTGCTTTGTATATAAGTACAAGACTGAATTCTCACAGTACAACATTAGTCACAATTACGACACTCGTACTGCTGATTATTTATTGCCGGCATCTCATAGGACTGCCGTGTTTCAAAGAGGTACTTATTACAATGGTTGTAAATTTTATAATAAACTACCGGGTGATATTAAGAACTACCAGAATTATAATAAATTTAAAAATAAAGCTAAGCAATATCTCCTGCAAATTAATTGTTATTCTGTTACGGATTTTCTAAATTTTTAATGTACTTTCTCTGTTTCTGACGTATTTCAGGCATTATGTATCATTTTCTTTTTTTTGTAACTACTGCTTTGAAATAAATATTATTATTATTATTATTATTATTATTATTATTATTGCAACATATCATACTTTTCGTAGTTTTCATAAGCCATCGCAAATTTATAATTTTAAGGTGAAGCAAAAATCAAATAATTAACTTAAACTATTGATACTATATTTATAAACCTACTGACAGATTCATATATGTTGAATGACGCCTACTAACAAAAAGCAATGAAATGATGAAAATCAATGGAAAATGTTAATTTTTTGCTATAATACAGTGAAAACGAACGAATAGACCCCACATGATATATATCATTGAAATGGCCAAAAACTCCTCTTTTTAATGATATCATAGCCAACTATATGTTCCATATAAAAAATATAACTTTATGTCCTACCTCGAATTTCGAAAATTTTTTCAAAAATTCTCTAACGCCATTGCATTCTAATCGAAAAAGTGCCTGAAGAACGTAAAAGTCATTTTTGTCGATTTTCATAAATAGCCGAGATATCGTGATAAAACGAAAATGGAAAAAATCGAATGTTCAGGGATAACTCGAAACCGAAAGCCGACAGCCAAATTTGGTTTTCACCATCATCCTCTTCTCGAAAAAACAGAACGAGGACGCGTGTTCCGTTTTTTGATACCTCTTAGACCTCTTTCACATTGGCGATTTATAGCAGCGCGACTTAGCAGCGCGACAATCGCTCACGGATTTTGCCGATGTATTCCCTATTCCTATACACACTAGCGATTCAGCAGCGCGGCTGACTGTGCATAGAACCGCATAGAAAGCGACTAAATCGCGATGCTAACTCGCACTGCTAAATCGCCAGTGTGAAAGAGCTCTTAGCATAGAACCGCATAGAAAGCGACTAAATCGCGATGCTAACTCGCACTGCTAAATCGCCAGTGTGAAAGAGCTCTTAGCATCGCGATTTAGTCGCTTTCTATGCGGTTCTATGCACAGTCAGCCGCGCTGCTGAATCGCTAGTGTGTATAGGAATAGGGAATACATCGGCAAAATCCGTGAGCGATTGTCGCGCTGCTAAGTCGCGCTGCTATAAATCGCCAGTGTGAAAGAGGTCTTATAGTTACCGAGATCCCCTATTAAAACATCGAAATTTGCCCACCCTGTACATCAATATAATAAATCACATAGTCAACGAATATTCTATTGTATTCCATATTTAAGAATCTTTCGATTGGAATCGTTAAATATGCGCGAACAGCGTTATCGGCAAAAATTTATTCTCAACGTGTATCGGAGTAGGTCGGCATCGATTTCTTTGACATCAAAGTTATTTACAAATCATTGTGATGCTTAATGGTTAACGGTTTGCCGATGTCGAAGTTACCGACCGATGAATACGTCGTCGAAGTTTGCGGGACTTTTGTAAAGCAAAGCCTTGCAGCAGTAATACCGACGAATATCCTCGTTTGCTTTACTACCTAGTTCTTAATACTAGAATCTTTTAGAAATCTCTCTACTAACATGCAAATTCTATTTAACTATCGTAGTAAGGATTTGTCTACAGTGCAGATAATTTACATTGAGCTGATTGCAGTGATTACTGGTCAGAGTCGTAGATATATTATATTTAAATTAATAAAAATCAATATAGCAACAATGAAGATTGTTTCATCTACATTTCTAAATTACAGCTTCAAATTTTAATTTTAAAAGCAGCTACACTTTCGCCGGTAAAAGTTTCATTAAAAATGTCGAATGATTAAAAATTTATAACTTCAAACAAGCGAAATACGAAGTTAATGTATGAAATGGAGCTGTGGTATAAATAATCCAAGCACCAGACTGTCATCGGTTAATTTTGTGCTAAAATCCTTTTATTTGCTTACGGTTTCTACTTAAGTGTAACGTTTCCCATTGTAATGGATAACAGGATATCCCTGATACAAAGCGTGCTCTGCAGAGGCGGTAGGTAATTTCTCGCTTAGTGAGTCGTATCGTGAATCATTCAGGAGCTTTAAAATGTTAAATGTGCCAGTCCTTCACCATTATTATGTATTTTACATACATTCAAGTGCAAGGCTGCAGTACTTGTTAGCACGCCTGATATAGACGATGGGTACGCTTAGTCGCCATTAAATTTCTTGAAGCCAAACTGTGTGACTTGCTATAATTACGATTTAATTGAATCTCCTTATTTGCATATTAAAAGAAACACCATAGCAAGCGATACATATACGAAAATTTGAATAGAAAAAAAACATAAGCAACAAAATAAACAAATAGAAACTTTTTAATTTGTAACAGCTTTTTAACTCTAAAATAATGGATACAAACCCGCTTTTATCTTTAATACGTCTAGATTAATCACATTACAGTACCGATATCATTTCGGAAAATCTGAATTACTCTTCCGTGTGCCTGTCTCGGTGCCATTCCACGTCCATCTAATGTCTGTAATGGTTTTCTTTATGGAGAGGTTAATTCGAGGATATAGATCCTAACAGTTCATTGCCATTCTTTCGGATCATTTAATTTACTTTAACCCTTTGTTAATTATTCCATACTGAATGGAAATGGGGAGATAGGAGTGTTAGATAAGATAATAACATAATGTAGGAAAACGTAGATTAAATTTTGTCGTTAGTGCTAGTAGGAATAACATTAGAATGACAATATTTAACATCTTATTAATAAAACTACTGAAATAATTTGCAAGATTTTAATCATAGCTTTAAAATTAAAAATGGTATTAATACCGAATCGGTGGCATTCGATTCTACAAACATTATTTTATTAAGAAAATATTAAATCATATTTGATTGATCATTTGGGGTTATTCCAGTTTTATAATTCTAAATGCTACAGCCCTATTACGTATAAATTTTGTTCCATCAGCCTGCATTTCCATCGGAATACATTTATTGTTCTGATAGCTTTTATACACAGGTCTCTAAATTTTAACCAGTTAGTGAATTATAAGAGGATGACATGGCCAAAAATATACAGAAAAGACAATGGTTTATTGCCAGATCTCTTCAGTTCGTACTTTATTGAAACTGCATCAGAAATTGTGTTCATTTAAGAAATGTTTCCAAAGACCAAAGTTGGTAATAATAATAATAATAATAATAATAATAATAATAATAATAATAATAATAATAATAATAATAATAATAATAATATCGGTATTGAGAACCGATAAGGTAAAAATATACTGGAACAGAACGATCCAGACTGATAGAACTGTCGCCCACAATAGGCCAGACATTACTGTAACAGACATACCGTCGAAGACCACATACCTTATTGATATAGCGGTACCAGCTTCCGTAAACATCGCAGCAAAACAAAGCGAAAAGATAGAGAAATACTTACCTTTGGCGCAGGACCTTCGGGAGGTATGGGAACAAGACAGAGTCATCGTCGTACCAGTCGTCATAGGAGCCACTGGAGAAATCCCGAAGAAGCTTCACGAATCCCTCCAAATATTACAGCTGCCACCAAACATCTATAAACAGCTTCAGAAGGTAGCCATTCTGGAATCATGCGGTATAGTGAGAAAAGTGTTAACAGCGTACTGAAAATAAAATAACATCTTCACGTAACATTGTAAGTAGTTAGGAGCACACTCACCTGAAAGCACCTGACTGCTAAAACTTGCTAAAAAACAATGTATTATTGTATATGTATAGGCAAATATATTTTAAATAAAGTTTCCAAAAAGAAAAAAACAGAACCTCGCATACTTGCTCCCCGAGCCGTATGTCGAGAAATGTACCAACCGTCCGCGCCCCTTCCCGACGAAGGACCCCGGGTCGTGGGTGAAAGGAACCACAACCCGGACAAGATGGCTGTGGTCGTGTGACAAGGCATATAATAATAATAATATATTTGCCCAACAGGTTGCTCCAAATAAAGGACAAAAGATACAATTAATACAGGGTTCACCACTTAAAATGATGCATTGAAATTATGGCCAAACTAAATAAAAAATTTAAAATCGGACCAGGTAAAGTTATAGAGTTCTAAGGGAAGCACATTTTAATAAAAATGTGAATTTTATACCATTTATCATAACGTCATACCGAAATCAATTTGCATTTATTTAAATGGGATGTGGTATTGTTATTTTGAATTTCTTAAACAGCAGATTTTTTAACGTATAACTGTATAAAATATGACCAATTTTAATAAGAAATGAAATCAACAACTTCTTGAAATTGCCGCCAATATTCCAAATTTTGAAGCGCGCAAATATTGTTATTTACCTGATGCATATTTACGTAAAACGCATATCAAATCTGACAAATGTCATACATATTAACATGCGTTACGTAAAATTTCGGTAAACTAAGCTTGAAACTTCGATACCGCGAAATTTAAATAATCAAATTTCATTCTTTGTAATTGCAAACATAGTGGGATAAAATATTTAATAAGTGAATGTGATGTGTTAGAAATACCATCTTCTTACAATACAGTGACAAAAAACATACACGTTCTATTTAATAGAATGCAAATTAATTTCGGCGTACGTCATCATGAATGTTATAAAATTTACATTGTTATTAAAATGTGCTCCTCATCGACCTGTATAGGTCTACCTGAGTGGATTTTAAAATTTTTATTTAGCTTGGCCGCAATTCTAGTCATTTTAAGTGGCCTACCCTTTATACTACAATAACAACTAAAAAAAGTAGAGTATAAACGACTACTTGAACTCAACATTAAAGAAACAGAAAAATGAAAAAAATATTACATACATATCGCAATTCGTGTTTTCTTACTCCTCTAGATTGTTCTAGTGTTAATGAATATTTCGATGCGACTGATTCGAACCAAATGTATTACAATTCCCGTATTCCCTCTTGCTTTAGTTTCACTGCAGTCGATTCCAGTGTGGTCGCTCGACATCTAAATCAGATTTCTAGTTTATCCTCTGGTTGAGATGGCATTAACATCAAAATGATTCGTTTATGCCTGCCCTGTATACTTCCTTATTTGACACATTTGTACAACTGCTGCTTGCTTCAAGGCATTTTTCCTGATGTGTGGAAGAGAGCGATTGTTTTACCATTGCCCAAGTGTGCGAATGCCTCTACCTACGCCGATCTCCGTCCTATAAGTATTTTGCCAACTATGAGTAAAGTGTTGGAGAGAATGATGCGTGAACAGATCGTGCTACATTTGGATCACTTTGGTATGCTCCCTGATAACCAGTCAGGGTTTCATAGTGGGTTTAGTTGCACTACTGCTATGTTGAATGTTACTAATAACATACTTCGAGCTCGTGATGAGAATCAACTTACTATACTTATTCTTTTGGTTTTCAGCAAAGCTTTTGATACTCTTAACCATAATTTACTTTTATCAATTTTACGCTCTGTTGGGTTTGATGATCTGTCGATTGCTTTGTTGACCTATTTACGTGGTAGGCGTCAGTGTGTGCGTTTGGGTCAAGTATGTTCGGGGTTTCTAGAGACTAATAGAGGTGTGCCACAGGGCTCAATTCTAGGTCCTCTTCTTTTTACTATTTACACCAGCCTCTTACCTGCTTCGGTTAAGAGCTCGAACGTGGTCATGTATGCTGATGACACTCAAATCTATAAATCCTTTTATGCGCATGAATTAGATGTTGCGTTGTCTGCTATTCAAAGTGACCTGAATGGCGTACATACGTTCTCGAAACAACATGCATTCGTTCTGAACCCTGTTAAAACTATAGGTATATCCTGTTTGGTAGTGCGCACGTACGCGAGCATTTGCAGCATAATATTGTGCTGACCTTGGATGGTGTTCCGATCCCTTTTGTGAATGAAGTAAAAAATTTATGTTTCATAGGTACTTGACAATGAGTTTCGTTTTAGACAACATATTACAAAACAAATTAGTACTGCTTATTGCAACCTTAAACTTATCTTTCCATTTAGATCGGTTTTCAATAGAATTTTAAAAACTATGCTGTGAGATACATTTGTATTATCCTCTTTTAATTACGGGGCGCCTGTTTATGGTCCATGTTTGGACAACGCCACTGATCTGAAAATTCAACGCGTGCAGAATGCGTGCATTAGGTATATTTTGGGGTTAAGAAGGTATGACCATCTCTCGTAAGTTAAATAACCTCTCTTGGTTAAACATGGGAAATCGAATGTTGTTGCAGTGTTTGTGCTTATACCATAAGATTATTCTTTCCAAAACTCCTCCGTACTTATATAATACCATAGAATTTAGAACGGATGTCCATAATATAAATATTAGGCGCAGGAACGTCATCAGGCCTCCAGCACATAGCTCTGCCTTATTTGAGAGAAGTTTCAGTTTTTCCATTTATAAGCTCTTTAATCCGTTACCGTCATCCTGGAAGGTTGCCTCACCTTCTGTGTTCAGACGTGCTGCCAGGGAGTTGTTGTTTGCGAAGCAATAGCGCCACAGTTTGCTATTTATTTATTATTATTAATATTTTCTTTTCTCTTTTTTCTGTCTTCATGCAGAATTTAGATCTAGGTTTCTAATATTAGGCATTTTTTGTTTCCTATTTTAGTTCATACTTTTGTAGAGGTTTAGGTGGTAGACCAGGGAACAATTCTTTCAATTGTTTCTCTGAATCCTCGCCTCTTGATTTTTTCCGTTTTCTTTTTTACCTGTGTACTCTGTAGTACATTTATTATTATTATTATTTGAATTTTCTGTTTTGTAAGGGTTGAGAAGAACGGTTAAATAAAGGCCATTTATTATTATTATTATATTGTATTGTGTCAAATAATTATAGGATCACGATAACTGATTAATTGCTATTGATAATATTATCTGTAGAGGTGTAAAATGTGTGTCGCAGATGAGTTACGATATTAAATTAAAGCTGCGTGACATTGACACTATAGGGGAATCTAGTAGAGTTTAGGCGCGTAAGGGTGAAGAATGTGGACAAGGACCTCGAAGATGAACGAGGAACAAGAAATTGAAGGCGAGATAAAAAGTAAGGAGCATCAATATTGTTATTTACAAGATTATACACCAATTCTATAAGCGATTCAACATCAAATTGGTGAAGCAAAAGCTGATAGTCATAGCCACGCTCAGGGTAAGAACCTTCCTGTTTGAAGTATAAATATTGTAAAAGTTTTCTTTGAGCTTTTTTCATAGTTTCTTTGTGGGAAGTGTAGAATGGATGCCAAATCAGAGAACCATACTCCAGCTTAGATCTAACGAATGCGAAGTAAAGTAGTTTAATTGTTTAAATATGAAACAAAGGAGAGCTTCTAATCAAAAATACTAACATCTTCATAGCTGGCGTTACGATGTTTTCACGATGAGTGGAAAAGGTAAGGGAACCGTCAAGATAAATACCCAAATCTCTCACAACTTTTTCTCGAACGAGTGAAGTTTCATTGATGGTATAATGAAATAGAATAGAATTCTGTTTTCTAGTGTAGCTCATAATTCTGCATTTCTTGACATTTAATTGCAAACCATTAGCAGTACCTATACCACTCGATTAGCCGATTAACCTGATCTTGTAAATAATAACAATCGTTAATGGAATTTACTGTGGTAAAGATCTTGAGATCATCTGCAAACATACATTTATTAGTATTAATACAATCCATTAATGAATAAAGTGAACATGAGAGGCCCGATATTGGAACATTGCGGAACCTCTGAGGTTGCACGAAACAGTTGCTGTCTACTTCTGGAGCAGAAGACATAATTTCACCATATAGACTACAATTTCAAGATCAGCTTGGCGAGAATATCGGCCAATCTAGTCCATCCATCTGATTACCAAACACATTTAATATTTTGTTATTAGTTCCCAAGTAAAGATAGAGAAGAGTCCAGTTTACTGATAACTCCAACAGCACAAGAAATAGAAGTTTCAATTTCCACAATGCGGGTGTATGACCGGTCGAATGTCCTCATAGAATCCAGAGATCAGATACGGATTTCGTAAAAGATTAAAGCGGGTATTTGGGCCGAAAGTTTATCTAAATTTAGTTGTTTCCCAAAAGTAAATAAGAGACGTTGCTTATCTAAATTTTCTGCAGAATGCAGTGAGTGATCTTTTGCTTTAAATCTATGATATATTCTACTACATTTCTCTATTGGTATTAGGAAGGACCTATATTATGAACTGCAAAAGCATCTAATTTAAACCTGCTTGCCCCCTTAATTTGTAAATGACTTCAAAGAATTATAACAAGAAGTGAGTGAAGTACCACCAAAGAGATATCATATAGCTACTGTAAAATAGAAGGAAGAAGTTTTAGCTTCGTATCTCCCAAACCAGTATCTTATAGATACGTTTTAGCCTATTTCAATTCTAAGAACCTTAGGTGTCTGTTCTGTTTAGCAGAATAAAGTAAAGACAGTAATTACTGTCAAATCTCGTTACAACCAATTTTTTGTATAATCGGAGATAACCAAGCTATTTCGTTCTATTTCCGGTTAAAGTGCCGTTGCCAGATAATAACTGTCCACTATATTCTAAAATTCATGATTGAACATTACAGAAAATTACTACTGAGTTTACTATATCTAAAATTAGTGTCGTCAATGCCTAAGACCAGGTTGTAGCTAACGGACAGAGATTGTCAAATTTTCAATGAATTCATTTAGTAAATTATTACATTAAATTCAATTTTAACTGACATTAAAGCAAAACAAACAATTGTTATTACTTTTGCAACGCCGCCTATGATGAGAGAATGATTCCTTCCTTCAACTCCATTATATATAAACCACTGAAAACGAAAATAGATTTTGTTTTAAAGATTACTCGCAGTAAAATTTCGTCCGGGTTTATGAATTCTTTTGTGACCATAATCTCAATTCTGAGATGTTATGACTAACTTCTATCTCCTCTCTATACGTAATTTAGCTGTTCATTCAATTCGTAACAATGAGTCCTGAAACAGCAACATTCATTTATTTCGACGGCAGTTATTTGATGTAAAATTTCTGTTCTGTTGTTCCTCCTTGGTCCAACCGCAATTAAATTCCGTAATTAAACAGCACACCGACGATTGATATAAAATATTTTAAGATAACTCATTTCAAGGAGTATTTCCTTGGTTAACTTACGTCTGGTATAAGTCGATCGAAATTAAATTTAAATTATATCGTCAATACAGTAAGAATTGATGAAGTATGGGAATACGATATTATATAAAATATTTTAATAAAAGTATCTAAAGACATAAATATTTGTAACAAAGTGAATCTCTAAATTAACAGCATTCTATACAGTCCTTACTTGCCAAGCTTATTAAATCCAATCATTAATAAATTAACAGGCAGCTATTTACATACTTCAACTGTTTGAACATACAGTGTGCACAGCTTTTAAATAAACTTCGCTTTCGGAAAATCTCTTAAATATGTAATAGTATTGTGTTTATTATTTAATATAATCTTCTTCAAATCCATCTTACTTTATACAATGTTACACATAATATACTTTTCACAAAGAGAAAATTCTTGTAAATCTAGTGTAAGATTCCTTGCTATATGCAAATATTTACTGGTTCATTTTCTCTTGCCTCTCAGCTCGGCAATCTTTCGATATCGATAATGCTAACGGTGCTTGCTACCCGTTTACTAGGAGAAATTCACCATTATATATCCAGGTAAATAAATAAATCATCCTTTCTTCAAGCAGTCCAATGAAATGATCTTCCTGCATAAAAGAGAAGCCACCGTTTTATCCCCATTTATATTCCTATCTATAGAAACTTTGAACGTTGTTTATGCCGTACGTGGGAAACAACTTTTCATAAAAATAATACATAATGTAATACTCATGTGTATCGTCCATTACCGATCCGAAGCGTAGCTACTGATAACGTTCTGCCGTCGCCTCAGTTGCTTTTGATACATATATGGAGCTTTTAAGTATTTTGTAGTGTTAAAGTCTATTCAGAATGGTATAAATGCAGTTTTTAGCTAATTATTTCCGTTATGAAAACAAATAGAACAAAAACTCCATGCATATAGCATAAAACATTTTTATGAAACTATGCTGTTTTGTAGTTGTGTCTGTTGTATATATTTGTGGATATATTAGAAAATAACTGTACAAATAACCATTTTAATGATATGGTGTAACTATGACAAACTTTAGTAAATTATTGCACAAAATTCAACCAAAAATTTTGGCAATTATTCATTCCTTAATATATTTCTTCTTTAACAGATTTTGACTAAAGCATAATATGCAGGAATGCAATCTCTAGTGCCTTTTCTCCATTGTTGATCTCTCCTTATGGAAGCGTTTGCCGTACTCATAACTTACAGCTCCACAGTTCCCAGGAAAAAGAAGTCAAGGTGTGAGTGTAGGAAATAGTTATTTACGAACCAGGTGCCTGAAATCATATTTCGCGAATGAGTGATCAGTTTTTTTTTTATGGACACGAATTCGCGAAATATTTCACGCACGAAGTTTGTACAATATTTTTTGTACGAGAACTATAATAATAATACATATTGTTAAATAGGTACGTTATCGTTTATGACCATATTATTAAGGTTAGGGATTTATGATTTTACAATGTCACTAAATTAATCAAGTTCCAGGAAGTACCAACTTTACTTTTACGCACTCGTGTTTAAAGTGACTTTTTGCGCATGCAAATCGAATCGTGAAATGACAGGTTTTGATAAGCGAGTACAAAAAAAAAATTAAAATATTTACAAAGAAAAAATTGGAAGATAATGTTTTGCTGTATGTTAGGCATTGATAACGTTGCGTCTTTGTTTTTTTTTTTTCGGGGAAAGTAATTTTCCATTAAAAACGAAATAATTTCGTTTCGATTTAATTTTGCAAAACTTGAACTGACACCTCGGACAGTCTATGGAACATTTCGAATCGTGAAATGACAGGTGTCGATAAACGAGTACAAAAAATGGGTTGCAGTATGTCTCTAAAGATCAATTTTGATACAATGACAGTATATTTACAATAAGAGTAATGTAATTGTCAGCTTTTTTCTTTCTCAAGAAATGAGGGAGTGCGAGGCAAAAGCAATTCCAAGCATTTTTTTAATACCTGCTAGAGTACTGTCAAAATGTTCGTCTTTCAGCATATTTAGAATTTGTGGCCCAATAAAAATACCTATTTTAATTTTTTGCTAGCCTTGCGAATTTCAAAAGCAGGTAGTAAAAAGCCGGCTCATCTCTATTCAGTGCAGTGGTGGCAACAAAATCGTTTTAGAGTCTATCAATGGCATATATTGTACATTATTTTGACCGGACTCTAATAGTAATAACAAATAATAGTTCTTTATTGTCCAACAAAAATGTCCAATTAGTGGACAAATATAATATAAGATGCACAAAGTAATAAATGTATGTACATAATGTATTAAACTATCTAAAAAAAAAATAATTTGAAGGTAAACTTATGTAGAAATATCTTCCAGACGACGATCAGCTAGACTTACTGTCAGTGGGGAACGTTGCAAAACATTCGTTCTTGATGTTGTTGTGGTGAATGTGGACTCGTATCTTGACGATAGCCTCGGAACTCGAAAAGTTAGTTTAGAGTAGCCTTGTACAGTCTATCTCACCATAAACTAGTTTCCGGATAAATTGTAAACAGAGGTAATCCCTTCTGGCAGATAGCCATTGCATTTCATGACATCGTAGTAATTCATCTTGACAGATATCAACTTCAGGATAGTCTCCGTCGAGTTTAAACGATAAATATTTAACGAATCTTCTGGGTATTTTATAAAGAGACATGCAGTGACAAGCGTATATAGGATACCATATAATGGAAGCATATTCCATATTACTTAAAACGTACGAAGAGTATAGTATTTTCAATAGCTGAATAGCTTTAAAATATTTGGAAACACGCATAATAAAGCCTAAAGATTTACTGGCAGAAGAACATGCCCAAACAGCACAAAGACATTTTATAGATGTTCATAAGATGTCTGAGTCCGATTCGGGACGTCTTATGGATGTCTGTTTACGCCTGAAGGACGTCCATAAGATGTCGTATAGACATCCGATGTTACAAATGTCAACGTTTATAAGACGTCGTTTTACAACGTCTTATGGATATCTGTTTTGGACATATGTTAGACATAATTATCTAGTATTCAAAATAAATATAATAGTGCATGTTTAAGCCAACAGTACTGATACATATACATACCTACCACAGTGGTCCTTGAATGACTTATTGGTGTTTCAATTCTTACCTACTAAAATTACCTCAGCACCCAAATATATGTATTTAAAAAACTTGGGGTACATAGTACACACGAGAAATATTCGATATTAACTGAAACTTTTTCTTAACTGTTTATTGCTATATAAATATTGTGACGTAGCGTAATGAAAACTTTACTCTTTATAAAAGTAACATTTATTTAAATTATTAGTTATAACATATACATATGTACTTTATAAGACTGAATTTACATGATCAATTTTTTTTAAGTACCTCCCAAATGTCTCCGATCCGGCTTTTGAAACATGAACACAATCTCAAATACACTAGAGTGCTTCACATTTTGTCGAATTTGTTATATAAAACGTTTAAAATGTGGTTTTAGACTTTTGAAAAACGTCTTATGAATGCCATAAATGAACATCCGAGAGACGTCTTTAAAGTCCATAAAATGTCTTTTTTATATTTTTAGGCGTTCAGACATAATACAGACCTAAATAAGACATCTATAAGATGTCTTGTGCTGTCTGGGTACTGAGTCAATATGATCAGTAAATGTGAGTTTACAGTCGAAAATAATACCCAAATCCTTAATATTCTAATAATTGTCGAATCGGCTCGTCTTCTCTCTTATAATGAAGTGCCTTTGCCCAACTATTCCATTCACAGATAAAAAAAAACAGAAAAACTTGGTCTAGTCTAGCTGCCACCCAAGTACAAGTGCAACAACCTTTAGATCGTCACAGATTTGCCATTGGTGTTCATCGTCTTTTAGACCTGTGGGACAGCAAACCACATAGATCGTTTTTTTGTATAATTTAACCAGTTTCTCAGACTTGAAGCGTATGTATTACAGCAGATATGTGGTGCCCTTATTTTGCAGCCGAAATAATTCTGATATGCAATAGATTCTATCTTGTTGGTCAATGTGGTAAATTGTGAATCTTTTATAAGCCGCCCTAGCTTAGGCTGTCAAATATTTCTCTTTCCAGTTTTTGCGCGTTAATCCCAAAAAACTATGTTAAATAAAGCTTTCAATAATTACTTCTCTCTCTCACAACCAAAAGCTAACTCATTGTTTTGTTATTGAAATCGGCGAATTTGTTTTAAGGCGAGATTTCGACCGACCGCATGTTCAAATTAGTACAGATGCACCACGTGTTTCCCCTTCCAAACCAGAACACTGTCAACGAGCGAATATGTAAAACGAGATTTGTTTTACGAATATATTTCTATTGTCGATTTGAATAATTTACATGTTTTCTATGTACATTTAAGAAAAACGCAGGAAAAACGTTTTAAAATAAATTTAGAGAGAGATTAATTGATTGCACCTAAGAGTTAGTTATATTGAGAGGTTTCATTTTAAGTTTTTGTTTATGTCTTCAAAAGGCTGAGTGATAAATCTGTACTTTTTTTGTTTTCCTAACAATACAAGTTAAAACATATGTCACACGGTGTAGAGTATTATTTCTATGGTGATTATGAATGGATTCAAAAATCAGGAAAAATAAATAATAAGTTATTTATACTTCGTTCCAGAATAAGGAGTGATTCAAATACCGCGCCAAAACTCAGTTTACGCAGTTTAAAATAATTTAGGTGCATAAATAAGTATGTATATAATAATTTTGTTCCTCATATAATTATATCATAATATTTTAAGTATAACGGGAAAATGTTATAATAATGGAACAAAAATACAAAACGTTGAGAGGTTATATAGACACATCGAAAAAAATCATAATTAGAGTAGGCTATGTGAATGGATTGTTACTTTAGCCACTTTCACATAATGACATTTATTCCTCGACATTTAATTTGAGGTTATAAAACTTATATAAACTAAAGTTACAATAAAATGTCAAGTAATAAATGTCATTATGTGATAGTGGCTAAAGCAACGATCAAAAACATTTACATAGCCTACCCTAATTATGTTTTTTTTCGATGGCACGTTACGAGGGAGCGTTTTTATGTTCGCGGAATGAGCGGGTTGTAGGGGGGTGATTAGGCGCATTGGGGGCGTGGCCTGTGCAGCGACTCATAATTAGTATAAATACGAAGTTTCATTGTTATTAGACAGTTGGCATTCCCAATGGAGCGCTCAAAAATCTGCCGCTCAAGCTGCTAGTCAACTTGACGGCGATCTTTAACGCGACACTCCGGTTGACATGCTATCCGACCAGGTGGAAATCCGCAAGGATTATTCCTGCACTGAAACCTAAGAAGGAACCGCACTCCCCTGAGAGCTATCGGCCGATATCGTTGCTGGGCACAATAAGCAAAGTTCTAGAAACCTTGTTGTTGCGCCGAATCAGCGACCATTTGGAAGATGGCCATCTCATGGATAACGACCAGTTCGGATTTAGACCCGGACATTCGACCACGATGCAGCTATTCAGGATCACGGATCACGTCACGACCGCATTCAACAGGAAACAGACGACCATTATGGTATCCCTGGACCTGGAGAAGGCGTTCGACAAGATCCGCCATGAAGGCTTGCTGACGAAGATGAAGGTAGTCGGCTTTCAGCCGCGAATCCTGAAGACCATCAGATCGTACCTCAAGGACCGAAGATTCCACACCGTTGTTAACGGAACGGAATCATCAGAGAGGCAAATGCTGTCTGGAGTTCCACAAGGCTCGGCACTGGGCCCGGCACTGTTCAGCATCTACGTTGCGGACATTCCCAAACCGACCGACCGACGAGTGTTTAACGCCATCTATGCGGATGACACCGCTATAGTGGCTACCTCGAAGAGTCCTGAGATCGCAGCTCAGCTCGCCCAAGCGCACCTGGATCGAATCGAGGGATTCTTTATCGAATTCGGTTTGACCATCCAATCCGAGAAAAACGCAAGCTATTGCGTTCAGCCGGAGACGACAACCCTCGCCCCGAAAGATCACCGTTCTTCGGACGGAGATCGATTGGAGCGAGAAGATCGAATACCTGGGAATGATCCTCGACCGGAAGCTAACTTTCGCCGGGCATCTAGGTAGAGCTAGGAACAAGGCCATCGGTCGACTGCACCAGCTATATCCTATCCTCGGTAACTCCAAACTCAATCCCAAAACGGGCGCGATGCTGTACAAGACCCACATCCGCCCGATCCTAACCTACGCCAGCCCAGCTTGGGCCACGGCGGCTCCATCTCACATCCTTCCACTAGTCCGAGTGCAAAATCGCGTTCTGCGACTTGTATTCCGACTTCTTAGACGTACCTCGCTGGCAGTCCTCCGACAATTTACAGCGGCAGACGTCCAGGACCTGAACGAGTTCTTGAGGAAACTCAACCGAGGATTTTTCGACAAGGCACTCGCGAGCAGCAACCCAGCGATGAGTAGCGCTATCGCGCAAAAATCAGTGGGGCCCACCAAGCACCGCACTACAACGGAGATACTCCGACAAATGTGACGCGGTGATGATTTATTCATAAAATAATACCTCTGTTTCGTTAGTTTCAGATACCAACAGCGTGGGAGATCCATCCAGAAGACTCCGAGAAGCCACAACAACCCAGGAACCCGAGAACCACCAGAAAGACATCCATGAAGAAAGTGGAACTGGAAGAAGAGGACCTTTCAAGAAGAGGCAGACAACCATCGCAGTATTAGACAGTTAGTCTTTGAGCTATCATCAACCAAGTAACATAATCAGGAGTGAAAAGTGAAATATGGAAAAAATCGAATATCGTGCCGTTATAAAGTTCCTTACCAGGCAAGGAAAATCAGTCGCGACCATAATGAATGAGATGTCGTTGGTTTACGGCGAATCTTGTCCAGGAAAAACCATGGTGTACAAGTGGCATAGTTTATTTAAACAAGGAAGGGAATCCCTTGAAGACGACCCGAGGCCGGGCAGGAGCATTGAGGTGACCACGCCAGCACTTATCCAAAAAGTTGAAAAAATTGTACTCAAAGATGCTCGAATAAAGAAGAAACAACTCGCAGAAATGATTGGAGTATCCGATACAACAATTTTTAAAATCCTACACGATCATCTCGGCATGTGTAAGGTCAGCGCTTCAGCGGTCAGCCAAGGGTGCCGAGAATGCTCACGCCGCCGCAAAAACAACAGCGCGTAGAGTGTTCACGTGCATTTTTGGACCTCTATAATGAAGACAAGGATGGTGTATTGAGTCGAATTGTTACTGGAGACGAAACTTGGGTTCATCATTATGAGCCTGAGTCCAAACAAGACTCCATGCAGTGGCATAAAAAGGGCACAGCACCTCCCAAGAAATTTAAAGTGTCACAATCAGCTGGGAAACTCATGGCAACGGTATTTTGGGACTCGGAAGGAATATTGTTGATTGATTATAAAGATAAAGGTGTTTCTATAACCGGAGAATATTACGCTTCAATATTAGAGCGACTAAAAGAAGCCATTAAAGAGAAAAGACGGGGAAAATTGACGAAAGGTGTGCTGCTTTTGGACGACAACGCGCGCGTCCACAAGAGCCGCGTTGCGTTAGCTGCCCTGCATAAGGTGGGCTTCGAAATTGTGAATCACCCACCCTACAGCCCAGACCTGGCCCCGAGTGATTATTACCTGAGAGACGGAATTCGCCTAGTCCAATGAGAAGCACCTAAGTGGGAGCGTATTCCCCTCACAAGTCTAGGCGGCGATCCTTGCAAATTTTTCGGTGCAAGGTGTTTTTCTTAGACGTATTACTCAATTACAGAATTTTTAGAGCTATGGATATTTTTTATAAAATAAATGAAAGTCAGTTCTAGAACTGTACAGAAATATTTTGCTTTATTTTTTACCACACAGTGAATAATAATATGTTGAAATTGTCTAATTTCAACAATATTTGCGATTTTTATAAGAATCCCCTAATGAAAAACATAGAAAAGGAGTCTGTACAGTTCAATAATAATTGTTTCTTTGTGACTACAAAAAAAATCAGATTAATATATCTATCAATAAAGGAGAAATTTGTCTATGAAGCAACGTCGTTTACTGCTTGCATTTGCCAGCCGAAATCTCGCCTTAACTCAGTGGTGACCTTTAGCTCTGCTGCCTTAAATATATAAAACATAGAAAATTATTTTGTGATTCAATACACAAAACTTTCACATACTCGTAGTTTCATATTCCTTTTTTACGCTGGTAGAAAGATAGTTATTGAGCGTTATTTTAAAGGCGCATTTTAAAGTACGTTTTGAATAATAAATTCATGATGTGAACACCATTTTTCTTTCAAAGATGTCGCTTTTGTCGTTACAAAATGTCAGATTATCTTCTCGGCTAAAGGGGCAGCAAATCCTTATGCTTATTAGGATAAAATGTAGTATTAATACACTGAACGAAGTTAATTCTTTCCATTTAATAATCTACAGGCAAGTCTGAACAACTTTATTTTAGTTAGCAGGCCTTCTTACCTTTAAACCACCGAACCAATTTATATAAGATTGTTTTACAATTATTACTAAAATATTCTGAGTTCACATAAGGCGTAATTAATAATCGACATCCATGTTATGCAATATATCGCATATTGAAACAAAATTTGGTTTTCTAAATATCTTGCGAGGTGTATACCCAAGACAAAAATGACTTACATTATATAAGTTTGGCGTGCTATGCAACTATAAAGTTTCAAAACGATATTACACATACGTTGCACACATGTCGTTCAAAACTTTCAGTTATTGCCTCGATTTGGTTGTATTTGCTAACTCGTCGAAATACTTATAAAGTTTAATTTAGTAGAAACTAACAAGTAACCACTACTACTTTGTGATTGCTAGTTTACAAATTTTAAATTAAATAATATTTGAAGGGCTGTTGCAAATCTACGTAAAGTTACTTGTACTATATACAGCATAAATTGTAATATAAGTATATATTAGGTTTAGGTTCTAACATGTATCATTGAAAATTAGCTGTTTTCTGTTTAACGTGTACATACAATGCCTGATGCTTTCGTCCTTAATTAGGAAAATAATTAAGTTCCTCAATATTAGGGGCGCTGTATGCTTCAGAGAGCAACTAATATAATAACCACAATATCGTAGTATCTAAATTCTCTAAATTAAATTAACTCTATTGTTGCTTTACCAATTAAAATCCCTCTCAATCATTACTGGGTTTTTATTAAAACCACTGTTTATTTAATAAAAGGTTAGAAGTTAGTTTTAATCGCATTTTAAAATCATTTTCATTAAACTTCAAATTTTCTATCAAAATCCTTCAAAATGAAAAACTACAGAAACCAAAAAAGTATCATCTATTCATTCTAATTTACTTTGTGTATAATAGGCTTTTTCTCTCTTCCAGTTTTTTGGAATTTTTTCACGAACTCACCCGCAATTTGTATTTATGTCCGCACAGAAAGGTTAGACTACCCCGTACGTGATGTGAGAACCAGAGGAGCACGCAAGAAACAGCTGAAAACGACAAAATAACAAATTCTTCTTTTGGGTGGGTAATCATATAATATAGGTTATAAAATAGTTAGGAGTTATAAGTTATGTTAAGCATGTACGTAACATAAATTTCCTGCTTTACTTTAACTATATGTATGTATGCAGCTACGAGGAACTACTACTACTCTTTAACTCTTCATATCAATAACCGTAACGGCAATACTAATATTACTAATTTTCTCATTCATTTCTATTGTAAAATCTAAGAGAAGAATAAATTCCGACTAAACTTCCCATTATACACATGCGAAACAACTACTTTTTGTTACACTACAGAATGAACTACAACTATTAAACAAATCCACAAGACCTATATTTCAACGTTCTTGTCCTATGCCATTCGCGCTTTCTCACGTACAACAAATCACATGGAATTCTTAACGCTAACTAATTATTTGCAATATATCATTCTATGTGAAGCGATCCGCAAGGATCAAGTTTAATAGCAGCTAAGCTTTCCGAAATAATTAACTCCTAATTGAAAAGTATATAGCGCCGGTAATTAAATTAAGCAAAAAACGAGAAAATGGGCAGATACACTATTCAAAGCAGACGTTCCATTTATATACTAACCGAGTCATGTAAGTGGCTTTTCCTTTAATTAAAATGTGTAGGAAGGTATACGACAGCCAAACATTAGCTTTTTAATTATAAGAAAGAGAATCGTTTTAGTTTAAACATTCGCATTCGCTGTATCAACATTTTATCTCTGTTTATTTAAAACTGTAATTTAATACAGTTTTTTCTTTACACCGCTTTTAAATTTGAAATTTTGAAGTTTAAGTAAATAAACCACTAACTACTTCTACTTTAAATAATAATACAAAATAATTTTACTCTTGCCTTAAAGTAAATATATATCAAAAGAGCTCATTTAATGTAAAAAAATGCTCCGCTTTTTTGGGCAATGTGTGCAATGAAAAACACATCAAGCGTTAGAAACGAACCACATAATTTCGCCCTTTCGGATCTCTTCAGCGTTTCTCCAAATGCGAAACCTAATTTCATCGCAATT
Organism: Holotrichia oblita; assembly: GCA_023690525.1. Lineage (NCBI taxonomy): Eukaryota > Metazoa > Arthropoda > Insecta > Coleoptera > Scarabaeidae > Holotrichia > Holotrichia oblita. The sequence continues at coordinate 37,705,735 of CM043019.1, read as the reverse complement.
CCTCTCTCAATGTATATTATATAACAGCCTTAGACAATGGATTAATTCTATCCTTGTTCTATCTAATGGGCAAGGTCGGAAATAACGCCGTCGGATGTTAAAGCAACACACATCAGCACAACAGTTGCCATTATCAATTTTTTTTTTAATGTCAGGTAAGTGAACTTGACACATTACTTATTTATGCTGTACTTTCTTTAATATCTGCGATTGTGTTGTTTTCTTTTATGATATAATCAATAAATCTACAAAAACCAACATGTGTGTTATTTATTTATCTATTCAATTCATTCAAAATTAATTATTTAGTAGCAACTTAGATCATCTTGATTGTTTTGCACCACTACAAAATATCATTAATGTTTCTGGAAAAAAATTGATGTTGGTGTTTCTACCTTTGCATGTGTCTATAACCATTCGAAAAACATAACCCTAAATAAAGAAAACGCAGAAAATATCCCAAATACCATATAGATCAGCAGCAAAAAAATTTTAAGGTGTTGTCATGCAGTACGAAATCGACATTCCATTTATAGCACAATCATAATTATCACCGATCACATTTTATGTATAGATGATATCAGGGTATGCTGTACAACTTCCGAAACACCTAATTTTTATATTCAAAATTACCTTTCCAAACTTTACGAATTTATTTTATTTTTTTTTTAAATGTATGGTGGGTGCTTAGTTGCAGTGACTCCGTAAGCTGTATTACTTGTCTGGCTATCACTGCAACTCTTGCGGTGTAGTTTAGTGTGTGTAAGTTGTGTTTAACTTATATAATGCCAACGATGGTGTTTATTTTTCTAGTTATTACTCATAGGTAGAATTTAATGTTTAGAATCTTAAGAAAATCTTAAGCAAACATATAATGATGTAATACCTTTCTTAATCCTCACTAAATGCCATTTTATTACATTTATCTTTCAAAACTATTCTGTTAAATCTTCAGTTCAGCCATATAACCAATTGTATTCATTTTAATTTGGAATTTTCTAGTCAATGGCAAAGAATTATTATAAATTTGTATTTAACTTTATTTGAGGCCATTTGGAATTCCCAATAACTTCTCAGAAAGGAAAAAACCGAAAGAGTGTCCTGGTAGTATGGAAAAAATCAAAAAGACCTAAGTTTGTTAACAGCAGCAGTCAGAGTTTGAGTTTTCTGTAATCGGTCAGGAGCAATACAATGCCTCCTTGGTATTTTAGCTGAATTTTTGTAAGTCCGCCGGTTCGACAAGACATTGTATCAAGTTTTAATCTGTAAATCTAGTTTTAATGTGTAAATAAAATAGTTAACGAATTTATTCATGTCTTCATTGCTAACTGCCACAAACCAAGAAAAAACAGCTCACACGGAAGTTACGACCCGTTAGCGGTGAAAAACCACAACAATCAATAAAACAGATGACATTCTATTTTCACTATCGCGAAAAAGGCCAAAATACTAGCCCGGCATTTTTGAATTCTCAAATCTGTCGATTGTTCCTGATTGTTCTAATTAGCCTAAATTTTGTTCCAGATTGTTTTGGTTGTTCTGAATATTATCCCGAAAAAATTACGGTCCTATCTTTTGTAACAGAATATTCCATTTGTGTCTCGCCACGGTAATCGTACTAACATATCACAACCGAGACTTATTGGATATTTTTGGGCTTGAATAAATAAATTGTGTGTGTACAAATTAAAAAATTTTTAAAAAGTTCAAAAAATTGCAGTACATGACAAAAAATGACTAACATACGTGCAATAAACAAGAATTTATAAATAACGTACAAACAATTATACAAGTTTTACGAGGTCCAACAGTATATTATTCAACATTGATGATCTTTGAGATTGTCCTATATATTTTAAATCACACTCCCCACATTTAATCTCGTATATCCCGGACTTTTTCCTATCCTCGTCTACCTGGTTTAGATTTTGATTGAGGAAGCTCCTCAATGTGTAATGATTCGAGAACGCGGGTTTCAAATGAAATTTTTTGAAAAGGTTTGAAATTTTGTGGTGCCAAAATTGGTGAAATCTAATTTTGAAATATCGAGGTTCTTCTTTGTTAACTGAATTTAACTTAGTGTTCTGTTTTATGAAACTAGTACGTTTGAACCTATAATATATTTTATTAATGAAGGAAGCTGAATATCCATTTTTCTCTGCAATTTTGTATATAAATTGTAATTTTTTTTTAAAATTTACTTCTGACAAAGGCACAGAAAATAACCTGTGGAACAAACTATTAAACGCTGCGTTTTTGTATTTGTGATAAATAACTGAATCTGCATGTAGGTAATTATTAGTATGTGTCGGTTTTCTATATATATCGAATTCAAATGAACCCGCATTTCGTGAAATGAAAATGCCAAGAAATGGAACTCTCTCTGTTTCATAGGTGAATTTTATAGATGGGTAAAAATTGTTCAAGTTTTTTACGAAGTTCTCAACATCAAATCCCTTGTCAACCACAGCAACGATGTCATTCACGTATCGATAATAAATTTTTGGAAACTCAGTCATTGTTTTACTAATATGGTTTCCGAAATCATTCATAAAGACATCCGCAAGAAAAGGGGACAATGGATTTCCCATAGACGTTCCAAATGATTGGTAATAATATTTAGAATTAAATACAAACGCATTATTGGTCATACATAATTTCGTAAGTTCAATATATTCCCTAATTTTGTTAGGTTCGATGAAGTTTTGTTTAAGTAAATTTTCCAAAGCTATATAAGTCTCATTTAACGGAATGCTAGGAAAAAGTGCGGTCACACCTAAAGAGATCAACTTTTTTTTTTTTTTTTTTTAATATGTGGTGGGTGCTTAGTTGCAGTGACTCCGTAAACTGTATCGCTTGTCTGGCTATCACTGCAACTCTCGCGGTGTAGTTTTTGTGTGTGTATGTTGTGTTCAATGGCTTTGTGACAGCATCATATCGCCTTTTATGATGCCGCGCTGTTAATCACTTTGCTCCCAACAGCGAATGGCAAGTCGATCCGGGATTAAACTCTCTGAAAAAATGTCACCGTCCCTCCAGAGAATTGAACCCCGGCACCTATCGTCCTCTCACAACAATAGTCAGCCGCCTAACCACTGCGGCCATCGACCCGTTATCTTAACTTACTATTAATTATTATTTATAATTAACTTACTATTAATATTGTGTGTATCTTTTATTTTGTTCATCAAATCTATTGAATTTTTTACTGTAAATGTATTGTTAAACTTTAAATTTCTAAATTCATTGACTAGCCATTTACTTACATTATATGTACTTGAATTGATGTTATGTACTCCAAAATATTTTAGGCAATGTATATGTACATATGTATATATATTATTATGTGGTATTTGAAGAGTTCTAATTGAATTAATTATCATTTAATTAATTTTTGAAATGTTTAATGTTTAATGATGGTTATAACTTATTAACTTTACGTTAATTGTTAAAAAAAAAAAAGAACAGCGATAGAGGGAGTGAAAAATGAAAAACACAAATATAATAATAAAATTGTACAAAAAAGTCTTTAAATTATCCCACCCTCTTTCTTACCTTGCTAATTATATGTGTGTGGATATTCTGGATCTCCAGTAAATACATTTACCAATTTAACGACGATAAGTGTCAGCAACTTTATCATTCCGAACTTCAATTTAATAATATTATATATATATATATATATATTTATTACCTTATATAAGTATATATATACATATAAACGGTCAGTGTTTAGCCCATTCAAGATACAAACGGTATGTTGTAAAGCCCTGAAATACGTTGTTCAGCCCGGTTGCGGGCTGAACAACGTATCAGGGTCTAGACGTTGTTTAGATGACGTATAACATGCTTGGGATCCTCCACAAAAAATATCGCATGGGCTTCAAAACGCACCATTCACCCATACAACATATGGCACCTAGTTGATGGCATCTCTCGCCAGAGAGCGCTTCACTGTATATAATATATACGCCTAGAACGTTATGCGGCCCTTATACGAATCGCGCGCTGTGTAGCCCTAAATTCGGCAACACTGCTAAATTTGTTTTATAATAGACATGTTAGGCTTTCCTTAAAAACCATGAAGGTAGAAGCTTATTGAATGTTACACTCTTCTATCAATCAATATCGGTATCAGCGTTTCTGTTTCATAGTTTCTTGTTTCAGTCGTGTTATGGTGAACCTATATTTTTAACTATTATATAATCAATTAAAGCATCAATGATTAGTATATAGTTTTGTCTTCTTATAAAATTGTTGATATGAGCTATAGTCACTAGAGTTACAATAGGGGTATTTATTTATAATTTTTGAATTATATTTATCATTTTTTGCGTCTTTGTTTTTTTACAGTCTATTGCAATGCAATCAAAAGAAGGAAAACAGCATACCATCATAACAAAAATATATAGGATTGGATGATTATGTAAAAGAACACAAATATTAATTTTTTTACTTATATTTTTCTAAATAATATAATAGATTCTGGAGAGTACAATAAAAATATATATTATTTTTTTTTATAACAGTTGTACACAAAGGCCTTGATGTTTACCCAGTTTCTTCCTTCAAATAGTTTTTTGCGGTCTTTTAAAAGGGTTTCAACCTCAATTTTTCTGGGGGCTTCATTTGTTTGATGTGAGTACTAAAGAACTCTTTCAGAACTTTCTTCTGTTCTTCGGTCCACCTGTCTCTTCGATTTTTTTTTCTTTCTACTTTTAACTTCATCTAGAAATAATACAAGTATGCATTTCATATTCTTCTTGCTTTATAATTATGTAAACATAATTTGAAAATGGAAGTAAATACTCACCGGATTCTGAATCCGAACATTCCTCAACTTCTTTGCAAAGTTGGTTTTGACGATGTCTAATACCACTTGGACCAGCTACAGTTATAGGAGAGCGGCACCCCTCCTGCGTCTCTGCAGGTAAAGTTGAATCTGATTCTGAGTCAGATTCTACATTGTCTGAAAACTCAATTTCATCTAATGTTTTGCCACTATATTCGGCACCTTTTCCTTTATTGATTGCCATTAATAGTTTCGACACCTTCGCCGTCTGATAAATTTCTTGAGGTAACCTAAAAGACAACACCTGTGTTATAAAAATATACTTTCAAACAAAATATGCATGTAAAGACGACGTAAGTATTTGCCGACACAGTAAAGAGTAAGTTTACGATGGCTTCTTACATTCATTAATAGTTGTGATAGTGCTCATTATATTATTAAGTTGTACTTATAAAAAAGAAAACCTCATATATAGTCACAATACTAACCTGTAATACGTTTCATGGGTTTTTTTGTATGTCCCATGAACGTCGCGAATTGCTCCATTTCTTTCTCGTTTACGTTCATGACTTGTAGCACAGTTGCAATTTGCTTTCTTAGACGTGTCGACGTAAATAATTCTTGGTTTTCTACTCCCGATTTCGTAGCTAATTTCTTTAATACATGGTAACCGCTAAGAGATTTATCATTTGTAGCAGGGTTTGGAAACAAATAATCGTTTGTTTCCGGTACGCATTCCTGTCTAAGGCTTAACAGAACGTCTATAAAATTTTGAATATTTTTAGAAAACAGAATTGGAACTGGTCGAGTGTGCTTTCCACCAGTAATAACTCTTTTAAAATTTCTTGTAAGAGCTCGTTCTGTCTCTGACAATGTTTTCAAAAACTCTTCTTGTTGTTTTGTTGATAGATCGGTATTATTATAAGATTTTACTGTTAAGTATTGAACTTCACTGATGCGTTTTCTATTTAATAGTAAAGTTAATGCTAGTACATTTTCACACAGTCTTCTAAATTCTTTTTTAATTTGCAATCGTCTCTTTAAATTTTCACACGCATCCTTCGCTTCTTGCATCACAAATTCTTGAAATTTTATAAGATCGGTAGTTAGAGGAAATAGTTTGGGTTTCTGCCACTGATTCTCCTTAAGATTTTTCAGGGCCAAGCTTGATATTTCGCAATTCCATTGGCTTTCTATCAGATGTCTTAAACGTTTAATATTTTTTAATTTTTTTTCGGGATCTTCGCACACTAGAAAACGGCTTTTTTTAATAATCATTTTATTAGCTACATCGCACACTTGCTTCAACGTGGTACCCATATGTAGTGCTAGACTGCTAGCTTTAAAGGTTTTTGCTTCTGTATCGTAGCCACTTATTATTTTCGTAGCTAAAATTATATTATCAAAAAATTCTGGCACTAGTACGTCGATTAAGCTGCCAATACCGGTAGTTTCTTTCAAATTTATTAATAGTCTTGCTAACTCTCTCATTTTATTTGATACTACCGTTTTAATTTGAGGGCGTTTATGTTTCTGTAAAAGATTTTCTCCATAGCTACATATCAGTACGTCATTAGCAGCAGTTTTTGATATAATATCAGGTCTCATAATTGATAAAACTTCTTTCTTAAGTCTGAGAGAATCATAAAATTCCTTATTGCTTGAATAAATGCGTAACATTTGGCCTTCTCCGAGGTGATTTTGGCGCCCCAATACTGATTTTTTAATTAAAGCACATTTTTTTCTGTGTCGCCTTAAATAATCTCTTTTGAAATACCCTAAACAGTCTTGGCATGTGACATAAAGATCCTTTCCTCCAAATTTTGTTCACTCAGATCTCTTGGTCGTCTTATCGGGCGTATGACATTAGATTGGTTACTGTTAAGATAATTTCCTTGACGACGTAATACATCTAATAAGACTTTTCGCTTTGGGTTCTTTAGTGGCATTGCAAGTATTTCTTTGACAGCACCCTCACTATTGTGATGTCTAGATAAGTGTCTAGGAAAGTGCGTTACATCCTGATAACAATAAGGACAAATGCTCCTTTTTGTCCATGGCCTACTATTACTGCAATGTTCAATACTTGGTTCCTCTTCCTAAAAATATAGGAAGCCATTCATAGAACAAATAACTTTGTGAGAGAGAAGTATGAGAGATCAGTAATCTTAAGTAAACTATGTTACCTTAAGGCCACTTTTTTAGATAGATACCATATATTGTGCATATCATGTGGTGCAAAGTTGGCGTGAAAAAATTTTCTTGTTATTCATATTTCGTAAAATATTCATTAAAATAAAAGGTTCTACACATTGGGAAACTAAATGTTAGTTACTCATACACAAAATAGCCCCAGCCGTTGTACCTTTATTTGTAAAAATATCGAGTGACTTTTGCATTAGAAGTTCTTCAAGATCTGATTTTATTGGGAGTAGCATCAATATACATTGTATACGACAAGCTAAACATGCAAAAACTTTTATGTTATTGTTAATGAACATTTTACAAAATAATTCCAACGCAGCGTTAAATTTTGTACGATACGTATTAGTATTCCCATGTCTGCTCGGTTTAGTTTTCCTATTGATAAGGATTTTTATTAAATAGAAAAGATCCCATACTTGGTCCATAATAAACTATGAAACTATTAAGATTGAAATAATTAGAAAAAGCTTGATTTATTTAAATTATAGGCGCTTTTAGTAGAAATATATTCGTAATAGTAGTGATAAAACAGGGAAACAAAAGTAAACAGCAAAAAATCCATTGTTTTAATTTTAATAATCAATATAAATTTTTTACAATTCAGTGCGAATTGTTGGCAACAGAAAAACTAAACGAAAACTAAAGACATATTGGGTGCAGTAATACAGATCATTATAATATTTAGGCCCATATAGAATGATGTTCTACTGCTTTTACCGCTACAATTCTCCCGAATTTAAGAATTGTTCTGTCTGTATTGTTTTGTTTATTTGTTTTAGAATTTAGATCACGACAGGTAATATCTTTTAGAATGTCTATCCTTTGATTGTCAATAATAGTTATTTTCTTGCAAGTTTTGTCTATGCTCCCTCTCTCTTGCTCATTTGCATCAGTATGTACAATAATCTAAAATTCCATTTTACAATTTGGCGAATAAAATTTTGCAGAAAAATAAATTGTTACCGGCTGAATGTAAGGTATCTCTAACGATTGGTTGGATATTGTATTTGAGGACGAAGTGATAATACTATCATTTTGTGGTTCTGTTATAGTGCAGTCGGCTTCATTTGTAGATGCTGCAGTTATATGTTGCACGTTGTTTGTGTCCAAGGCTATTTCTGTATCTGTTGGTTCTCTTAAATTTTGTAAATTTGTATATATTCGAGGCTCATGTATTGTTTCACTTGTCATATCTTGAATCGATTTAAATTTTGACAAGTTATCCTAAAAAATAAAATTTTTGCAATTCATGTATTTTAATTTCAAAACTATTTTACTGTTTCTTGAACAGAATAGGTTGCCAACAATTGCTTCTCTTCGTTAAATAGCTCTGTATCGCTTACACTGATATTAGAAACCTATAACACACAATATTGCTTTTTTGTTTCAAGAAATTGAAATAATTTTGAAAATTAAATTTTTCTGAAAACCCTACCGTATCTGCTGATGTTTCAAACTGGGAAGCTTTGAAAGAATCATCGCTGTAGGATACGGAGGATTCCCCGCTTGTGCTATCGATTTGTAATTCGGAATTCAATTTAGTTGTACAATAGGAAACCTAGCAGCAAAATATTGATAAACATACTATTAAAATCAGATTACAAAGTATAGATGTGAACTACTGTTATTATTATTTTTAGCAAAAACTATTTTAATGAAATAGGTATTTTTGCTTCACACGCAAGAAACAAAAAGATTTCGTTCCGGGATTTTTTGGAATAGTAAACTTTCTTTTTTTGAATTATAAATAGCGACAAAAAGCATATAAATGTTTATACTTGTTAAATTAAGCAAAAATTTTATTTCAAAAAAGGATTGTGCAAAAAGTAAATTTACGCTTAGAGCGTAGGTAAATAATAAGTTGCGGAATCAGCATTCTCGGCAGATGAACCGTGGGCGTATCTATGTATTGCAAGCAGCGCAATCTTGTATTTCTTGCATTATAAATTATAACATATTGATTCGATAGTTAGCAACCATTCATATATAATTTTATGAATAAAAGAAACATTAGCTTTACTTTTTCTTTAAAACATGAAAATTAAAGACCTAAAGTGATAATCGACATAAGAGAAAAATAAAACTTTTACTAAAAGGAGTGTCAGCGGGAAGTCCCCTGTCTATGCTGTGTAGTTTTTAAATGTGTAACTGATGCTGCTGTGAACTTTTTAAACAAAACCATAGGTATTGCAGGATTTTTTATTTAGATTAATGAAAAGAAACTAATTTTAACTGTAATTGCTTACCTCCTTTTTGTGTTTTCTTAAGTTATATGGTAAAGGGAATTTTACATACGAGTCCTCCGTGGATTCGTCATTACTGTGTTCTATATAACATGAAAATAATGTTACATTAAATAATACTACATTTTGCACGTAAGTGTATTTATATATGTACGTACCTGCTTTGGTAGCTAATTCTACCATAATTTTGCCCCGACTCCCGAACATTGTAGGTATTATTATATTAATTCTGTAATATATGCGAGGCGTTCTGAATCCCATATATTACTAACTGAAATGCGATGTAGTTTTTAGTAATATCAATCAGTATACATTTCTGAACGGCAACACTGTTGGGCTTAACGAGGAGCAGAGGATATACACTTTTATATAAACGGGCTACACAAACTACACTTCATGTATACGGGCTTCACAACGTATTAGCAATACATAAAAACTAAATTAATTATAACACCTTACCCCTCATTGGTGCCTACTAATAAACGCAGGGAATAGTATTATTTAAGCGATATATACACTAATACCATTGGATCTTAAGGTCGGGTGGAAGAGCGTCCCGTTCATATAGTGGGCTTTACAACGTACGGTTTATACGTATATATATATATGTATATACGTGCTTCCACTACTTTTTTTTCAGTATTATTATACCTATAATATAAACGAATTATACTTAGGGTAAGTCGAGGAGAAATGGATCTAGAGGAGAGATAGATCACTTCTTGTAATTTTGAGCTTATTCCACCGATTGAGCTGGCTGTCTGTGAGTTAGTGTGTCATAACATACAGACAAAAAGTAAAAAAGGTCATGTCATGACCACGTTTATTTATAAAGTTAGAAGACCATCATTTTCCGATCCACTCAGAAAATGCTCCGAAATTCTCCTTGCGCGACAATAACAATACATTCCCCAATCAATTGTTTCGATTTGTTCCATAAGTAACACGTGAGTCGAAGCATTTATTTCTTCTACAAGGTGAGTATATGTTATTATACATGATCTACGAACCTATATCAATTAGTTGTACACATTAGTTTTCCTCGACGTTCGAGGAGAGACGGTAGGAAAATGGAGGAGAAATGGTTCAATAAGGCACATCTCTTTTGCTTTGTTTTTTGTATTATCTTAATAATATGCAACTCATTATTGTCATTTAGAGTCAATATCGTAGTGCTCTGTATATAAGGAGTAAAAAAATTAATTTTCCATTTCATTCGTATTTGTGTTTGTGCTTTGAAAACAACATAAGAAAATGTCAAACGTATAAGCGGAAACCTGGATCGACTCGAGGACTATAGGACAAAAACTATATAATGTTGTTTATGAGACTAAAAAATGAATAAAAATTCGTCATATAATCAATATTTATACTAAATATGATAGTAACATTCATTTTTTCTTTCTTATCCATCTCTCCTTGAAAGATCCATCTCTCCTCGATTTTTTTATTTTCTTTCAAACGTGTCGTATGGTGTCAAATGTTAATAGAAACGGATCTTGATATATATGATTCTCTTCACAAACAATAAAACTTAAACTTACACGGAATAGTTTTTTTTTTTCTTTTCGCGAAATCTAGATTAGATGGAAAAATAAAAAAAAGTGATTCATCTCTCCTCGACATACCCTATATGTAGATACTTTAGAATTATATTTATATTTACTCCGCATTTTTCAATAAATCCTCATGTTATAAGGACAAAATAATTTTCTGTTCTTGGTAGGATATTAAGTGAAAGCTGTATTGCATATTTCCGGTATTTTCTCCGATAGAATAATTTCGTTTATATTGTAAAGACGGAATTATATCGATTGTTCCCAACATCGAAACCATAAAACTGATCATTTCACGGAATATATAGGATCTCAAAGCGTATTCTATTTAATATTATGTATGGCACGTGCAACTGTTTGTTTAATAAAGTAAACAGCATGAGTATTCATCCCGCGAGGCGCTGTTTACGGTAAAAAAAATTTTCCGTATTCATATACATACGTATGTATGTATGTAGGTATACATACCTGCATACGTCACATTTAGGTATTTATTCGGTGATCTCTAACGACTGAATACCTTTCACGCTTTTATGTTTAGATGTCCGAGAAATATATTTACGTAGTTGACATGAAAAACTCATTAACTCTCCATAGAAAAACTTTAGAATAACACTAGTTAATGAGGATTAAGTTAAAGCAGTAGTCCCCAAACTTTTTTGCCTCGCAGATCACATTTTTATTATTTTATTTTTTGGGTAAACTCTCGCCTCCTTAATATCGAATTGTTACAAATTTATCAACTTCAACTGTGTGTTTGTCAAGTAACACAGAAATAGTCACTTTGATAGGTGTAACTGTATTAGAGTGACAATGTTAAAAAACATGTTACACCTTTATTAATTCAAACGACAATCGAGTCCAATTACAACCTAAAATAATTATACAAAAAAATAAATACTTTTAATAAGGGAGATAAGATTGATACTTTAATAGCAACTTTTTTTTGAGAAGCGTAGCAATAGCGTATTTCTATAATAAAACATCCTTGAACCTAGTTTCAAAGTTACGTAAAACATAAATATTGAACGTGGGTTGAAACGTCTTCATCTTGGCAGTTTTTCTGTGATAAATTCGGAAACTAGGAAAATTGTATTAAATTAATTCTGACAAGAAAAGCTGAGATTATTAACTTTATTTTTATTAAACTCAGAGCGTCAATTAACAAATCTGTTAAAAAAGTAATATCTGCTTTCCACTTGCTCAAATTTTCTGTTAAAATTGAATCTTTATTAATTAAAACAGCAGATGCCTGGAGTTTGTTTTAAGGAGCTTTCTTGGTGACGTCCAAGCGAACATACTATCAATCGTGGATCTCTTGTAAAATTATTTGAAAGTATTTCAAATCTGTACCTGTTTTACCAGGGTGGCACCTTTTCAGATAATTTTAGTTTCAAAGTGTTATTGCTCAAAACTCTAATTTAAAGCAACTAAATTGGTTTGACCACTCGACGAAGAATCATAGATCTCCCATTTTTCCATAAAGCATAGAGTCCTAAATCTAGTTCCAAATCCCCATCATGTTTCACAAACGTTTATATTTTAGAAATTTTTACATCAGAAGTACTTTATAGGTCTAATATGAGAGTATATAGATAAATACTATTTGTTTTATGTGAACTATTTCTAAATTTCGGTGGCGATCAGCTCAAATTGGATCCATTCTGGTGGACCTTCCTTTAAATCGCATGCAACCCCAAGTTTTGTTTTTGCTGACATGGACCTCTTGCAGTTTGGAGGTGACCCGCAGAGCTAAAGTTTAGATAGGTCACCGAGCATCCTAAAAGCATATGCATAAGAAGAAGTGTTTAGAAAATATTATACTTATCCAGGCGCAAGCGTAATGAATTAATTATTTGAATGCTGAAAGATTGCATTAAACGATCTTAAATTCCTACCTATTACCTATAAATATCAGGATACTACTCAATATATGGATTTATTGTACGCAATAAAAGACAAAACAATTTTACTTTGACTGTATTAAATACTTGTTATCAAATTTAAAAATGTACTCGTTCGCTTTCAAGCGTTTTGAATGCTATTAATAAATCACGTGAGTAATTAAAAATCTGTACTCTTCAACAATATTGTTCAACAACTTTGATATACCTATACTCTCTACAATATGATTCCACAATTGAATTTCTGCGTGCGGAAAGGGAAGTATCTATTACAAAAATATGAACGCTTGAATAATTGATTAAATTGATTTTTAAAAGTTCTGGAGTATTTACATTTTTTACTATACTATGTGGAAGTAAAATAATGAGAATTTCTTTTTATGCGGTAAGGATTTTGTTTTCAAAATACTAATAATTAACAATAAAGTAATATTACCTTACTATATTCTGAATTGCTCATGATTTAGAAGTAAGAAAATTCTCCAAAAGAAAAATTACCGGGTTAAGGAAAAAACCGTTAAAGCTAAATTATAACGAAAGCTGCAGTTTCAATATCTGAAAAATTTGCGACTCAATCCAAAAATCTTATGTCAATCAATTTTCCGTAATAAAACGAAGTTAAAACTGCAAAAAACTCTATAAAAATTCTAAATCTCCAGGGCCGAATGTAATCAATCCAAAATCCTGCAATCCCAAAAAATATTACATACACTATAGTGAAGCCAAATCCTAAATAAAAAGTTCTAAACCAATTGATAACATCCTAAAAAAAATTGTAAAACTAACCAAGCAATGCAATTCCAAAATGTCGACATTAAAAAAAAATTGTAAATATTAAATCCAAAGTGTAATTTCAAATAAATTCATAAATCAACACTCCGATCATTCTTCGTTTGAACTGGCTCATTCAACTCTACTAATGAAGCAATCTAGAAAACAGAATCCCCCTACAACAAAACAAAATTGGAATGAAAGTGCGGCAAAGTGGGTTCGAGTACGCTTCTCCCGTTTTGGACGCAACCTGCAAAAGTTCGTCTTATTCGCCCATAAATCCATCAACAGCTAAAACATTCGGTTTTGGATAAAACGTCAAGCAAAAAAGCGTAACAACAACGCATATTTTTTTTAACATAAATGAGTACCCTTTACCTTTCATTTTTTAAATGATAATTTGCACTCTTCTTTCTAATTTTCGTATTTTAATCTTTAGACAGCCTTGCATAACATATATAATCCCTTAATGGAAATTACCTATTTTCTGTAATTCATCCATTTAAAACGGATTAAATTAAGAAAATGGATTAGTTTATTCTCGATCCACGATATATGGTACATCCAAGCCATTATATACCTTTATATGATTACAACAAACAAAGTATCGGCTGACTGCACGTCTATAAACTCCTATCAGGGACTTAGGCTTAACAAACAATAACTAGCTACGCGGGAAAGGATAAGCAGCACAAAAGACGAAATAACAAACGACCGCAACACCATTTCCAGAATAACTACCTGCAGGAAATCTATTAACGAAATAAAGCGACGTTGCCAAATTGCTGCAATTGAATATCTACACAACATCTGTAAATGTATTTCGTTTTTTTTTTAATACATAACCGGTATGAAAATTATACCGCTATTACTACATTATATATCCGTAAAATGTATAAATTGTACATTTTGGCAACCAAATATAGCTTTTAAGCACCGTAGGAAAGCAAAAAATACATGACATAATGTACATAATAAAATTGTTTTGACATATAAAAGATATTTAATGAACCACAAATCTATAAAGTTAGGTACATCTATTGTAAAAAAATAATAAGACATGATGTTGCATTATCAAGTGAAAAGCATCGTCTGTTTTTATTTAGGCGGGAGAAGGAAGTTGAGCAAATTGACACACGAAAGTAGCTTTCATCTGCAAATATAGAAAAGTTGCGTATGGCGTATGCGAAAGCTGTATAACCATCGCATATGGCCGACGAGATATAGGGATGTTTGTGTTTTTTTCGCTTTCAATTCGCCCGAAACCAGTTTGCTAGGTTCGATATCCGAAAACTTAAACAAACCTCCGCGACAGCATACTTCGATAGCAATTATTATTTGTTTACTTCTACTTTCGTTGGATATCACTAGAAAAGAAATTTCAAATTCTATATACAAGTTGTTGCATCGTAAATTTGCAAATATTTTGATAAAAAAAACTTTACACAAATGCTTTTCGATTTTCTTTCACCTTAAATTAGTTCATTCAACTTATGTAATCGTATGTAAAGTCAGAGTTAAACAATGATTAACTTACGTCTCAAACTACACCTAACGAATTAACCACCAAAAATCGAGTGTCACCTACTGGAAATTTAAGAATTTGAAGCTTTCAGAGACGTTGTAATCTGTTGTATAACCAGAATTTTGGTGATCCTAAGCCATGATTTTAAGTTGACATTGAGGTAGTCTAACCTGGTTTTTAACTGGTTTGAATTAATTTTAATGGTGCTAAATCATGAGCTATGCTTCTGATGGTTGTGTAACTATGGTCCAGCAGACTAAACTTGTTTCAAAACCACAAAATTTCCGGAATTCGTCGAGGAATCACATAACTGCTGCTACCTTTATATACATATATACATTATAATATATTGGGTTTCCCAGACCTTTCCGCCTTGACTGCCATGTTAAATTGTAAGGATAGTTTGCATTTGTGGTCTCATACTTATTCGAGTCATATTACCTATATCCTCTTCGGTCCACCGGTGCAGCCGGCTCGACACTTTTAAATTATTTTTTTTACATAAATTCAATGCACCCGTTGTCGCTTAAATCCATGCGGCCAGCGGACTGGACGTGCATAGAGCAACGTAGCATTTTTTGTACTAATGTTTACGTAGTCGCGCCATTGTTATTGGAACGAATTGTGTGAGGTTATGAGTTAAAATGGATCATTGTAAAAAAGACAGTAAGATTCGTGTTTTTTATGTACATTTCTACAAATTATAATTGGAAACTGTTAATTAGACAACTGACATTGTGTTGACGATGTTTGTTTCAATTTGATTTACAAAGGGATTGCTCAAGGGGTAGTTTTGTTAATTTCCAGTTTACTGGACGTTGGGTTTGAATTCATCAAATTCATAAAATGTATTTCTTAGTGTTTCACCTTCAATTGAATGACATAATTTAATTTTTAGTTCATTATTGGGAAAAACCATTGTCTGAGGAGGAGTTGGCCAAAATGGCGGTAAACAGTGATCTTGAAGGCGATTCAGAAGAGGACATTGATGAGCTACATGAGTCTTCAAAAATAGATTATGAACTATCTGAAGAAGAGGAAATCGGACGCAGCTGAAGATGACATGGTGCATACTGTAGATTTTGACGTTAGTGTAACGCACACTCTAGTTCCAGTAGCTTCACCACGAACTCTTGATAACTTTTCTTCAGAACACGAACTACCTCTAACTTCATTTCAAAAACTTAAACGACGAAGGTGATTTTCCTCCAATGAAAGTTTCAGAATTTCGATTAATACTAGTAGGTTAGTATTTATATATTTTTTGATTTAATTGATAACGCGAGTAAGCAACACTAAAAATGCGCGCACCTTTTTCCTAGTTGCGTCCGTCCAACGAGCCCACCAAGTTTCCTCAACCAGTCTCGCCCAGTAAGACGATGTATAGTATTCGAAATAGCGCTTTAGTTATGATATTTTATATTGAAAAGAATTGTTATTCTTCCGCTTAATAGTTATTTACTCTAGAGAGAACAAATATAACGAACCTTGTTTTAGAATAAATTCTTTGTTTCTTTGTTATTGTATGTATACATCACTCTACCTTGTCTAGCTCAAAATACGTTTATCGGACTCCAAATACCTCCTTTATCCATTTGTATACATGCCCAGTCAAACATAACCAAAACTATTCGCTTAATTTGTTATCTACATCTTCTTTCAATATTTTGCCGAGAAAAAATGTATGTGTACACAGACATAAACATTAAAATCACATTGTCTAGCATTTTGGGACGGGTACTACAAACATTCAATTAAATCAAAAATGAAGCAAATTTATTAAAGAAAGAAAGGTTTAATGAACAAAAAAATTATAAATCAAATTTTATTTACTTATTACAAACATACATATGTATATATTAATGAAAAAATAAATACTTCTGAAATAAAATACTAGTATTATTCATAGAAAAATTCCCAGTTCTATGCCATTAGGACTTAATGCCAAAAATTCCCAAGATAAACGATGTTTTTCTTTTGAATGTGCAGTATGTTCTAGTCCAACATTCATTACTTCGAGGATCTAAAACGTATTGAGGAGCGCAAACACACTGGGATCTGCAAAGCGGCACCCATGCACAAGTCACATTTTTATGTGTACCGTATTTACACACGTCTGGGCAGCTGGAAGCACAACTGTTATATACTTGTCTTCTTCCACATTGTTGCAAGGGCCACACTGAAACAATATACATTAACTGTAAACTGCACTCGCTTTTAACCTAATTCGTATCTCTTTTTGACGCAAGTTGAAAGGATGTAACGCACATGCATTACCACACCAAAGAAACCAGCACTTACAAATATACATTATACAATAGAAGTGCTAGGAAATTTGAAAAAATGACGATATTAATTTTCGTTACATTTAACGTGTCCACCTCGAAGTATACAATGTCACGTTACATTTGTTATTTGATACTGTCATATATTTTTATCATTGTATCTCCGGTTATAAGTTCTGTACTAATGTTTTTAAATTTCAGACTATTCTTAGAAAACCCGGAGTTTTCTTATACGACTTATTTTGTTTAGTAGCTTACTTTTTAAATTTTTTATTGGTATTTACCTAGAATCTTAGTATAAGTGTTATCCGAACTGCAGAATAAATGACTACAATTTTGTTAGTTTTATTTTTCAAAATTGTCATAGGCCTGGCACTTATCCAAGATAGTGCCCCGCAAATTTGAAGCAGTTTATACTAATTTTGTGACGAGTACTGTAGTTTTAAGCATCAAATACGGTTAGCAACACTGAAACATACGAATAGCACTGAAACTATTCTTTTTCAGTGATAATTCATCTGTTTCGTTGTCGATGGGCCACTCTGTATACAGGAATTCTCAGCATTCTCCGAGGAGACGATGACATTTTCTCGGAGAATTGTTTCCCGATAGATTTGCCATTCACTGTTGAGAGCAAAGTTATTAACAGCGCAGCACTATAAACGGCGCACGATAGTGCTGTAACAAGGCCATGTAAACACATTTACCACAATAATACTTACACATCTAGAGTTGATGCGATACTGGTTGTAGAGTTCCAAACAAAACACAGATGCATGTATACTCAAAGCAAAAAGAAATGGAACAATTACAATACCGATATGTATTGAAATTGTCCCATTTCTTTTTTCTTTGAGTATACCCATTTATCAGTAGAGTTAGCAACCTTGTAAATAACCGTTATGTGAGCTCGAACATGTTAACATTCTACGCAGCTTTAGTCCCATCTAGAGAACACATGACTGAATATTTATAGAACATATTCGTTCTTACGGAAAATGATATTTCTTATATAAAAAATAAATTACTTATCACCACCTATACATATACCTAAATGTCCTACGAAATTGTTAAATTTTATATAAAAAAGAACTGTGATCTTCGTAAATATCTCACAAACTAAAATCACTGATTTTATTGTGGAAACGTATTGTGTGGTGCATTCAACTCAATTAAAAATAGAAAAACGAACTTATTAAATGTTCTTCTTCTTTCTAGAAATGGCATTGATAATTTCCATTTTTATACATACATTTTACACTTGATTGACCCAAGTAATTTATCATCTAAAATATTGGTGATAGACTTACCTATGCTTCCTTCATATATATTGAATAAAAGAACTGTTACTAGGATGAATATTATAACGAGCTTCATTTTCTCTAACGACACCGACGCTTTTACTTTTGGACAGAAACTGTTACATGTCGTTTTCATATAGACTTCTATTCTAAACTGACGAGATAAGGGTACTAAAATTTAATTATGATAGCGAAAAAGCGTCTACGATGTATAAATCGTTGACTCAAATAGGTTTAATGTAGTTCTTTACAAACAATTTTATTACAATTTTATCTGCAACGAACAACGACACACCTTAAAACATTTTCAATATCCTTAAAGTGTTTACGGCATCAGAGGTAGTTGAGAGATATCTGTAATGAAAATTCTTTGAAATATCATAAAATGATAGTTTGGATAATATTTATGATTACAATGTTCCGAGTAAACTTATTCATACTTTTCTATGGCTAATAAAAATTTTTATTTTAGCGTTTTGTGGAATATTATATCCAGTACCTAAACAAATCCTTTGTTGTCAATCTCATCAAATTACTAATATGTATGATAAGTATCTTCTTCAAAATATATACTTAACTATTTAGAATTCAAATTCTCGTTGAATTGTATCTTTTCAATTACAATGTCGATATGTTATTGGTAATATTGAATGACTAATAAATAATATTGAATGAATAATAAATAATAGAAGGTATTATATGTATACATATGTATAGTGGAGACGAACAAACAGAGCGATCGATCAAAAAATGTCGCTCTGTCGAAAAATTTCATCTTCGATTTAATCCTCTTTTTTGTCAAATTGTAACAGCTGCCTCAGCGACAATATACGACCGTATTATTAATAGAAACTCACATATACCCTTCTGAAGTTTGGTGAAGATCTTCTTCAATCGTTAACATTAGTTACATCAGCGATTTCCGTTTCAATAATACGGACGTAAAAAAAGAATTACTAGTTATAATTATTGTTGCACGCACTTATCATATAATAACGAAAGGGTATAGTGTTCAACAAAAAAATTTGCAGTGTACAGATAAACGTAAAACTACAAACTTCTAGGGCACAATATGTCTAAATTTTCGATGAAGTTCTGCACAAAACCAAAATATAAAAATAACCAGGTAGTTGCAATGTAACAGCTAATTTTCATCATCAGTGACGCAACTTTAGGAATTTGTCTCTCTTGGTATCCCTCATGCATAAATATTTTTTTCTACCTGCCATACCAGACGCGTACAATAGTCGGAGGGATAGGTAACGGATATTTTAGTGATCTCAATGTAGAAAGACATTTCTACTATTCTACTTTTAATCGAGAAAACCAGTTGCCATTTTAGTCAGTTTTATAACAGGAGTTAATAACTAGCAAGCCAATTTTCCTGTGTTGCCTGTGCTAGATACGTATCACATAACTTGGTATAATATTTAAGATTCCATTTATTCATTCATCCAAAATGTAGAAGACAATGATTTTATTTACTAAAACCCCTGACACCATGTTTTCATCGAAAACATTGACAAGAGAATTATTTTGTTTACTAAATTCCC
Source organism: Holotrichia oblita (assembly GCA_023690525.1). NCBI lineage: Eukaryota > Metazoa > Arthropoda > Insecta > Coleoptera > Scarabaeidae > Holotrichia > Holotrichia oblita. Next base: position 37,685,600 of record CM043019.1, on the reverse strand, counting down.
ATCCCACACATTTATTTCCTACCAATATCTGCAATTTTGAAATCCCATGTTTTTATAGGCACGTTGTATTCATTTGAAAACACAAAAATTGATTGTCGATGACATTTTACCGGTCATAGGAAGGATTCTGATCTAAACTGGTAATACTCATTCTTATCAAATCTTATTTGCTTTATCAATTTTTTGTAGCAAACATAACACTACAATACTAATAAATTCTACATGCCTTGTGCAGAAAATTCAATTTTAGATGTTCTTGTGCTAATCTGATTCTGAACTCATTTGATTACGAGAAATATAAATCACCAGAAATGCTAACAAGAGTAATGAATATTTTAGGCTAGTACAAAATGTTATATCAACACATCTTTAATACACAACAATGGATTTTTTTAATAGCAACAATAAGAGCGCTTTGTCTATAAAATTCTCTAACGTGTCTTGCTAAGAATCATCTGAAACTCCACCACAATTTCAGGTGTTGCCCTTCTTGTTGTGCCCAGTGTACATACTTTAGTTTGTCATGATTTTAATTGTATTATTATAACAAATTTGATGTCCTAATTTTGATATTTTATATAAATAATGTTATTACAAGTTTCGTTTTATTTATAAAAATATGTTATAAGAATTAGCCTAGAGTCTAGGCCCTAGACAATATGTTGATATTAAACTCAGCGCGCCATCTATTCCAGTACTACTCAAATATTTAGCAAGGATATTGGATATAAAATAGTTCAGAAGCAACGGTACAGGAAACTGTCAAATATTGCTATAATCGAGCATAATAATTGTTCTAATTTTCAAATGATCGCACCAGTATAATTATTCTAAATTTGTTTTCATATCTATTTTATGTAATAAATTGTAAAAAAATAACTATGAATGCATAAACAATAAAATTAAATATTAAATGCTTTTTTTTCTTAGAGCAAGTTATTTTTATCAGCCATTTCGTTATGCATCCATAAATACTAAATTTTCTATCGCCCAAAACATATTAATTATTCAGTTCTATTGATTTCAAATAAATAGTTTAAATAAGAATAAATACATGATATAAAATGACTATATAAAACTAAATAATATTTAAATAAACATGTTTGTATTATGATATTTGATGAGATTATTTTTGTTTAGAACTTCTGTATATTAGGCTAAATATTAATTAGGAATCCATGCTAAAATAAAATTTAAAAACTTTTATTTGTCAAAATATTTTCTACGACTTTTCGTATAGCTGCAGATAATTTTAAATTAAGAAAGATGAACAGACATTTTTTGTGCTTCGTTAGATATGCCCAGAGAATTAAGGTACTAATAACAATAACAATTATTATCTAACTTAACCTACCTTTCTTATTATGAGCAGCTAATTTTCATGTGCATTTTATTAGCAAATGTCGTGAGTGGGAAAAAGACAGAAGGGAGAGATTAAAGAAAGGATTTACATCATTATGCAAAATCCTACCATGCTATGAACCATCACTTACTCTTAGCAAAATAGAAATATTGCAAAAGGCACAATCGTATATCGAAGAACTTCAAACACAAATTAAAGAACTTCTAGAAGGCAAAAACACAAAGCCAGAATGTAAAATTTTAGAAATTGTTGTGTATTAGATGTAATTTTTTATGATTTTAGGTAGTATTATCAAAAAACTTCATGATCGTGTAAAACGATTAGTAATACGGAATGAACAATTATGTAATTTATTAATAGATGCGGGTATCAGATTACCTTCGAGTGTGGAAATGTTAAAAAATTTAGAGGTACAAAAGTATGGTCCAATAGGATCACACCTGAACAGGCTAAAAAGTTACTTAAGAAAGAAAGTATGTTGAATATTATTCTTTATGAATTGTGCTATACTATTTATGATTAACGATTTTAGAAGAAAATGAAACAAAAAAACCGAAGAAGAAATTACAAAATAAAAACAGAAAAGTGAAAACTTCATCGCAAAGAAGAATACCAAAAAAATCAGATGTAATTAGGAGTCAAACCATTGCAACCAATTTGCTTCAGTCATCAAATTTTATAACGTTAGTTACTACGCAGTCTTGTTTCATCATTACAAATGCGCCATCTACAAATGTAAATCAAAATTGTCTTGCAAAAACAACAACAGGTACGTTACTTTAAAAAGATTTTTATAAATGTATGCTAAGACTTTAATATTTGCAGTTTTGACAAACTCAAATTTATTTTCAACACCTTTAGTCGCTTCTGCTGTTAAACCACCTTTAGTTATTACAAAAACTAATGGTGCTATAAATACAGTATCATCTGGTACGCTACTTGTTGCAAATGGCAGTCTTCTACCTGTAATTCAACAACCTACATTGGTTCCAACACAAACAATTATAACAAACCCTACTCCTATTGTTGTAAATCCAGCTACTGCTAATAATACATTATTTGTTGTCCCTAAAACGGATAACAAAGATGTTACTGTTAACAAACAATCGTCGATTTTGACTTCAACTATTAAAACAACTACGAATTCTAAAACGAATGTTTTAAAATCGTTACCATTGTTAAAGCCGAAAAGAAGTGACTTAACAAAAACAACACATGTTAATAAAGTTCCAATACCAGCGCTAACATCTAAATATACGAACAATCTGCTCCCTCAAGTATCTGTTTCTCAAAATTTAAAATCCAAACTTAAATCTAGTAAAAGCGCTAAAAAAGAAAGTAGTACCAAGTGTAATAAACCTGAGAAGGTAGAAGAACAAATCAAACAAAACGAAGTTGAAAATAATAAAGATGTTAATTCTTTAAATGAAGATAAAAGTAATAAGTCACAAAATGAGGAAAACGCCGAAAATCTTGAACCCACGTCAAAGAAACCAAAATTGGCAACTGAAGGTTCTGCTGATAATACAGATGAAAACAAGAAAATAAATATTATTTCTACATATTCTATAGATTCATTATGTAATGCTTTAACTGAACCTACTCCTATTAGTCAGCAATCTATAACTGAAAAATCGAATTGTATAGAAGAGATTCAAACAGAATTGAGCAAATTATCAGACGCAAATGAAAATGCAAACAAAGAAGAGGAGAAAATTGAGAAAGAAATTCCAGTAAGTTTACCTCAAATTCAGACAAATGATAGGAAAGAAACTTCTAAAACGAAAGAGGTAGTTGAAACCTCTACTAGCCAAGATACTTCTGATGCAAATATTTCAAAAGAGAAAGATGAAACAGCAAAACAAGATAAATCGAGCGTAAATCAGAAAAATCTCGAGCTTAATAACCATTTGATGCATTCTGATTTATCAAACGATATATTCGCTTCTTTATCACACGTATCCACAGTTGGTGGTCAAAATCCAGAATCCACATCTCCAACAGCAGCTTTTCTACTTGCATTTCCGTTAGTATCTTCGCTAAATTCATTGAAAGTTACCGAAGTGATCGAAGACGAAGTCACGGAAAGTCAACACGGAACTCCAACTTTACTTCAAATAGGAACAATGGATACAGCGAAACCTAATCAATCGCAATCAGACACTTTAACACCTAGTTTGTTGAATTTAGATAATTTTTCATTCTTTTCAAAAGAATTTTACCCATCATTTGATCCCATTGTTACATCATCTGCATCAACTTCATGTACTACAGTAACAACTTCCGCAAAAACTACTGAAGCAAAGAAAGAGTTCATTGATTTTAATGTAAATCCTTCAGAGAAAAAAGTTTCTACATCTGAAGCCAATTCAAAGAGCGATTTAAAATATACATTGAAATCTATATCTAATAAAGAACCGTCTACATATTTAAGCAATAAAGATCCACTGAGACGAGATACAACTTCCAGTTCAATTTGTCAAAACAATATTGTAACTTCAACTTGTGAAAATATATCTACAGTCTCGATTTGTCAGAGTGCAACTAGTATTTCAACTTCTCAGAACATTCCTACTGTCTCAATTGGCCAAAATGAATTTGTTGCACCAGTTTCGAAAAATTACAACACTGTCAATCATGCTACTTTATTAACATCAACTTGTCAGAGTATACATATACCTTCGTTTTATCAAAATTCTACACCTACGAATCAAAATAGCTTTTTAATACCATCCACATCAGTTCCAGTTTGTCAAACTTCATCCTTAACTCCTCACTATCATATATCCAGCTCCGTTAACCAAAGTGCTTGCCAAAGCACTTCTAAAACATTTTCTTCGTCCATTTCATCTTCTCAAAATGCTTTTCCAACTTCAAATTGTCAAACGTCAATCACTGTTAGTCAAACTACTTCATTAATACCTCCAACTTCTGTTCCCGTTTGTCAATATCCGTGTTCTACTGCTGTTAATAAGAGTGCCCCTCTTTTACCGCCGTTATCAGTGCCTGAAACTTCATCCATACCCAGCCTCCATGACAGTTCTATTAGGCAAAATGCTTCGTTGATGGTTCCTGCATCTGTTCAAAGCTCTCAGAATACATCTGGTCCAGCATTTTATCAAAGTTCCTCTGTTTTTAATAAAAATACTTCTGCAATACCTTCTTCTTTACTTCCTCCAGTTTGTCAAAACTCATCTATGCCTCCACTGTACCAAGGGCCTACCGTCGTCAATCATAGTACTCCTTTTATGCCGCCAATTGTACCAATTTCTCAGACGTCGTCAATACTTCCACGTTATCAAGGTTCTAGCAGTATTAATCAAAATGCGCCGTTTATACCGGTTTGTCAAGGCGCACTTACGATTCCAATAAGCCAACATTCTGCTGCAATTAGTCATAACGCTACTTTGGGTTCAATACCTCAAACTTCCGTTTCGACGTCACTTTACCAAAGTGTTTCAGTTACTTCATTGTTACATAATACGCCAATAACTTCTGTTTCCCAATCTCAAAATTCTAATATTAGCAGTAAAAATGTTGCTGCAACTCCAATTTCTAAATCCGTCTCTACGGCTGTGTTTTGTCCAAATTCTAGTATAAACAGTCAAAATTCTACTGTACCAGTGTCTCAGAGTATACCGGCAGTATCGCAGAATGCTGTAATAAGTCTTCCTAATACAAATCTTAATATACCAATAAATTCTAGCTCATCGGATTACAGTTTATCATATAACCATTCATTGTATAGCCATGCACAAACAGCAACAACTTCTTCTACTACAACACTTAGTACGAAACATCAAATAGAAAAGTCCAGAGTACAAGAGAAGAAAACTTGCAACTATTACCCCACAACATCATACTCAATTCCTCAGTATAACACTTTTAACCCATTTACGGACATTCCTAAATCTACTGTTACGTATCCAATGTCAACAAAATCCTATAATGATGCTTTATACACAAGTAATTCAACCTATGCATATAATTATCATTCCGATAATTTTACATCGACGTATTCGTCAGCAAAAACAAATACCAAACCTGAAAAATTGTATTATGGTTTAAATTATGACAACTACGATTATAAACATAATGACTTTCAAAAATACGAAACAACAAGAAATCAACAATTTGGTAATTATTATAACGAAAGTCATATTCGAAATAAAGAAAAAACTAATACAGAAATATTAAATAAGAATCATAATTCAAATACGAATACTACTAACAAAGCAACTGTTAACTGGATGACCACACCAGATATTAGACAACATCAAAATGATTTTATAGTTCCATCTCTTCCGAAAGAAATGGATTTTGCGTCAAATCCCATTTATTCCTCAAACTCTTTTAGTACACCTCAAACCACATATTTCAATGCAAGCACTAGTCTTTACTCTTCAAATGATTTTCATAACAATGCACCGTTCTATAGTATTCCGCCAAGTTCACTTCAAAGAAACGATTTGGAGGAAAATCAATTCTCTTGGTCCCCCTCGAAGCTACCTCAGGTACTTGATACAACGCATAATTTTGGTACTTTACCAACACTCGTTGGTGATTTGGCTTTGGGAAATACGCAACCGTTTGTTGAACAAAAAATTGAAAATAAAAACGTAAAGGAGTTCAGGGCTAAGGATAATACACGACGTTCAAAACTTCCAACAAACTATGATAATCAATCAAATTTCCTCTCCGTTAGTCAATTAGTCGACCACAATAAAAATGATGGTATACCAGGCAGAGTTACAAATAGAAGGAATAGCGGAAATAGGTCTTCAAATAAAAATTCCACGAGTTCCAAGAATTCCAAAAGGAAAACTGACAAGGACATGCATAATTTCAACAATACTAAAGCGGTTGAGAAACAAATTAAACACACGAATAATCAAGAATATCAAAATCAAAATAACGACAATTCGAACTGGATGGCATCATCGAATAAGAACAGAAATGCTAAGATACCATCCAGTAGTTATTCAGCAGAGGCGTTAATTGGTCATCACAATCAAAATGATATGAATAGAAATAGAAGTTCACAAAATTATCCGCCAGTAAACAAATCTTTACCAGTGCCGTTTCTCACTGACAATATTTTACCGTATTTTCCAATGGATATTCCTCAAGATAATACTTTGGCGCAACAAAATCAAAATTATCAATCAAATACTTTCACGCATAATTTTTCCTCTGGAATACAAAGTAGTGTTTATCCCAGTAATACATTCGTACCAAATCCAGTACCAATTACAACCAGCTATTTACCATCTACGAATTTTATACCGGATATTGGTGGCAATACTGATTATCCGCCAATTTTGCCGGAAAATACTTTTTCACACGTTGGAAATAAGCAATCAGAAAAGTTTTCGAAAAATAAATCTTTACAAAACGAAAAACCCAACGAAAAAAGAAGTGTAGCACAATCGAACAATTGTTCGCTGAGCACTAACAAGAAAACTAAAAAGAAGCAGCCCAATGAAACACCAAACCTTTCTAACTTTGATTTTAGTTTCCTTTCTATGCCTGCCGCAATAAATTCGCCAATTCTACCAGATGATTTCCACGCTCATACCAACTTTTTACCTCCACCTACCCCTACGCAACTCTATCCCTGTAAAAATCCATTATATGGCAAGCAAGATTTAACTACGAATAATTTATTGCCGTTGCCAACTGCTTCGAGAACCGGTGTGGCACATCCAGAAATTTCACCATCGTTAAACAACGTAGGAAACACGTTAACGAATTTTAATTTGAGTACTATCTTTCCGGAAATAAATAAGGTGATACAACTCAATTGTATGTTTTCGTAATTTAAAAATGTATTTATTTATTGCAGGGATCAGGACCGATGTCCGATATTTATTCCGAAAATGGTAAAGCAAAAGGTTATAATCAGAGAGAATTTTTAGGAGGTACTTCACAAGTAAGGCAGTAGAACATTGCGCAGCTATTTGGTGATGTTCCAAGCGTCTTTTAATGTTTTCAGGTACCGTTTAAGGCAAATTTGAGTTATATTAACTCACCTACGTCTAGTAGTTAGAATATTTTGATATGACCATAGAATATAGGTAATCTTCATATATAAACATCCCTTCCTCGTTGATAAAATTGTTTATAATCGTAAGAAATGTTAAAAGATTTGTTTTTAATAGTTCACAATTGTACAACTACATCAGATATGGGATAAATTGCAAGCAAGAATTAAAAATATGTGTAGATAGAACTAGAGCTGGCAAATAGTGCCAATAGGCAATGGCGGTGTCTTGACAAAAAGTGGTGAGACACATAAAGTGATACAACCTTCAGTCTTTGAATCTGTACGATATCTGTTGCATATACATATACAACAACTAAATACTATTTTGAAGTTGTGCGTTTACTTTAATCATGTCGCTATTATTATACACGTCGCGAAATATAACAACACTACATACCGAGCCTTCATTTTTGGCATTAAAACACATTTGTTCAGTCGTGACTGAAAGAACTCTGGAAACATATATCTAATGATTTCACACATACTATCCACTTTGTGATTTCACGGATTTATTTTTCATTTATTTTGTATATATTTTTTATGGGCCGCGCCAATGGATGTTGACGCAAATTTGCCAGTTTTATAAAACCAATAAATTTTGTAATTCGATTATTAAGTTGAATTAGAAAATGGTCTCATTAGTTTGAAATAAAGAAATTATTAAAAACATGTATAGCACAAAAGTTAATTGATTGCTATTAAGATCTTGTGTTCATTTTATTAAATGCTATAGCTGTTTGGAAAATATAATCATACACGGTTACAATCCAATTGTTTTTGTTGTTGTTTTGTGTGCACGACTAAATTTCGGTCTACACTGGATGTTATGCCACGCTGTTTACATGAAAATTCAATACGATACGATCCAAACATTTATCAGTTTAATCTTCAAATTGAATACAGATTTTTGTAGTATTTACATGACGTATTGAATACAAAAACGGTACTGAGATCGTGAAAAACGTAAACGTAGTAATTATATCTTCTAGATAGCTTTTGTGAGTTATGCAAATTGTTAATGGAAAAGTCGAATTCATCTACGGAATCTTCATGAGTTAGATTTTCACATGCGTTTATTGAAGAGTAAATGTGGAGTACAGTACTGTGCAATAAAATCTGAGACAAGTCGTACTGCCAATCTGTAGTTGTGTTGTGCAAAAAAAAACTGAAACATCTTATATCATAAATCTTGCTTCGGCGTTGTCAGGTGGTTAGAGTATGATAACGTTTTCTATAATTTAAAAAATCTTAATGTAATACCTTTTCGGAATTCTTACTACCACTTTACGGCACAGCAACAACACATGCAAGGAAAATAATAGTAGACAATATTAGTGCTACTAGATTTGTACAACTCTGCTGATAATTCTTTTAGTAGTATCTATATGAGAATTTCAAAGGAAACATTTAAAGAACATTCAATATTAAAACATTATTTTATAGCAGAATACAAGAAATAACAGAATAAAGCAATGAATGTATTTAATATTTGGTCATATGGCCGTCTGCAGCAACAACGTCGGTTAATCTGCCTAGCATTGAGCGAATTTAATTTCGCGTTAGGTGTTCATTCTAATGTCTCCCATTCTTTCTCTATAACCTCCCACAATTCTTGCGCATTGCGAGGATGAAAATGTGTTTTATAAATATTTTTGACCATATGTTTCCATATATTTTCAAGTGGGTTTAGGTCTGAACTTTTTGGAGACCATAGCAGAACTTCTATATTGTGATTCTGGAACCACCGTCCAGCAATGCGGTCTGTATGGACGGATCAATTGTCTTCCTAAAATATGTAGTTATTGTCTGGAAGGATTTGCGCTATAGGTGGTAGCATTACATGCTCCAATAGATATATCTGTATATATAGCGACAACAAAACGTCTATCGATATTCCAGCATACACGGAAACCAGCCGAACTTATCCAAGCCCACCCGTTTACGGAAAGCCGACATTTTCATCAAGTCGCGAATGCAGTGGTCTACTCTGACATTTCCATTGTAAAACAATTGGAGCGAATACTAATTGCGATTGGTTATTTTCGTAAGTTAATAAATTATTGGAAGATGCTGTAGAACTTTTTAATTGGAAACACGTATTTTTCGGCTGGCTGTTGATCTATGATAGAAACTGGAAAAAAATTTCTGTAACTACTTTCCTCGCTATAGTAAAACGATTAATTCTTATGTAATTTAGCAAGGTCGCATTTTCAGCATCAATGCTGCTTCTAGGACATCCGAAGCTGATTTTCCTCCATCTTGAATCCACTGTTTCCTTACATCAAACACGGTATTTTTATTTAAATTAAAATACGTTGCCGCTCTTCGTATTGACTAACCATCTTCTATTTTGGACAAAATCCGGGCTTTCATCAGTTGATTTAAATGTTGAGGCGACTGCAATGGTGTTTTAGTGTTTAAAAAAAGTCATTGAAATTTAATAGTTTTAACTGTCTCAAAATTTAAGGAAAAAATGACACTGGCAGTATATTTATTCAATTGACATTCCATCAGTATGAGATCATCAGACTTTAATTACACAACTTAAATATGTTTGTCCCAGATTTTGTTGCACAGTACTGTACATATTTTCAGAATTTTTACAAATTCCTTCCTCAATCACAAACGGTGGGTTGTAAACCAAATACCTATCGGCCTACGTAAAGCGTTATCTTAATCTAAGTTAATTTTTCAATAATATTGATATATTTTATGTATTTTAGAACAAATTTTACAATACTTCGTGTAGCATACTAAGTAATTATCATATAAATTAATAAGAACACCAAACACTTCAACCCACAAAACACCAAAAAACTTTACCAAAACACTGACGCGTTTCGACAGCAAAGCTGTCATTATCCAGGCGATAATAAAACTTGCTTTGCTGTCGAAACGCGTGGGTGTTTTAGTAAAAACTGTTTTTGGTGTTTTGTGGGTTGAAGTGTTCTACTTCTGCAGTGAAAAACTTAATATAAATTAATGTTGTTAACTTCGTCTCTGGCAGATAATCGCTAAAATTTGAAATGGTTGAATATTCTAGATAGAAATTTTGCGAAAATTCACATGTGCTAGATCACTTATGTTTCACGCGGAACAAGCATTTAAGTTTGTTCTGAATGATCAGAGCGATTAGATCGACGCACATTTATTTTAAATTTGTCTGTGACTGTATCTGGCTGGACTGGTTTTGTTCACAAAGGGCCACCCTTAGCCATGATCTGATCTTTGTAATGAATAAAATTCGGTTACTATAACTAGAAGAACAGGAATTATCAAAAAACTGAGTTGAAATGCAATATGTCCCGATAATCGCAGTTTATACAAATATTACTGTGCGTGTTTATAATACACGCAACCTCAAAAGAAAATCTTAAGAATTTGGTCTTTGTTTTTTGTTTCTTTTATACATATGCTCATATACTTTTATTTTTGCGTGCGCTATCCCGAATTTGTACAATTTCTATGCTTAAATAAAACGTTATAATTATAACATTGAATTAATTGCGAAATACAATCAGAACTTCAGAAACTGTTTAAAGCTCTGAAATTATTTTTAATTATGCGATTTTAATGTTGAACGGTTTTATACATATACCCCAAAATCGAACTTAAATGTTTTGTAATTCATATATGGTACATGTGTGAAACTACTTCTCAATTAGATAATGTTAGTTTATTTATATTTTATGTAGTGAATTATGCCGTGACCATATACCAATATACAATATTTTGTTCTTAATAATATAAGTGTAAAAATTCCTATGTATCTATTTATGTATTAATAACTTATGTAAGAGGAAAGATGTACCTGATTAATGTTAAGCTTGAATAAATGAACGAGTTTAATTGAAATTATTATTTCATAACCAAATTCCAGAACTTCCATTTAGGATCGAATTAAATCAAACTAATAGAAAAATAAACAAGTTTATTAAAAATATAGTATAAATGAAAAACAATAGCTTATATATTCTTACATTACTTGGATTAGTTCTAAACCAATTCTTTTTCTTCCTGCTTCAATGTTAAGGACTCGAACTTCCACAGTATTACCAGTTTCTAGAGTTTGACCTTTCATTTTGCTAATGTGGATTAAACCATTACATCCCACTCCAATATCAATAAAACTTCCAAAATGCGTATTATTAGTAACACGTCCTGTTAAAGTATCACCGCTGCGTAGATCCGATAAATTAGTCATACCTTTCTTAAACAAGGGCACTTTAGAACAATCATTTCTTAAATCGTAATTTAAAGGTTTTGTTAATGCATCAAATATTAATTTCAAAGTATGTTCAGACGAATTAAATTTCTGGCTCATTTCTTTTATATCAACCTTAATAGTTTTGGTTTTCATTGCATTTATAAACTCGGTAGTGCCAACATTCGTGAGATTTAAACCTAGATGTTTGGTTAATTTTGAAGTTAATTCATACGATTCAGGATGAATAATTGTACAATCTAACTTATTTGAATTGCGATCTTCATAAAATTTAACCTCTTCTTCCGCTGTAATAGGACCGACTCTTAAAAAACCTGCACATTGTTCAAAAATCTTTGAACCTATTCCACTAATTTTCATCAATTCCTTTCTATTTAAATACGGTCCATTTTTATTTCTATGTTCGATAATTTTTGTAGCTCTCTTATCAGATAAACCAGCTATCCTCCTAAATTAAGTAAATAAGCTTACTATTTTATACATAAAATTCATTTTGAGTAAATATTACCTCAACAGGCATTGTGAAGCTGTATTTAAATCGACACCTACAAAGCTTACACATTCAGACACTACTTCATCTAATGCTTCCTCTAATTTCTTTTTTGGTAGATCGTGTTGATACATTCCAACGCCTAAATGTTTGGGTTCAACTTTTACAAATTCCGCAAGTGGTTCTTGTATACGTCTAGCTAAGGAAACTGAAAGAATAATGTGATGTATCTAATAAGAGAAATTATTAAGAATTGTGGAATAATACCTGCGCTAATAATATTTGGATCTAGTGTATCAAATTCTTTTTTAGCTTCAGAACTGCACGAATAAATAGAAGCCCCATTTTCACTAACGATTACATAGGATACATCTAAAGGATGAAAATAATTCCTGCTAATTAAATCAGATATCCAGCTTTCAGTTTCACGACATGCAGTTCCGTTTCCTAATGCTATCAATGTACAATTATATTCTTGCAGGATCTCTTTTAAAGCCCTAGCTCCTTTTTCCTTTTTATTTTCATTCAAATAAAAAACCATCGAAGTTAAATATGTTCCAACTGGTGAAATTAAAGCGGCTTTGCAACCATTTGAAAATCCAGGATCAATACCAAAAATTGCTCTACCTTTTATAGGCGGTGTAAGAAGTAGTTGTTTTAAATTACTGCAAAAAACGTTGTATGATGCTTGTTCGGCGGATTGTTTAAGTTCTGCTCGTATTTCTCTTACCAATAAAGGTTGCACTAAAGAAAAACCATTATTAGTATTACGATTCCTTTGATATAGTATCTTTTAATTACTTAGTCTTGTATAAGAGTCGTTTATCGACTCGTCTAATATTTTCTTACGTGCATTATCGGAATTATAATACATAAATTTCTCTTGACAAAATCCAGTGAATCTCCTCAATACAAAGTCAGGTACAATTATTTTGACGCTCAGGATTTTTTGAGTTTCTCCTCTATTGATTGCTAACACCTAAGATGTAAAAAGGAAAAACAAAATCAGTAAATGTATTTATATACAGGGTGTAACAATAGTGCGATATTCCTTCACAACTCCATTTTTATGCAAAATATAGCAAATATTTAAATACAAAACTTGTTTAGTTTTACGAAATTTATAACGTAAAATTATTCTACGATATACAGGCTGTTTAGTTTGTCCGTAACCATCAGTATCTTTACATTTTTAAACAGAACATCCTATATATGATCACATTTTTGAATTGCCCGCGGAATTTTAAGACAATTTTATATAGAATCATATTCAATTATTTTCATTAGTTTACAAGATATTGACAATTGTTTGAAAATTTTAACATTTTGCTCTCTTCAGAAAAATGCCATTATTTCGGTAACGGAAAAGTGTAACTTTATGAAACTTAACATAACGTTAGGAGCATCTCCTATTATGACAATAAACAGATGTAGACTTAAATACGTTATACAGAGTGTTCTAGAAACCAGTGTCTTTTTGAAACAATTGAAATGCGAAAAAATCATCATTTTTTTATGGGTTAGTTGAAAGTGAAATTTAATTATCTATTAGTATGAATAAAGCATTTATGCAGTTAAAATTAATGGTTTTAGAGATTATTCGAAGTATTTCTCATTTCTGAGTGTTGTTATGTAGGTATGCTCTTTAAAAGAAAGTTTCTCTATCGTGTTGTAGGGGCTGTTCGGTAAACTTGCTCTTTTATATATCCCCAAAGAAAAAATCACATTTGGTCAGATCGGGTGACCTTGGTGGCCAATACACTGGGCCTCCTCTGCCAATCCATTTATCACGAAGTGCATTATTTAGATGATTTCGGACATTCCTTGAGAAATGGCACGACCTTGCCACCATATTTCTGCAACCACAAATTCCTTAATTAAGAGGAAGGGTGTCTAGAACTGACTGTACCATTAAACAAATATATACACCAAGTAACCGGTTGCCTATTATTCCTCTCCATACATTTAAAGACCAACGATATTGGTAATCCACGGTTATAAAATGAAGATTTTCGCGGTCATAATATAAAAAATTGTGTCTATTAACGTAACTGCTTTTATGGAAAGTCGCTTCGACTGTGAATAAAATAAAATTATGAAAATCTAGTTGTTTCCGTTCTTTATTTAACATCTACCGGTAAAAGTTGAGACGACTTTCAAAGTCATTCCCAGATAATTCCTGTAAATAATATATATGGTAGTCATAAAATTTGTTTGAATTTTTTGTGTGATTTTTTTTGGTACTAGTATGGGGATTATTTTCGTTTGTAACTGGCTTGGCACGTTTATATTCTACATGTCCAGTTGCTTAAAAATCGATCCCGAAGTCTTTCAAAGACTAAAGGTTCTGGATGTCACTTTATATCAATTACGTTAAGGTAGTACCTTCATATTTTAAATATAAGTACCAATTTAAAACGCACGTAGATTTACAAAAATGTCAGCACAGCTGACAAATAGTAAGGAAAGTTAAAATTTAAAATTATTTAATGTTTGGTCTCTAAACTTCACACCTACATACAGAAATGAGAAATAATTTGAAACATCTTTAAAACTACTAATTTTAACTGCATACCTACATGCTTTATTCAAACTAATAGATAATTAAATTTTGCTTTCAACTAACCTATAAAAATATAGTTCCAATTTGCATTTTCGCATTTCATTGTTTCAAAAAGACACTGATTTCTAGAACACCCTGTATAACGTATTTAAGACTACGTTATTTATGTAAAGTTTAATAAATTTTTCCGTTACGGAAATGATGGCATTTTTCTGAAGAGAGCAAAGTAAAAATAATTGAATATGATCCTGTGTAAAGTTGTCTTATAATTAAAAAATGTGATCATATATAGGGTATTCCATTTAAAAATGTAAAGATACTGATGGTTACGGGTAAACTGAACACCCTGTATATCGTAGAATAATTTTGCGCTATAAATTTCGTAAAACTAAACAACTTTCGTATTTAAATATTTGCTGTATTTTGCATAAAAATGGACATATGGAAGAATATCGCACTAGTGTTGCAACCTGTATAAATAAACTGCTTTCATTTAAAATAGTGGTATAAATTAATTAAATTGTGTCCAGGATTAATTAAATTTAAATTAAAAAAAGTAGACATCAGAGCTCACACGAATTGACCTTATAATTTTCAACAATTTAAAAACAACCTAAAAAAAATAAATATTCTTACTTGATGCGGTTTTATGAATTGTACAGGCATTTTAAAATCAAAATAATTTTCATATTTACTTTCGTCTACTTGATTAGCTGATGTATCGTTTACTTTAGAACTCCGTTTCTTAAGTTTTTTCACTTCAATTCCAAAATTTCCCTGAGTTTTTCTAAAGAATAAAATAAAATCAAGACTACATAATAGATAAACATATAACTACATACAATTTTCGGAAAAATGTTAATACTTTAATATCTGTTGATAACATATGAGCTATTATATGTACAACTCCTTTTTCGATCTTTTCATATGTATCTAGCTCAGCATTGTTTGTATCAATATACCTGTGCAAATTTACTTTAAAATTTGATTCTAAGATTTGTTGCGCAGGTTCTTGTAAACCTAACGATCGAGCACGTTCCGCTAACGTTTTCTTATTACCTGGTTTAAAAGGCGCGTACTATAAAAGAACAAAATTAAATATATGATATTATTGAATAACTTGAATTAGCTTACTATGTGTTCAACTTCTTCAATAGTTCTTGCACATAAGACAGATTTCCTTATGTTCTCATCCAGCTTTCCACTTTTTTCTATACAATTTAAAACAGTTTGTGCCCTCGACTTTAAAATATTAATTTTATCATAATTTTGTTTAATTTCACGCAAAATTTCGGGACTCATGTTATCGGTTGCATCTTTTCTATAACGAGCTATAAACGGAATTGTACAACCATCATCAAATAACTTAATAATATTCTGCGACACGTTTAAATCAATATTCTGATACTCCGAAAGCAATTCATAATTTTGCCAATAACTATCACTAGAATTGCATGCATCAGATTTCGATGGAACATGATTATCCATTTTAAATTTTTTGGTATCAGTCTGTTCTTCATTCTCATGCTTCATATTACGTTTACTCTTAGATTCATTTTTTGGCTTCCTTACATTTTCTATTTCGATTTTAACATTTTTTATTTTTTTACTAGGGGGTTTATAATCAGAATCATCAGAGTTACTCTCCATTTTAATTGCATTTTCTGCTATTAACGCCTCTTTTTAGGAGACCTTTTCAAGATGTTTCATTAACAACTGGTTCGGTTTTAATCTTTCCTTCGATTTTAATGTTCTTTACCTTAGAATTACCTTTTTTATTTTCTGCTTCTTATCATATTCAGAATCAGAATCTCCGTCAGACATACTTTCAATCTTCAAATTTAATTTTTTCTTACTCATCTTATATATTTTTGTAGACAAGACACTAACATTAATTTTACATACAAGAAAAGTATTTAGAAACTGTCTTCGTTACTAACTGATGCACGTAATTTCATTATATTTTAATCTGTTATTTAGTCACAAAATTTTTAAGCGGTTTAAAAATTTAAATACACATATTGACAGATATCTTCCTAACCTTTTTTGTAGTTCATTCTGTTGCTTTCATGGCATAGCCACAATCTAAACATAAAAATTACTACAATTAAAAAGGATAAGATTTATTGCATTAGGTATACCAAGTACGTACACATTTTGAATATTTTGGTAATGAAATTATAACAATTTTATTTAAATCCTTCCATAAAGTTTATTATTTATTAATTTTACGAGTTGATATGATGTGTCCCCATGCGCCATAATAGAGAACCTATGTACATTGTAATTATTCTTTAAATGTAAAGATAATCATGAGAAAAAGCCATTTATTTTATTCCCAGACGAAAAAATATATTTTTTCACCTAGAAATCGGAAAAGAAAGAATCACGATTACAGCGCTCTCCCAAAACGCGGCGTTTACGCGAACTACAACGTGTGACGTATGAACCATTGTTTATGTTATCGAAATTAATGGCTTGACTACTTGTGCCTTGTATTCGGCCGATTTGTTTTTACTTAAAAAAAAATGGTTCACTGCCATGAGGAGAGATGTACCTTTGGAAGACTACAGGATATTGTTGTTCTTATCATTTTGATGTAAGTACAAGTACATACCTAACCTATACGAGTAGTATGGTATTAAAATTAGTGATATTCAACAAGTAAATACGTTACAATAATATGTATTATCATGCATGTACACAAAGTACTAATTCTGTGTATTAATATGGTTAAAAAAGGATCTTACATTTGTGTTATCATATTAGTAATTAGTCATCATAACCCTATAATCTGACTTACAGGTTTTCTACGTCAGCTTGCGTTTGGGTCACGTGACTATCTGGCATCTTGCAACTCAAAAAATCTCGAAAACCACAACTCCTTGAAAAAAAAAATTTCTGTTTCATTTACCGGCGATCACAATCCTTTATAAAATGTTTAATTCCTGTTAACTTTTGAGAAATCTAGGTTGTCTATTGTCAAAGCGCTTTTTTTACGTATGTACAGTCACACAGAAAAGTTTACGTACGCCTCACAAATACTCCGTGTAGCAGAATATTGATTTTATTGTAAAAAAATGAATATGCCAAAAAAATACATAAGAACACAAATATCGATTCCGTGGTTTAAATATAAAATAGAATATTTTAACATTGTATAAATAACAAAATTGAATTCACAGAACTTCTCTCTTTTCTTAATCTTATTATTAACTTTCGCATTTCAATACAAATTTCCTTGGTTTTTGGACTCATTTTCGTAAAAATATATTTTGTTTTATAGGCAACCGCGCACTTTGCCAGTAGAAACACAAATGCAGCCCGCAGCTGTTTCTTTATTATTCTTTTTTTTTGTATATCATGCGAAATTTGCAAAAACTACTTTGTTTGAATTGGTCGTATTACTTATATCTCCTACGATAGCGTCCCATGTATATAATACAATATAGATGTGTAATTAATGGGACAATTGTAGTTTGTTTTGAACAAATGTGTCGTTGAACATATAAATGCGTAGGATGTTTTGATTAGAAGCGTGTAGTTTGGCTTAAACTGCAAATTTAGGAGGGGTAGGTATACTTTTCTGTGTGACTGTATGTGCATTTTATTTAAAAATAGCTGGAAGCATTTCGTGTTATAATTATCTTAGAACGTTTATTTTTGTGTTGTCTCATTTGTCGTATTCACATAGATAAGTTACCGCTGGATACCGTTAAGAATTGTATTATTGGCGATATAAACATTCAATGTAGTAGGTACTTCATTTATCATTACTTACCGGTGACTTACCGATGTAATAACTGAACAGGACCATAAATATTATAAAATTACCAAGAACTGTTGTGGTAGATGTATGTAATCAGATTAGACCATTGTAAGCAATAGGCATTAATAGCAAGCAAAAATTCTAGGTGACACCTTTATGCACCGCTCTTTACGCGTTCAGATTATATACAGAGTGTACTCGTCACGTTTTTCCAATACTGTATATTACACCCATCAAAACTTATCCACATTGTGTGGGTTGGATAATTTTGAGAAAGTGATAACAAATAGTCAAAATCTTTGATTCAGAAGTTGCTATTGTCATCGATGATATATCAAAGCACAAAATGACGAAGTTAAAAAACGACATATCTCACAAATAGAAGTTAAAGTAGCAATTTTGCATTAGCATGTTAATTAAAATTATAATGTATAAGCACTAATATATAAAGTTGTTTGTTTATTTGTATCAGTGTTGAAATATATTATCAGTAATAAAAATACACAGATTACCTTTTGAGGAAAATATTTTTGCATTGGTCTCTTGAAAAACAAAAGTAATAGACTGTTTAGAGATGATTATAGGGTATATTTGTTTATGTGCAGATTTACGTTTGCCAGTTTTGTAGATTTATAATACCTAACAAGATGCATTATAATATAGTTGTTTATACAACGAGTCAACAATGAGTGATATTATCTCCTAGAGATGAAGTTATGAATCGAGCGTCTTTATCTCTTTATCTATGTATAAAATAATTTAACGAAAATACCAATGAATTATATTATCGACTGGTGCTTGACGATTCGATAATTACTGAAGTGGCTGCGCTTGTTTGTCGTTACTATGATGACGCTTATAACGCTATGTTCTTAGCGGTGGAGTGAAGGGAATAATGACATTTTGTGTCTGATTATTCCCTGTGGGCATCTCTTTACAGGCCCCATTATTATAACGAATATACTATTCAATATAATGTCTACTTTATTATTTAATCATAGATAAAATTTATTACATACGTTTATATTTATAATAATCAGTTATAATCAAGTAATTAAATTATATACCGGCCGATTCAGTTTTTGCTTTTTTTGTAAACTTAAATTGTGTTTTCTCCTAGTTAATCTTCGAACTACAGCTTGTTGAAGGCACTTTTTTACGAGTTTCTTACCCCTAATTTCAACGATTGCTTTGACTACGTACCACTTTATTGGAAAAATATCAACTAGATTCAATTGAATGGTTCATCATCTAATATTGGATTAAAACTATGACAACGGTTAACACTATAATCGTCCACAACCAAGCATTGAGTGTTTAAGATCAGTGCTATGGCTGCCAAGATCGCCAGATGTGATGTTGTTATATCTTCCTATTATAAAAGTCTTCAACATGTGGATATGTGTCCATAAAGTTTTTTTTATCAGTTTAATTGGTAAAAGAAGTTGATTCCACACAAAAATCTAAATCACACTTTATAGGTGTTTTAATTTTTAGAAATTATTAAGTCAGTTTTTGAGTTAGATAGTTCCGAATTAATTCAAAACTATTTGTTAACCAGAGTAAATTTGTTGTTGAGACCTGTGAAACTCAGGGTAGATAAAAGATAATACAATATTTATCAAATTAAACAACCTTTATTAGAGAAGCGATTATCACAAATGACAATTATTGATTTACAGTTAGAGTATTAAAATTACAAAAGGGATATTCATCATAAATAGTAAAAAAAATTAGTTACATAGCAAAAATAGGAAAATTCTGTATAAAAAAGCATCATTCACATATTATTACAATTTCGCTTTTGTTTTTGTTCGTAATAGTTTAATATATATGTATATTGTATTTATCTAAATTCACAATAACGTTTTGGTGTAGTTTACAGTACAGTACGATACAAAAAATAAACAAGAAAATGTCTCTTTGAGACTTACCATGTAAAACATGCGTTCTAATTGTAAAAGTTATTTATCAATAATTAAAAAATAAAATATAATAAAAAAAGTAGTGATTGACTAAATGTGACTGTTTTGTGCTTATTAGCACCATCTGATTTTTGAGCACTTTGCTCCGCACTCATTCCACATGCATACACTTTATACAATCATATATTTATATAGTCTTAACATTAGTGCATATACTAAATCTTCCAAAGGCTTTCATTAACAATACTAACTATACGTATTATTTATCACGTATCTACGGTCTACGCGATCATATTATATAGGAATCATATACATACAAAGTGAAAGGAAAATAATAACATAATAAGGATAATAATACAAATATTTTGAGGGAAAATCGAGGCAAGGGGTTTCCTTTCTAAAATTATGTAAATCTTTTATGTTAAAAGAAGTTAAAAAAGAAAATGAGAGTCCACCACCAAAGATAACCCTTGTCTGCAAATAAAGAATTCAATCGAAGAAGCCAATGGAAAAGATAGTTATCAAATGTACGAAAGTCGTTTCATCGGTTTGACTAAAAGAGATTGATAACGATCATCCGCACATTTTCTTCGCAATTATATATATTTACTACAAGATTTAACGACGATGACGTTGATGCTGGTTCTTGTCGGGCAGTAGGAAGTGAATAGCAGTACATTTTTTCAGGTATACAAGAACTGGAAACAATGTAGTCGTCGATAAAAATAAATATATAATATACAGGCTTAATATTAATGAGTTTCATTCGAGTATTTTCCATTTGCCTTTCATTTATTATAAAAGACAAGTCGTCATTTATTATGAGCAATTACCTATTATCTTAATAATACACCATTCGTAACGACTATCTTCGTTGTCTTCGTGTTTTTTGCTTCGTCTGGATCTTTTCTTAGAATTACGTTAACGATAAAATAAATGTCTATATCGGAATTTTAAATATATATTAAGTATAAACGGTTTCACTGTTACGTGAGGTAGTCTGGGCTAGGTTCGGCCATAGGCTCTGGTGTCGTGAAGAGTGGATTTGGGAATTCAGGCGGATGCGGAAGAGGTCCTGCGGCTTTCGGCCTGCGTCGGAGCGCCATTAACCAACAGGATACTGCTACAGCAACCGCTACCAATGCCAAGAGGGCCGTGATTATTAAGGCGATGATAAATCCGATCATCGAAACACAAATATCCTCTTGCTTCGCTGCGTATTGTGCTGAAAATACAAAAAATTAGTAAATATCTTTCAGTATGACAATACTATTAAAACATGGAACTCCGATTACAACGATCGGAATTCAGGAAGTGTTTCAGCCTTTAGCGGCTGTCGCAACGAGAGTTTTAATATCAATAACCGGATATTGGCGAACTAATAACCAAAGCGTAAATAAGGGGGTGATTATTGTAAATGAAATTTAAAACGTATTTTAATGGACATTATGTTAAGTTTGGTATTCATATTATTTTACGTTCTGTGTGATTTGTAAAAGTTGAAGCATTACTTCCTCTTACCTTCATATGGATCTCCTCTTTCTTCTCGTCTTTCAAGTGTGAATATGGCATTCGATGAAATGGTAATTTCTTCCCTTAATTGACCGGTGAGATAATCGCCTGGAACCGCTACATCGGTTGAATTTTCGGAATCAATGGCTCTTCTCTTTCTTCCAAACGCATTATATCCGCGACAATTCACCTAATTCGGATTTTACAGAATTTAAATATATGATCTACTATATATAAAGTGTATACTTACAGGTTGACATTTTCCAAAGCAAACTCTAATATTACATTGGAATTTAATGTTGTCGCTACTAGGGAATTTGAACGCATTAAAACCAGCTTGAAGGCTGTGGGTGTCTGGATTGTAATCCCAATCGCCAAAGATCTTCGGATCTGTGGCGCAACCATCTTCATCAGTGACAATATATTCGTTCTCTATCTTATTATCACTAGTTCTTGCTACACAGCTTCTTGCGAAACCTCCATAGATAGATCCAGGTTGTACTTCCACTTCAAGTTTTAATTCGTCACCGATGGCAGCTGAAGAAATTTCTTGGCCAGATCTTGTTACTATCCTCATTATACAAGTCGGTGGTGGTCCCGTGTTGGCTATAGTTCCTGCCGTTGTTAACATAGAAACATTGAAACCTAAAGTGACATTTTGTTCGCCAGTTTGATAGACACACTTGATGTGATATGCTTGAGCCTTAAAGGTAATTAATTGAGGATGCTTCTGGATAACTAAAACAAAGCTCGCGTGCCCCTAAAAGACAATTAAACATAAATGTTGTAGTCGCGATGTTTTGACATTATACTTACATTGATATGAGCAAGTCCACAGCTGCCGAAATGTACTTTAAACATTTCTGTAGTATTGACTGCTTTCGGAGAGAAATTTACGACTCTTCTGCATTGTTCGTCTTTACTATGTCCTTTTACATATAATACACCGTTAAATCCATGTTCGGTTATGTAGATTGCAACTTGAATTCCATCTGACAAACACGTTACGTTGAGTTCCGGCTTCCCAAATATTCCTCTTGATTGCGCTGTAATAGGAAAATATGACAGATTTGTAACATTAACTCTCTAAAATACTTACTGCATACACCACGATGATTGGTAGCGTTGCAATAATGATCTTTCTCGCAGCTCTTTGTGAGGCATGGGTCATCGCAACTCTTCGTTCTTGGATTGCAGTATCTGTCATCCGAACAATCATCATCACTTTCGCAAGCTGTTGTTGGAACACAATTTCCTTGACTATCTAATGTATAACCATGCTCAGTGGGGCAGACACAATTTCCATGTTCGTCGATTATGAATCCTCTATCCAAAGCACATACGCAGCGTCCTCTTTCGTCTATTTTGTATCCACGTGTTGGTTCACAATGAACGCATTCATCATTGTCGTTAAGAGCAGTATTTGGAGGGCAGACGCATTTGCCATCGGGAGTTGGTATAAAACCTTTGTCAATTCTACATATGGGTGCTGGAATATTAACAATAAAGATAACATTTGTTTTTGTTTTATTAAAATTTTCACTACTTACATTTTGTGCATTCTACAATAGCGTTGCCTTGATAACCTGGTTTACATTGACAAATCATTGTTCTAACTGGTTCTGTATCTAATACCGTGCAATCTGCGTTGATACCGCAAGGTTCTGTGGCTATGCATGGATTTGTGCAAACGCCTCTAATACAGGCGGTTTGTGAAGGGCAATCAGAGTCGTATTTGCATGTCTCGTTTGCTTTAACGCATCCTTTGATTAAGTCCTCTCGGTATCCTACTGGACAAGTGCAAACTGGTTGGTGATTATAAACATTGCATAATTCTGAAGTATCGCATGGATTTCTAACTTCACAAGGACTTTCGCATTCTCCATTTATACAAGCCTGGGTTGGAGGACATTCAATATCAGATCGACAACTCATAGCACGACAATTGATCCTTGCATTGCCGACAAAACCAGGTAGACATTCGCATACATCTCTATGATTGATACCGTAGCAAGTTGCTCCTTTTCCGCAAATAGTTCTACTAGAGTCGCAAACAGGAACACATTGTCTGTCAATGCAAGCTTCGTGAGCTAAGCATTCGTCATTAGTTCTGCAACCAGAAGGTATGCATCCTATTTCGGGATTTCCTATAAAAGTATCTTTGCAAATACATAATGGTTTATGATCTCGAACTTGACAGTCAGTGTATGGACCACAATTGCATGGGTTTTTACAAATTCCATGTACGCAAGCTTTATCGGTAGGACATTCATTATCTGAAATACATCCGCTGATCTGTTTGACGGGTTGACAAGTGCCGCTACCGCTACTGATATAGCCTGGTGGACAAACGCAGATCATGGTTCTGACTGGCACGGTTCCATCTACTCGACATTCTGAAGGTACATGGCAAGGCTGGATAATAAGACAAGGATCTTGGCATTTATTTTCGATACACGCTAATCTTGGTGAACATTCCGGATCTTGTCGACATTCTGGTTGTGGTTCTCTCTTACAATCGATGTAGGGATTACCTATGAAACCACTTGGGCATCTACAGAGAGCTACATGGTTTTGAACTTTACATTCAGCTCTTGGTGAACATGGATTTTCGTAAATGCAAGGATTAATACATTGAGAATTAATACATTGTCTGTCACTCGGACAATCGCTGTTGGATGTACACTCTACTACTATACATTTATCGTAAGGATTTCCGCGATAACCACTTAAGCAACGGCATTCAGCGTTATTCCTAGCGACGTAGCATTCTGAATTGATACCGCAAGGGTCTTGGACTAAGCATGGGTTAACGCATTGACCATTGATACAAGATTTGCCAGGTTCACATTCAAAACCGACACGACATCCAATAGTATGGCAAGCGTAGTTGGGATTACCTTCATAGCCGTCTTTACAGGAACATACCGGTCGGTGGTTTTGTACTAAACAAGCTGTGTTACGTCCGCAATCACAAGGGTTTCGGCACATTCTATTCATACAAGCCTCGTTATACGGACAATCATCATCCGATACGCATCCTGGTGGTATTGGAACTATAACTGGGTGACATTCACCTCTTTCATCCGGAACCCATCCTTCTGGGCATGTACAAATCATTGTACGTACAGGAACAGTATCTAATACTGAACATTGAGCTGATCGGTGACATGGAGATAACTCATAGCATGGATTTACGCATTTATTTCTGATACAAGCCAATTTGCTAGGACAATCTGGATCAACTTCGCATTCGTGTACACTAGGTGCGCGTGGTAAGCAATATGAGTATGGATTTCCCATTGGTAATTGTTCTGGACATCTGCATCCAGCAATGTGATTTTGAACATAGCAAATGGCGTTTTGAGCGCATGGTGGATCGGCCAGGTAGGAACATGGATCCACGCAATGATCTTGAATGCAAGCTTTATTATTCGGACAATCGTTGTCTGCGTGGCACTCTACATGTTCACATCTGTCAAATGGATTTCCTACGTAACCGGGAGGGCATTTACAGGCTATTCTATGATTATGTCCGTAGCATTCAGCATTGGTCGCGCATTGATTATCGAGAATACAAGGATTTATGCATTGACCATTGTAACATTGTTGATCGTTGGGACAATTGTTATCCGATTCGCAACCAACTATAAAATGATTATAATTAGAGATAAATAAAAATTATATTATCTGGATTACTTACGCTTAATACAGCCTACTTGTGGATTTCCAGAATAACCCGGTTTACAGTAGCATATGGGGTAGTGTCCTGTGACTATACATTCAGAATCATGACCGCAATTGCAAGGATTAACGCAAACACCATTGACACAAGCTTCCGTTCTAGCACAATCAGAATTAGCTTTGCAGCCTAAGATTTGTTCAGCTGTAAATATAAGAAATTATATGATTTAATTTGGAATACACAATAGAGAAAATTAAAGTACTTACGTGGAACACATTCTATTTTTGGATTGCCTTCGTAACCACGTGGGCATGAACAAACAGCATTGTGCCTGTGTACTGAACAGAAAGCGCGTGCTGCACAAGGACTATCGTAACTACATGGGTTAACGCAGAATTGATTTCTACAAGCCTTATCGTGAGAGCATTCGTTGTCGCTATAACATTCTGGGATTGCAGGAGGAATACGCTCTGAAATTAAGCATATGATATATATTATTTTGATGTAATTGAAGTATTTAGATTATTATTTGTAGAATATACAGTTCCTCTCCCACCAAAACTCTGCTTTGATGCATGGATTCTCACTTTATTTTGCTCAACCAGGAACATGGTCATAGTTGAAACAATACTACTAAAGGTTAAAATAAATAATAAAATAATGTAAAAAGTATTTACCCAAATTGCATTCAATATGCGGTCTGCCCGTGTATCCTGGTGGGCATGTGCATTGCGATTGGTGGTATTGAGATTTGCAGATTGCATTCTTTCCACATACGTCAATCTTACAAGCGTCGATACAATTTCCTCTAATGCATTTTTCAGTATTTGCACAATCGGTGTCTACTGAGCATTGTTGACTAATTGATACGCACCTTCCAGTGGTATCTATAAATGTATCTTGTGGGCATTGGCACAATAACGTACGGAATGGTAAAGTATCGAGTACTTTACATTCTTGATCTGGATGGCAAATATCGGTGTTTCGGCAAGGGTTCTGACATGCGCCGTTTAAGCAAATTAATTGCGATGGACATTCTGAATCTGATCGACAACCAGGTAATGGCTTACGTAAGCACTCTATGTATGGATTGCCAGTGGTGTCAGTTGGACAGACACATTTTGATTGATGATTTTGACCGCGACAGATTGCTGTTACCGCGCACGAGTCTTCATCGCACGCCGGTCTACAGACTCTATTTAATCTGTCGCAAACTTCATGATCAGCACAGTCCTCATTATATTGGCAAACGCCCGGAATACAAGATATTAACGGATTTCCTTGAGTCCCTGGTGGACAGCGGCACTCAGCTTTATGATTGTAAACCACGCATTCAGAACCAAAGGCGCAAGTTGTTAAAGCGCATGGTGTGAGACAATTATTGTTTATGCATGCCTTATCATAAGGACAATCATCATCGACTCTGCATTCTGGTTGATAACATGTGACTTGCGGGTTACCTGCCCAACCATCCGGACAATAACAAGTAGGACGGTGCTGTAAGGTTCTACATTGCGCGTTTGTACCGCATGGATTTGAGACGGCGCAAGGATCTTGGCAATTTTGGCTGATGCAGGTTCTATCGACTGAACAATCAGATTCCACTGTACATTCTGGTTGTACGCCACCTATGAATGATTTTATTATTAAAATATTATTTTATAGACTTTGGATTTGCAATTTAGATTTGTTGCAAATCACTAGTAAAACAGCTGATCTAATAATAACAAATATAACTACCTGCACTGCATTTTATAAACGGATTTCCTATGAGACCGTGAGGACATTTACATACAGCTCTGTGATTGAGAGGCTCACAATTTGCGGTTGAGGCACAAGGATTCGCTGCTACGCATGGATTAACACATTGCCTGTTTATGCAAGCTTCCACAGAACTGCATTCTGTATCAGATTTACAACCAGGTTCTTCTTCAACTAGAAAAACACTACCATTTAGAGAATGTAGGTTGATAAATTTTCCAAGACCATCTCGGAAAATTTATCTAATGTTTGGGAGAAAGATATGTTGCTGTTATTTAAGAAAGAAGTAAGTACAAATAGAAATAACATATATACAGTATAAACAATTCCTAAAATGGAAAGAAAACTCATTAATAATTATTTTAAACTTGGTGTAGGAAACTTTTAATAAGATTTCATATTTACCTCTACACTCTACATCGGCATCACCTACGTAACCTGGTAAACAAGAACATAACATTGTTCGCAATGGTAAGTAATCTACTACTGTGCATTCTGCATTTTTGCCGCATGGTTTCACTTCAATACATGGATTTTTACAGTGTCCGCTAAAGCAGGCGTATTTACTTGGACAATCCGCATCAGACTTACATTCAGGAATAGGTTCCCTGTCTGAAAATATGAGAAACAATGCAATTATAAAAAAATTATTCTATAATCGAGAGCCTACCTATACTGCATTGTATATTAGGATTTCCTGTAAAACCGCTTGGGCAAGAACATTGGGGTCGGTGATAGAAAACTGTACAAATCGCATCCTGTCCACATCTACAAGGATCTTCACATCTTTCGTTTCGACAAGCTAAATTATGCGGGCAATCATCATCTAATGAACATTCTGGTCGTTCACAACGTATTTCTGGATTTCCTCTGAAGTTATCTGGGCAGTAACAACGCGGCCGGTGGAAAGAGTCCGCTCTACAGATTGCATTTAGTCCACATTGTGTGTAGGTACATGGATTAACGCATTCTCTGTTGATACATGCTTCATTGGAAGGACAATCAGAATCACTTCGACATCCCACTAAAATAAATAGAATTTATGTAAAATAGTTTCAATAGATTGTCTATTATCTTACTTTCTATACATCTACTTTGGGCATTTCCGGTGTAACCTTCACTACAGGTACAAACGGCTCTATGAAGTTGAACTCTACATTCGGCGTTAAATCCGCAAAATGATGACGAAGCTAAACATGGATTCTGACATTGTTGACTTATACAAGCTTTATCGTTTGGACATTCAGAGTCTTGAACACATTCAGGTCTAGGAACCGGTGCTGCAAATATAATACAAATTCTGTGAAATCTAGGTTTCTTTTAAACATTAAATTATAAAAATTACAAATCAAAATACTTACCTGTTGGTATTTTGCATTCAATTTCCGGTATACCAGTGTAACTATCTGGACATGAGCACACAGCCCTGTGGTTAATTGCCCGACAAAGTGCATTGACACCACAAGCATTACTGCAGGGATCTCTGCACTTCTGGCCGAAACAAGCTCGATCTCGCGGACAATCTTGGTTTATAATACATTCAGGGTAGGAGCACACTGCAGCATCATTGATTACTCGACAATGGCCGTTAACTCGGCACGGGGATGGTATACAAGGATCACGTTCTTTTGGTTCTTCTTTGCATAAAGTAAACGGATCTCCAACTAGTGGAGCTGGACATGAACAGATAGGACTGTGATTGATAACGTTACATTGAGCTCCAAATCCACAAACGCCTGGACATGGGTCAACACATGTCATAGCTACGCAGGCTTTGTTGCTCGGGCAATCGGTGCTGACAGTACATTCTGGTCTACAACCTCCGCTATGGGGTGATCCGAAGAATTTCGGTAAGCATTCACAAATAGCTTTCGAACCTGATGTCCTACACACTGTGTTGATACCGCAAGGAGAAGGATTGCATGGATCTTTTTCGATAACTATAAATGATTTTAAGAATTAAAATATGTAATTATAACAGTATTTAAGTAAGTAAATTTACTGCCAATTGTACTTTCTAAAGTAAATAATTTATATATTTCAAAACTACACCGATCAAAAAGTACAAAGAAGTTATTCACGTTACACTAGCGCAGAATTTTAGTTTCTAGATCTTCTTTGACAGTAGTCGTATGGGGCGAAACTATAGTGAAAATTAATTTGGTCCTGTCTTTTATGTACTTACATGAACTAACACAGTAGTTTTATGAAATATACAATACACTAACTCACAATTAATACATAGTTTAAGCAGGACGATAAGCACGAATAATTAATTAAAAATAATAAATAAAAATAATCTAAAAATAAAATCACTTATGTACTTGATCTCCCGCCCTTTAGACCATGTGGTCTTGTGAAAATTCAATACAATTTTATTTGTTTTTAATCTTGTAATTATGTTTTAAACTGTGATTATACATTTTTTGGTATGACTGTTCAAGTAATGTTTTTAACTAAAGATTACATCGTTTTAGTGCTAGCTTCTTACTCTATCATTACCTTCTGATGAACAATTTAATAAAATTCGGAAGCTTAAGGTCAAAATTAATGAGTCTTATTTCTTTCTAAGAATTTACCATTGGCTGCTAACCCCACTAATTAGGCTCATCTTAATTTTGCGTTTAATTAAAAAGAATCATAAAAGGTACAACGTTGTATAGAAACATTTTATGGCCACACCATACAAAATTGTTCCGGTTAGCGGCAAGGACTTTGAATATAATTTTTACAGTAGATCTTGCTGCTATTATTATTACTAATTGTAACTTTTAGATTTCTAAGACGAGTCTTGCATGCTTTTCTCTACGAAATACAGGGATTTCACTACTTGATGGCAAGCTCCTCACCATAAGCTTATCAAACTGTTGCTTCTTTTATTTATTGAAATGGTGTAGCATTGATTTCATAATTTGGTTTATTAAATCTATCCTTAACAATGAAAATTTTTTATCACAAGAAAGTACATTTTTAGAACCAGTAATCGGTTGCCCTATTTAGCAGATGTCCTGCACTTTTATGGGAGTTATTTGTAGGTTATCGCAATTTTTTCATAACACTTTTTAAAATACATTTATTCTGATAACAGTTTTTGCCTGTGTAAACTTTAGGCAAGCACTCCCTGCTCTATTTCCTAGATTAAGAAACTGACTAACAACGCATTAGGCGTTATTTTTTAAGTTGTTCATTTGCTTACATTTTGAAGCATTGCTCACAGGAAGCTAGTGTTATATAACTTCTCACAATAAAAGTATAGAATACTGTAATTACAGTAAACGTAAATGTAAAAATTTTACTCATTTTTCATCGCGTATTCGAAAGAAAAAGATATAAAAACAATTTCTTATGTATATATGTATCTAAGAATGCCTGCTTAGTTATATGTGTGTGAATCGGAAAGGGGGCGTTTGATGAAACAAATTGGAACAGTGGAGAAACAAGAAACTAACACTCTAGCAAAAAAGAATTAAGTTACGATTAGTTTATGTTACATTTCTTCTATCAAATAAAGAATAGAATAACTTCAAAGCCCCTTTTAAACGTTTGAATTCTAAATATTTCTATTTTATTCATTCTAACCATTTTAAGAAAATTATCAAAAATTATCAAAATTAATTATTAAAAATTATTATCAAAAAAATTATCAAAATAGTATTAAATGCAATTTGTATCTAATAAACAACCACTTCCTTCAAAAAATACGCTGTTATCTTTCAATTTATCACGTTTTAAACTATTTTTCAATTTTAAAATTAGAATGGAGTATATATTCAATAGTTACCTCGTCTGGGAACGCATTGTCTGAATGGATCTCCTTCGTAGTTCTGGAGACAAGAGCACACTGGTATGTGATTGATGACATGGCAGACAGCGTCTATTCCACACGTTCCAGGACATGGATCTTTACATTTATTCCTCATGCAAGCCTTGTTCATCGGACAATCTGAATTGCTTACACATTCTGGTCTACAACTTTCATACGGGTTGCCTTGATAATCTTGAAGACATTCGCAAACTGCGTAGTTGTTCTCGATGCGGCAGTATGCATTTGGACCACACGGCGATGGATCACAAGGATTTTGCACCACCGGCGGTGGTAAAGCTATATAAAATAAAATATATTAATATAATGATAGATTCTGATCGCGATGAGTGCAATTCATTCAAATAACATGCTATAAAACTGTAACAACAATACATTCATGCACAACATATTTGTTTCTTAATATGCTAAATATATATATCTATAAACGTGTATCGTTTATAGTGCTACGGATAGTTAAGTGCAAAACATGCAAAGTAATAGAGTTTCATTCTATCAAGAGAAAAGTAGAAGTAAATAAATAGATAACTTTAACACTTCACGTTTCTTTAAGCATAAGTCAATTCTTGATTTTTTTAGTTAAATAGCCCATATATATCATTCTTCGACGAGTAATACTTATGACCTATTTACTTAGTAACACATATTTCACAATATTAAAGTATTTTACATTTATTTTTTGATTTATTCTGTACTTAGAGTGTATTACTTATCCTTACGTTTTTTGAAGTAACACGCTCTTAATGGGTCTCCTTCATAATTTTGTCTACAAACGCAGTTTGGTACATGCAAGACAACACTACATTCTGCGTCGATACCACATGAACCAGGGCAAGGATCTTTACATTTCTGTGAGATACAAGCTAAATTGTTTGGACATTCGTTATTAATAAGACATTCAGGTCTGCAGTTGGGGGAATTCCCACAAATTCTGGTAGGCATCTACATTTATAGGTCTCGCCAGTAATATCGCATTGCGCATTTGGTCCGCAAGGTGAAGGAATACAAGGATTTTCCGGCGGTGGTGGTGGTAAAACTGTAATAAATCACGTTGTGATTGTGTCTTAAAAAATAGACAATCTTACCTATTCGAGAACAATATATAAATGGATCACCAGTATATGTTGGTGGGCAACTACAGATGGGATTGTGATTAATTACTTGGCATTTCGCCTCAATACCGCAGGTTCCTGGGCAGGGATCTATACATTTTTGATTCACGCAGGCTTGATTGGAAGCGCATTCGTAGCTAGTAACGCACTCCGGTCTGCAATTTGGCGGAGCACCTATGTAACCTACTAAACAGGAGCAAACTGCCTGGTTGTTTATTTCTCTACATTGGGAATTTAGTCCGCAAGGGGATGGATTACAAGGATGAATTACTGGTGGTGCTGTTAAAATAAACATTTCATAAAACTTATCTTTCGTTTCATTACGAAAATCTTACGTTTCACTTCAGTGCATGCTATGAACGGATCGCCAGTTAAACCAGGTGCACATGTGCAAGTTGGGATATGATTAATAACTGAACATTCAGCATTATGAGCGCACAATCCTGGACAAGGGTCTTTACATTTATTTCTCACGCATACTCTATCTTTAGGACAATCTACATTCTGAACGCATTCTGGTCTGCATCCTATATAGGGATCACCATGGTATTCTGGTAGGCAGGTACAAATTCCATCATTGCATTGAGCGTTTGCACCACACGGTGAAGGATAACATTTATCTTTAGGTTTGGGAGCTAAAATTGTGCATTTAGATTTTATCAGTGGTTTTATATCAGTAGACTAGACTTACGTTCAATAATCTTTTGTTGACAGTAGTCAAACGGATTGCCCGTATAGCCCTCAATACAGGTACATATAGGTATGTGATTGATCACAGCACATTGGGCATTAACGCCACATGAGCCGGGACAAGGATCTCTGCATTTTTCTCGTAAACAAGCTAAATTACTTGAACATTCGGAGTTAACCGAACATTCAGGACGGCAATTAGGAGGTGTACCTATATATTGACTTAAACAGTAACAGGTGTATGTATCACCGATAGGTCTACATTGTGAATAAGGTCCGCATGGTGTCGGTATACAAGGATTGATGATAGTTTTATTTTGTGGTGCTGCAAAAAATTTGGTTGTTAGACTTTATCTTGTTGAATTAATGAGCTCCTATACTAAAAATGTATGGACTTTGAATTAGAATTTGTACTTCTTAGAATTAATTTTTTCCACGCAAATACATCATGCAATAAACAAATTCTAATTGTATTTCAAGTCAATAATTTTTTAATATACATTGTTCTTTTGGCAGGATTACTTGTACAGTTTAACTTACGTGGTGGTGGGGCATAGCATCGTACAAACGGATCTCCAATTTGGTTTTCGTTACATGAACATATAGGACTGTGATTTATCACTGAACATCTTGCATTAACCCCGCACGTTCCAGGACACGGATCGATACATTTTTGATTTACACAAGCTTTATCAAGTGGGCATTCCGTACTAATGGTACATTCAGGTCTACATCCCGGAGGACTACCCAAATAATTCGGTAAACATGAACAAACTGCTTGACCATTTACTTCTCTACATTGACTATTTGGCCCGCATGGTGATGGAGAGCAGGGGTTTCTTGGAGATGGTGGAAGTTCCTCGATAGGGGAACAATAAACAAATGGATCGCCTTTAAAGTTAGGGTGACATATACATGATGGTAAATGGTTTATGACTTGACAGTTTGCATTTTGACCGCATACTCCAGGGCAAGGGTCTTTACATTTATTTCCAATGCAAGCTTTGTTAGGTGGACAATCTGAATTCAAAGTACATTCCGGTCTGCACCCCAGATATGGATTTCCTATATAATCCAGTAAACAAACGCAAGAGCCAGCACCGTTCAATTCTTTACATATAGCATTAGCGCCGCAAGGTGAAGGAACGCAAGGACTAATTATTGGAGCTGGTGGTATTTCTGAAATTAACAGTAGAGTATTTTGAATATTTAAATATTAAATAAACCTACTTGCTCTTGGATGACACAAAGTAAACGGATCACCTTCGTAATCCTCAATGCATACGCAATTTGGAGTATGACTTACAACAAAGCATTGAGCGTTTTGTCCGCAGATTCCAGGGCAAGGATCTTTACATTTTTGATTAATGCATGCCAATTTGTCCGCACATTCATTACTACTTATACATTCTGGCTTACAGTATGGTGGGGATCCTATATATTCTGGTAAACACGAACAAGATGGTGATTCATTAATTACTTTACAAATAGCATTCGATCCGCAAGGAGATGGGCGACAAGGATCAACATACGGTGGTACCTCTTCTACAACATTAAAAAATGTGTTTTAAACCTAAATTAATTAGTTTTATATTACTATTACCGATATATGTGCATCTAATAAACGGATCTCCTGTATATTTATTCATACAACTACAAATAGGATTATGGTTTGTAACTTGACACCTAGCATTAATACCGCAAGTTCCTGGACATGGATCAATACACTTCTGATTAATACAAGCTTCGCTTAAAGGACATTCATTGCTGGTCAAACATTCAGGTCTACACGTAGGTGGACTTCCAATATAACCAGGCACACAAGAGCATACTGCTTGTGAATTGATTTCCCTACACTGACTATTTGGTCCACAAGGCGACGGATTACAAGGATAAGGTTTAGGAGGTTCTAAAAGTAATAAATGTAGTAGTTTGCTTATTCTTATTGCTAAAATCGATTCTACATACGTATTGTGACTTGACAGATGGTAAACGCATCCCCAGTATATCCTTCTATGCAAGTACAACTTGGTATATGATTTATAACAGCACATTCTGCATTTTGTCCACACGTACCAGGACAAGGATCTTTGCACTTATTTCCAATACAAGCACTATTTTTAGGGCAATCCGCATTTAGAATACATTCCGGTCTACAACCTATGTAGGGGTCTCCTTGATATTCTGGTAAGCAAGTACAGACTCCATTTCGACAATGAGCATTAGAACCGCATCTTGTTGTATTGCAAAGATCTACAGGTTTATTGGGAACTAGAAATATGACGTTACTTGCATGTTTCGAAAATAAATCTATAGTTATCTTACGAGGTGGAGGCGATGGGTAACAGTTGCTAAACGGATCACCTATATAATTTTCGAGACATGTACATATTGGAATGTGATTAATAACGGAACATATAGCGTTGATTCCACAAGAACCGATACAAGGATCTTTACATTTTTCACTGATGCACGCCAAGTTGTTAGGGCAATCGTTATGATTAGTACATTCAGGGCGACAATTTGGAGGCGAGCCTATGTAACCACTAAGACATGAACATGATGGTATGTCTGCAATCTCTCGACAAACTGAATTTGGACCACATGGAGAAGGCAGACACGCCGGTAATAATGGTCGGACGGTTGCTAAAACGAAATACAGTTTTGAATAAGATCAAGATGGAAAATAATGTTTGACATACGTGGCGGCGTATGTTTAAAGCAATATCTGAAGGGATCTCCGGTAAAACCATTCAAGCACGCACATATTGGGTTGTGATTAATTACATTACAATCAGAGTTTGATCCACAAGCACCGGGACATGGATCGATGCATTTTTGATTAACACAAGCTTTATCTTGTGGACATTCGGCACTGACAGTACATTCTGGTCTGCAACCCGGTGGACTACCTACATATGTTGGTAAACAAGAACATACCGCTTGTTTGTTAACATCTCTACATTGACTGTTTGGACCACATGGGGAAGGATTACATACGTCCAAAACTTGTGGTGGTGCTAAAATTTAGTAAATTAGATTTATATATATATATTAATATTAATTTATATATAAGCAAGAAAAAGATATAATTAACAGAATAGCAAAGACCAATAAGCTGTATTATGCAATGAACAAAACGTTTATAAATAAAAAAGAAGTGTCGCTAAAGACAAAGATGAACGTATATAAGACCATATATAGACCAGTGCTGACCTACGGTTGTGAGTCATGGGTGCTATCAAATAGATTGAAGGAAAAATTAGAAGCAATGCAAATGAAGTACTTAAGAAGAGCGAGAGGAATTACATTGAAAGATAGAATACGTAGCAGTCAAACAAGAGAAGAGCTGGAAATTAAACCAATAGCTAAATTTATAGAAGAGAGACAATTAAGTTGGTGGGGACATTTGTGTAGGATGGATAAGAATAGACCGGCAAGACAGATATGGGAAGCAAGGCCGTTGGGGAGAAGGAGTAGGGGGCGACCACAAAGAAGTTGGGATGAGGTGATAGCGGAAGTGCTGACGAAGAAGGAGAAACGTGGTCACATGCCAAAGTAATAGCGGAAGATAGAAAGAAGTGGCGAGAATTTGTATATTTTTAGTAATAAGTTAATAGTTATTTTTGGAATTATTTAAACTTTAGTTTCACATTTGGTAACGGTATTAGTGTAGCATAGTTTGTATAGTATAGCAAAGTATGTCTAACGTATGCGCATCAGAATTAGTATTTAGTTTAACCCTACACCGTTAAAGGTAGAAGGGGTATTGATTATATATATATATATATAACTTACGTTCTACATGTAAGCTACAATAATTAAATGGATCGCCTGTAAATCCAGAGATACAAGAGCAGGATGGTGCATGATTGACAACCTGACAGACAGCATTTTGTCCGCATGTTCCCGGACAGGGATCTTGACATTTATTTTGTATGCAGGCTTTATTAAACGGACAGTCACTACTTAATACGCATTCAGGTCTGCAACCTTCATAAGGATTACCAATATAATCTGGTAGACAAGTACAGGAACCTGCATTATTAAACTCTTTACATATTGCATTTGCACCACAAGGTGAGGGTACACATGGTGTAGTTCTATTGTACATAGGAACTGAAAGTAATTTTTTTAAAATAATTAGCTGATGCTAACAGCTATGGTATTACCTTCAGGCGGACTGCATCTAGTGAACGGATTGCCAACATGTCCTTGTATACAAACGCAATTAGGTGTATGGCTAACAACCCGGCATTCAGCGTTAATTCCACAAACATTTGTACAAGGATCTTTACATTTGTTATTAATGCAAGCTAATGCATTTGAACATTCATCACTGATTATACATTCAGGTCTGCATTGTGGTGGTTGGCCGACAAATTCGGGTAAACAAGAACAGGAAGGTGAATCATTAATAACTCTGCATATAGCATTTAGCCCACAAGGTGATGGTTTGCAAGGATCGATGATTAGTGGTGGCTCTTCGACTGTAGAAAAAGTTCAAAATGTATCTGTCAATTGCGCCCAGTAAAAAAAGCTTACATATTTGGAAACATCTGATGAAAGGATCTCCGGAGTACTTCGGTGGACAACTACAAATTGGATTATGACTTATTACTTGACACAATGCGCCAATTCCACAAGAACCTAGACATGGATCTATGCACTTTTGATTTACACATGCTTCATTTAATGCGCAATCAGATGATGAGATACATTCCGGTCTACAAGTAGGTGGTGATCCAATGTAACCAGGTACACATGAACAAACCGCTTGGCCATTAATCGCTCTACACTGGCTGTTAGGTCCGCAAGGTGATGGACTGCAAGGTTCATTTGGAATTGGTTCTAAAATGAAACATGTTACCTTAAAATGTTATTATTTGATTTGCTCTATATACTTGGTGCTGGATTACAGGCAATGAAGGCATTGCCCACGTAATCTTTGATACAAGCGCACATAGGCACATGATTGATTACAGTGCATTCCGCATTTTGACCGCATGTTCCAGGACACGGATCTATACACTTGTTTCTAACGCATGCTTTATTTTTGGAACAATCGTAATTTTGAACACATTCAGGTCTACATTCTCTGTACGGATCTCCTTGATATTCAGGTAAACAACTACATATTCCATCTTTACAGACAGCATTTGCTCCGCATGGTGATGGGTTACACGGATCAGGTTTTGAAGGTTCAGCTAAAGTTTATTGTTTTATAGATATATATTTTTTTATTCGGCGTAATAGTACTTACATTCTATTCTTGGCGTGCAGAATCTGAAGGGATCACCAACGTAACCATCCAAACAAGTACATGCAGGAATATGATTAAATACTTTGCATTCAGCATTTTGACCGCATGATCCAGGACAAGGATCTCTACATTTTTCATTTATGCATGCCAAATTACTGCTACAATCAGAATTTATCGTGCATTCAGGTCTACAATTTGGCGGTGAACCTATGTAGTTCCTGAGACAACTGCAAGATGGTAAATCGCCTATTTCTCTACATTCAGAGAATGATCCACAAGGATTAGGCACGCAAGGATTTTGTGCCGGGGAAGGTGGTACTGCTGCAAAGCATGCCGATTATTTAATAACTAAATTTGTTATATAGCAGTATAAACTTACATGGCACGTATAAAGTGTAACAAAGAGTGAATGGATCACCTGTGTAACCTTCAGCACAAGAACATATAGGGCTATGATTGTGAACTACACATTTGCTATGAACACCACATACACCTGGACAAGGGTCTTGACATTTCTGCGAAATACAGGCTTTATCTAGAGCACACTCGGAGCTAACTGTACACTCTGGTCTACAACCAGGTGGAGTTCCCATGTAATTTGGAAGACAAGAACAAATAGCTTGTCCATTATTTTCACGGCATTGACTGTTTGGGCCACAAGGAGATGGTTGACATGGATTTTGTGGTAGTGCTAAAATAAGAATGTATATAAACCAGGAAATACATTTTAAATATCTGCTTACGTTCATGTTCTATTATTAAATTACAGAATGTAAATGGATCTCCAGTATAGCCCACGATACAAGTACATGTTGGTAAGTGATTGACTGTCTGACAGTTTGCGTTCTGACCACAAGTTCCCGGACAAGGGTCTT
This sequence comes from Holotrichia oblita, assembly GCA_023690525.1. Taxonomy (NCBI): domain Eukaryota; kingdom Metazoa; phylum Arthropoda; class Insecta; order Coleoptera; family Scarabaeidae; genus Holotrichia; species Holotrichia oblita. The sequence goes on along the minus strand of CM043019.1, from coordinate 37,646,498 downwards.
TGCATTTGTTACCGATACAGGCTTTGTTTGATGGACAATCAGAGTTATAAATACATTCTGGTCTACATCCTTCGTATGGATTTCCTACGTAATCTGCAAGACATGTACACGATCCGGCTCCATTTTGTTCACGACAAATAGCATTTGAACCGCAAGGCGATGGTACACAAGGTGTTGGTCGCGAAGGTTCTGGCGGAAGTTCCCGCAGGGTACATAGTATAAACGGATTTCCTTCATAATTTGCCAGACAGACACAATTGGGCGTATGTGATACAACTCTACAATCAGTATTAGCTCCACATGTTCCCGGACATGGATCCTTACATTTTGAATTAATACATGCTAAATTACTTGAGCATTCACCATTGCTACTACATTCTGGTCTGCAATTAGGCGGACTTCCTATGAATTCTGTTAAGCATATACAGGAAGGAGAATCGTTTATAACTTTGCATTGTGAATTTGGTCCACATGGTGATGGTTGACAAGGGTTTACCGGTGGTTGTGGTTTTGGTTCTACAACATTTTATAATAAAAATTGGTTCATTTTTTGTCAAAATTAAATATACCTGGTAAAGAACAAAGAGTAAACGGATCTCCAATATAAGGAGAGTAACATGAACATATGGGATTATGATTAATGACATTACATTTTGCGTTAATGCCACAAGTGCCGGGACATGGATCAATACATTTTTGATTGTTGCACGCTTCGTTTTGGGGGCATTCGGAACTAGATATACATTCGGGTCTACATGTTGGTGGACTACCTAAATATCCTACAACACATGAGCAAACTGCCTGGTCGTTGATTTCTCTACACTGGCTGTTTGGTCCGCAAGGTGAAGGAATGCAAGGGTGTGGTTGAACGGGCGCTATAAGAGCAAATATTTTCAAAATGTCATTCAAATGCAATAATTTGTCTTACGTGGTATAGGTCTACATAGCACAAAAGCATCTCCAGTGTGACCACTTATACAAGAACACATAGGTATATGATTTATTACAGCACATTCTGCGTTTTGGCCACAAGTTCCTGGACAAGGATCTTTACATTTTTGTCTAATACATGCTCTGTTCTTTGAACAATCACTACTTAATATACATTCTGGCCGGCAACCTTGGTAAGGATCTCCTTGATATTCTGGTAGGCAAGTGCATATACCATCTCTGCACTGGGCATTCGCTCCACAATGCTGAGATTGACACTTGTCGACAATGTCCATTGCTAAAAGTACCAAATAAGTAGGTTTACAAGCACAAAAAGCTGAAGCTTACGAATTTCCGGTTCAGGATAACAGTTCGTGAATGCATCACCAGTATAACGCTCAGGACATGTGCATGTTGGTGTATGGTTAATAACAGCACACAGTGCATTAATGCCACAAGATCCGGGACATGGATCAATGCATTTCTCTCTTATGCAAGCTTGATTGCTGGGACATTCAGGATTTATAGTACATTCTGGTTTGCAGTTGGGTGGAGTTCCTATGTAACCTGTACGGCAACTACAGGACGGCAATTCGCCGATATTTCGACATTCTGAGTAGGGTCCACAAGGTGACGGGAAACATGGGTCTGTTGGGGGTGCCGGTTGTACTGTAATGTACATTGAATAGGTTTAATGAATTATGGCGTAAAATCACTATCTAAACTTACGTGATGGTAGAATAGGTAGACATTTTGTAAATGGATCACCAGTAAATCCTTGATCACATGAACAAATAGGACTGTGATTAATAACATTACATTTTGCGCCTAACCCGCATGTTCCTGGACATGGATCAGAGCAGTGTTGACTAATACAGGCTTTGCTCAAATCACATTCGGAACTAACAACACATTCAGGTCTACATCCAGGTGGACTGCCAACATAGCTAGGTAAACATGAACATACTGCTTGTTCATGAATAACTCTACACTGGCTGTTTGGTCCGCAAGGAGACGGGTTACAAGGTTGCAATGGTTCTAAATATATACATTAAGATTATAATGGTATATTGGCAACAGGTAGATATTCTTACTTGGTGTTGGCGTTGTTACAATATTACAGAACACGAATGGATCACCTGTGTATCCAGCTCTACATATACAAGAAGGAAGATGATTTATTACTTGACAATCAGCATTTTGGCCACAAGTTCCTGGACACGGATCTCTGCATTTATTGTTCATACACGCTTTGTTAGATGAGCAATCACTGTTTATAACGCATTCGGGTCGACAACCTTCGTAGGGGTTACCAAAGTATTCTGGTAAACAATAACAAGCACCCGCATTATTTTGTTCTTTGCAAATAGTATTTATTCCGCACGGTGATGGTAAACAAGGAGCTGTTGGTGGTACAGGTTCTGGCGCTAAATATTAAATGTATTAACATTACTACCTTACTTACATGAAGATGTGTTTAATACGTACGTGGTGGCAAACATTGTGAGAAGGGATTACCGACATAATTGCTTATACATATACAGTTGGGAGTATGACTGACAACACGACATTGTGCATTTTCACCACAAGTTCCAGGACAAGGATCTTTACATTTTTGATTAATACAGGCTAAGTTAGACGGGCATTCACTGTTACTGACACATTCCGGCCTACAATTTGGCGGAGAGCCAATGTATTCAGGTAAGCATGAACAAGATGGTGAATCGTTTATAACTCGGCATTGTGAATTCGGTCCACATGGTGAAGGTTGGCATGGGTTTTCTGGGGGAGCTTCCTCAACTGAAACGTATTAAATAAAAAAGTTTTGAATTTGCTAATACTTTTAATGTGAAGTTGAGGAATTTTTATTTATACCTTGAGGTTGACATCTTGTAAACGGATCGCCCGTGAATCTCTCTTGGCAGCTGCAAACTGGATTATGGTTGATTACATGACATATTGCACCTATACCGCACGCTCCAAGGCAGGGATCGATACATTTTTGATTATTACATGCCTGTATAAGCGGGCACTCTGAACTTTGTACACATTCAGGTCTACAGTTTGGTGGAGTGCCTAAATAACCAGCTATACAAGAACATACAGCTTGCTCGTTAACGTTTCTACATTGACTATTAGGACCGCATGGTGATGGACTACATACGTTAATAGGACTTTTTGCTGAAATATGGGTAGTTATTATAATCAGGAGGTTTTTCTAAGCAGTATACATACGAGGTATTGGACGGCAAGATACAAAAGCATTTCCAGTATAGGTTGGTGCGCAACTACACATGGGGATATGATTTATTACAGCGCAATCTGCGTTTTCTCCGCAAGTTCCAGGGCACGGATCAACGCATTTATTTCTGATGCAGGCTTTGGTTTTAGGACAATCATTGTTTAGTACACATTCTGGCCTGCATCCGCGATATGGATCTCCTTGATATTCCGGCGCACATGTGCAAACACCATTATGACAGTTAGCATTAGGTCCGCAAGGTGATGGATTGCAAGGATCTGGTGTTGGAGGTTCCGCTAAGATGAAATAGTTTTATTTATCACATTCAAAAGTATATTAATTGTGAAATAATTCTTACATGGTGGAGGTTTAAAGTAGCAGTTAGAAAATGGATCACCCGTATAGCCGTCTGCACAGGTACACATTGGCGTATGATTTATAACTTTACATTGCGCGTTAACACCACAGGATCCTGGACATGGATCTTGGCATTTATATTTTATGCAGGCTACATTACTTGCACATTCAGCGTTTATAGTACATTCATGTCTACAATTCGGTGGAACACCCATAAATCCTTGCAAGCATGAACAAGACGGTTGACCGCCTATGTCTCTACATTGCGCGTTTGGTCCACAAGGATTTGGTATACATGGATCAACCTCAACTAGTTCTGTTGGTTTTTCCACTGTAAAAGGTAAATTAAATTTATAGTCCATCACTAATCATTTATTGGATTTTCATACTTAGGTAGCAATTAGTGAATGGATCGCCAGTGTAATCGTACTTGCAAGAGCAAATAGGACTGTGATTGTTGACTTTACAATTCGCGTTTATACCGCAGGTACCAGGGCATGGATCTGAACATTTCTGATTAATACACGCTTTATCGAATGGACATTCGGAACTTATAGTGCATTCTGGTCTACATCCAGGCGGACTACCAATATAGTTCACTAAGCAGGAACACACTGCTTGACCGTTAACTTCTTTACATTGGCTGTTGGGACCGCATGGTGAAGGACTGCAAACATTTATAGGCGCAGGGGTTCCGCTAAAAATATTGTATTGCAAGCGCTATTATTTTACTAAACAAGGTAGTCTTACGTGGTATGGGAGAACAATATCTGAACGCATCGCCTGTAAAACCAATTCTACATGTACAGGAAGGTAAGTGACCTATAACTTGACAATCCGCATTTTCTCCGCATACTCCAGGGCAAGGATCTTGACATTTATTACTAATACAAGCCTTATTCGAGGAACAGTCGGAGTTATGTATACATTCAGGGCGGCATCCTTCGTAAGGATTTCCTATATATTCGGGTAGGCAAGTGCAGGAACCTGCACCGTTTTGTTCTCGACAGATGGCATTAGTGCCGCAAGGTGAAGGCACACAAGGTGATGTTGGTTCTGGCTGTGGTTGGACTATAAGATATAACATAAATATAGTATTGATTTAAAGAATCTATTTTCAATATTATCATGAAATGGCATAATTTACAATGGTGGCGCAAATAGGTTAGTTCGCATTGTATACCAATAATGCATTTTTTAAGTGAATCACTAGTAACACTTTGGGTCGTAGTAGTCAAAAGGTAATATGTCTTGAAAGATATTTTCAACTAGATCTAGATATATCAGTTAGAGCTATAAATTAACACACTCTTTACCGAATAGTTATACAAGAATGGCATTAAATTAAAGCTCTTAACTACTTACCGATTGATATTTGAAAACCAAAATATTACTGGCGGTTTACATTATATTTATAAGTATCGTGTAGACGATTCACATGTAAATGGATTTGAATGGGAAGCAACATTACAATATAATACATATATTTATATACATGGCGTAATTAGTATTGATAATGGTTGATAAATATCTTACTTGGTAATGAGCAAATGCTGAATGGATCTCCTACAAAACCAGGGATGCATACGCAGTTAGGTGTGTGACTAATAACGCGACATTCTGCATTTGTTCCACAAACGCCGGGACAAGGATCTTTACATTTTTGATTAATACAAGCTAAGTGATTCGAACACTCGCTATTACTAACGCATTCAGGGCGACAGTTTGGAGGTGAACCGACGTAATTATCCAAACACGAACAAGATGGTGACTCGCCAGTTATTTTACATTCTGAATATGGTCCGCATGGGGATGGTTGACAAGGGTTTACCGGAACTACTGGCGGCGCTTCTTCTACAAGTTAATTAACGCTTATTGTAGTAATTATTTGTATAATATATGCATGTATTTCTTACGTATAATAAAACATCTAGTAAATGGATCACCGGTATGCTTAGGTGGACAAGTGCATATTGGATTATGATTAACTACTTGACACCTTGCTCCGAAACCGCAAGTTCCAGGACACGGATCAATACATTTTTGGTTAACGCAAGCTTCGCTTAGCGAGCATTCCGAACTGGTAACACATTCGGGTCTGCAATTCGGAGGAGAGCCGATATAATTAGGAACGCAAGAACATACAGCTTGATCATTAATTTCTCTACATTGACTGTTTGGGCCACAGGGTGTTGGGTTGCATGGATGTACAATTACCGGTGCTAAAATCAGTTAATATATAAACATAAGAAGTAATATACAATCATAATATAAGTATTGTAATCTCAGAAATTCCTTTTCTGGAAAACAAAATTGATGTGAATATAGGAAACATAAATATGTATTTTTGGGCAATATCTAGTTCATTAAACGTACGTTTATGTGGGCTACACTGTACAAACGCGTTTCCAGTGTATCCTTCTTGACAACTACACATCGGAATATGATTGATAACTGAGCATATAGCATTTTGTCCGCAAGTACCAGGACATGGATCCACACATTTGTTTTTAATACAAGCTCGAGTTTTAGGGCAATCGTTATTGAGAACACATTCGGGTCTGCATTGTTGGTAAGGATCTCCTTGATATTCTGGTAAACAAGTACAAACACCATCATTGCATTGAGCGTTTGCTCCGCAAGGTGAAGGGTTACATTTGTCTTTTAATACGGGTTGAGCTAAAATGATATTTAATCAATTTAAATATGCAACATAAATATAAAACAGTATTACGTGGCTTAGGGTGGCAGCTGGTAAAGGGATCTCCAATATATCCTTCTGCACATGTACAGATAGGGATATGATTTATAACGCTGCACTGGGCGTATATACCGCATGAACCAGGACATGGATCTTTGCACTTTTCTCTTATACAAGCAAGATTGCTAGAGCATTCAGAATTTACAATACACTCAGGGCGACAGTTCGGTGGACTTCCAATGTAATTAGCTAAACAGGAACAAGAGGGTCCGTTACCAATATCTCTACATTCAGAATGTGGTCCGCAAGGGTTCGGAAGACATGGATTTACAGGAACTGGTTTTGCTAGCGGCAAAATAGGTTCTGTAACATTGTTTCTGTATTATCATTGCACTACAATGTAATTACTATCTTACGTTGTATATAACATCTAACAAATGGATCTCCAGTATAACCGGATTGACAAGAACAAATTGGGTTATGGTTGATAACTTGGCATTTTGCATTGATACCACAAGTACCAGGGCAAGGGTCAGCGCATTTTTGATTAACACAAGCTTGAGTTTGAGGACATTCAGCACTGACCGTGCATTCTGGCCTGCAGCCTGGTGGACTACCTATATACGTTGACAAACATGAACAAACTGCCTGTCCATTGACTTCTCTGCATTGACTATTTGGTCCACAAGGTGATGGATTACATGGATTAACAGGTGGTGCAGCTGAAATTATTCTGCGTGGTAATTCAATGTCTATGAAATTTTAAGTAAACCTACGAATATCTTTTTCTATTATTCTGCAGAAGACAAATGGATCTCCGGTATAATCAGGGAGACAAGTGCAAGTTGGTAAATGATTGATAACCTGACAAGTTGCACTTTGTGCACACGTTCCAGGGCAAGGATCTTTACATTTATTATTTATGCACGCCTTATTGGATGGACAATCAGTATTCAGTACACATTCTGGTCTGCAACCGTCATAAGGATTACCAACATAATCAGATAAACAAATGCAAGCTCCAGCATTATGTTGTTCTTTACATATGGCATTAGCACCGCATGGAGAAGGCGAACATGGTGACGTTATTTCTGGTTCTGCAAGTAAAATGTCTAATACCAAAACATATCTACACAATATATTGATAAACATACTTGGTGGGATTGGCTCACATCTTACGAAAGGATTACCTACGTAGTCAGCAATACAAACACAATTTGGAGTATGGCTAACAACCCGACATTCAGCGTTTTCACCACAAATACCTGGACATGGATCCTTACACTTTTGGTTTATACAAGCCAAGTTAAATGGACATTCACTGTTACTTATACATTCTGGTCGACAGTTTGGTGGACTGCCACCGAAATTTGGCAAACACGAACACGAAGGTGAATCTCCAGATACTCTACATTCTGAGTTTGGACCACACGGAGATGGTTGGCAAGGATTTATGGGGTCTTCTGGTGGAGCTATAGATTATTCGCATTAATAGTGGTACTAATAGAATGTATTTATTTATGTATTATTCCTAACTTACGTTGCAGAATACATCTAGTGAACGGATCTCCTGTAAATTTAACGGGACAACTACAAGTTGGATTGTGATTAATAACTTTACAATCTGCTCCTATGCCACATGTTCCTGGGCATGGATTAACACATTTTTGATTTATACAGGCTTCGGAGAGAATACATTCAGAACTAACAACGCACTCCGGTCTACAAGTTGGAGGACTGCCTATATATCCGGGTATACAAGAGCAAACAGCTTGATTATTTATTTCTCTGCATTGACTGTTTGGACCGCAAGGTGAGGGATTGCAAGGGTGTAATGGGGTAGGAGCTGAAAGTAATTCTCTCATTAATAAATCATGTTTTGTTTTTGTAAAGGAAAGAACATACCTTGTTGAAGATTACATTGGACAAACGCGTTACCAATGTAGTTTCTGAGACAAGAACATGTTGGAATATGATTAATGACAGTACATTCTGCATTTTGTCCGCAGGTACCAGGACAGGGATCAATACATTTGTTTCTAATGCAAGCTAAATTCTTAGCACAGTCGGTATTTAAAACACATTCAGGTCTACAACCACTATAGGGATCTCCTTGATATTCTGGTAGACAACTACATCTACCGTCTAAACATTGTGCATTTGCACCACAAGGTGATGGATTGCAAGGATCTTGTGGCGGTTGCGGTACAGCTAAAATATTTGGTAATATAGATTTTGAATTTTTTGTTTTAATAATTCTTACGTGGTGGTGGTTTTGGATAACAATTAGTAAACGGATCTCCGGTATACCCTTCAGAACACGAACATATTGGTAGGTGATTGATGACACTACAAAGAGCATTAGCACCACATGAACCTGGACAAGGATCTCTACATTTCTCTCTGATGCAAGCTAAATTGCTGGCACAATCAGAATTAATGGCACATTCTGGTCTACAATTAGGAGGTGTCCCAATATAATTATTTGTGCAAGAGCATGAAGGAGATCCTCCAATATCGCGGCATTCTGCATGTGGTCCACACGGAGATGGTACGCAAGGATTTATTGGGGTTGCGCTGGGTGTTATTGCTGTTACAGCTGTAATATGAAGTTTATATGGCATTTGTAAGAAAACGTGTTATTCGAACTCTTACGTTGAATCGGATAGCATCTTGTAAACGGATTACCAGTATACGTGCTTATACAAGAGCAGATGGGACTGTGATTGATAACTTGGCAATCCGTATTCAATCCACAAGTACCGGGACAAGGATCGGTACATTTTTGATTAATACAGGCTTTATTCTGCGGACATTCCGCGCTTACTGTACATTCAGGTCTACAATTTGGTGGATTTCCTATATAATTTGGTAGACAAGAGCACACCGCCTGATCATTAACTTCTTTACATTGGCTATTTGGGCCACATGGGGACGGATTGCAGGGATTTTTATGTTCAATGACAGCTGAAATTATTTTGTTAAAATATTTCAAGACATTAGTAATTAACTTACGTTCTTCATATAATGTACAGTACTTGAATGGATCGCCAGTAAATCCTTGTAAACAAGTACAAGATGGTAAGTGATTTATTACTTGACAATTAGCATTTTGACCACATGTTCCTGGACAGGGATCTAAACATTTATTACTTATACAGGCTTTATTTGAAGGACAATCAGAATTCAAGGTACATTCCGGTCGACAGCCCTCATAAGGATCTCCTATATATTCCGGAAGACAAGTGCATGATCCTGCTCTGTTATGTTCTCTGCAAACAGCGTTTGCACCACATGGCGATGGTACACAGGGATTAACAGGTGGGCTAGGTGGTAATGTTATAACCGTACACTGCGTGAACGGATCACCCGTAAAACCTACTATACAAACACAATTTGGCGTATGACTGATAACTCTACATTCAGCATTGGTTCCGCACGTGCCAGGACATGGATCTTTACATTTTTGATTAATACAGGCAAGATTTGATGCGCATTCGCTATTACTGACGCATTCTGGTCGACAGTTTGGAGGACTTCCTATAAATTCTGGTAGGCAAGAGCAAGATGGAGATTCATTAATTACTCTGCATTCTGAATTTGAACCACAAGGAGATGGTTTACAGGGATTTTCAATTGGTGGAGGCTCCTCAATTATTCTGCATGATGTAAACGGATCACCTGTATATCTTGGTGGACAGCTACAAATGGGATTATGATTTACCACCTGACACAGAGCATTAAAACCGCATGTTCCTGGACAAGGATCTATACACTTCTGATTAATGCATGCTTGATTTAAGGGACATTCAGTGCTAGTCACACATTCAGGTCTACATGTCGGAGGATTTCCTATGTATCCAGGAACACAAGAGCAAACTGCTTGGTCATTAACTTCTCGACATTGACTGTTTGGTCCACAAGGTGAGGGATTGCAGGGGTGTACAGTTGTAAGCTCTAAAAAAGGTATAATGTTACATATTAAGATTGCTTTTCTAATAAGGTGTATCATATAATATACCTGGGATCGGTGAACATATAACAAAAGCATTTCCTGTAAATCCTCGGTTACAACTGCACATAGGAATGTGATTTGAAACAGTGCAAACGGCGTTATGGCCACAAGTCCCAGGACACGGATCAATACATTTGTTTTTAATGCAAGCTTTATCACGGGGACAATCATTGCTTAGAACGCATTCAGGTCTACATCCAGCATAAGGATCACCATGGTAATTCGGATTACAAGTACAAATTCCATTATTGCAGGCAGCGTTAGAGCCGCATGGTGAAGGATTGCAAGGGTCTGGAGGTGGCTGGTCATCTAAAATAAACGAACTAAATAGATGATATTTCTCTCTGGTTTTGCAATTCTTACGTTGTATTTTAATAATATGACAAGTAACAAATGGATCGCCTGTGTATCCTTGTATACACGAGCAGATAGGTGTATGATTTTGAACATTGCACTCTGCATTCGTACCACATGAACCTGGGCAAGGGTCTTTGCATTTCTGTTGTATGCAAGCAAGGTCGCTTGCACATTCGTAACTGGAGATACATTCTGGACGACAATTGGGTGGTATACCAATGTAACCTACTTTACAAGAACAAGATGGTGAGCCGCCTAAGTCTCTACATTCAGAATATGGGCCACACGGCGATGGAATGCAATAATTTACTGGTTGTGGTCTGACGCTCGGTGGAGGGGGAGCTAAAGTTGTTATTTTAATTATCTGTTAATACATTTTTAAAATGACTTACGTGGCGTCGGGTAACATCTAGTGAAGGGATCTCCTGTATATCCCGGTTGACATGCACAAATAGGATTATGATTTACTTTATTGCACACAGTATTTATTCCACAAGTTCCTGGGCAAGGATCTGAACATTTTTGATTGATACACGCTTTATCGTAAGCGCATTCGGAACTAGTTACACATTCGGGTCTACAACCGGGAGGACTTCCAATGTAAGTCGGCAAACACGAACACACAGCCTGATTATTAACTTCTCTACATTGGCTATTGGCTCCACAAGGAGATGGGCTACAAACATTTATTGGTTCCGGAACAGCTGTATAAAATTTTTATATTGTAAGTGCCTGGGTGTTTATTTGATAAGCTTACTTGTAGGTGGGATAAGAGTGCATAACCTGAAGGGATCGCCTGTATATCCTGGTGAGCAACTGCAAGAAGGTATATGATTTATGACTTGACAATGAGCGTTTAGATCACAAGTTCCTGGACATGGATCCTGACATTTATTTCGCATGCATGCTTTATCTGATGGGCAGTCAGTGTTTAAAGTGCACTCAGGTCTACAACCTTCGTATGGATTTCCTATATAATCTTGTAAACACGTACAACTGCCAGCCGTGTTGTGTTCCTTGCATACAGCGTTTGAACCACAAGGAGACGGTGTGCACGGAGTTACTTGGCTCAAAATGGGTGGAGGTTGGCTGACAGAGCATTGAATAAATGGATTACCCACATAACCTGGTATACATATACAGTTTGGTGTATGACTAACAACTCGGCATTCTGCGTTTTGCCCACAGATTCCAACACATGGATCTTTGCATTTTTGATTTACACAAGCTAAGTTAGCAGGACACTCGCTATTGCTCACACATTCCGGTTTGCAATATGGAGGTGTACCGATAAATTCAGGCAAACAAGAACACGAAGGAGAACCGTTTGAAACTTTGCATTGGGAGTTGGGGCCGCATGGTGATGGTTCGCACGGATTGGTAGGTTCAAGTACAGGTTCATCTAAAATGATAAATGTGAGTAAATTGTGTATAATTTGCATTTCCTTCTCTTACATAATACACATTTAACAAATGGATCGCCAGTATGAGGTGCTTGACAGCTGCAAATAGGATTGTGATTTACTACTTGACATTTTGCGCCAATGCCACATGTTCCAGGGCAAGGATCGATACATTTCTGGTTTACACACGCTTTATCTAAATTGCATTCAGAACTTGTAACACACTCAGGTCTACAAGTGGGTGGAGAACCTATGAAACCAGGTACACAAGAGCAAACAGCTTGACCATTAATTTCTCTACACTGGCTATTTGGCCCGCAAGGGGATGGATTACAGGGATGTACATCGATTGGCCCTATAGAAAAACGTTTTTTGTTAAACAGTTAGAATTAATATTTTATAACCATACTTTCTACGGGTTTGCATAAAATGAAAGCGTTGCCTGTATAACCAGATGGACAACTGCACATTGGTATGTGATTTATAACACTACATTCGGTATTTTGTCCGCAAGTACCAACACAAGGATCTTTACATTTTTTCGTAATACAAGCTCTATTTTTAGGACAATCGGTGTTTAGCACACATTCCGGACGACAACCTTTATACGGATCTCCTTGGTATTCGGCTAGGCAAGTACATATACCATCCAAACATTGTGCGTTGACCCCACAAGGTGAAGGATTACATGGATCGGGTTTTATTACTTGTGCTAAAAAATTTTGATGTAGTTATTACTCATGTTTAAAAGAATAGAGGCTTCTTACGTGGAGGTTTAGGATAACAATTCGTAAATGGATCGCCAGTGTATTCTTCTAAACAGTTACAAATCGGTAAATGATTTATAACATTGCACTGGGCGTAGGTTCCACAAGAACCGGGACACGGATCTCTACATTTTTCTCGTATGCAGGCTAAATTACTTGGACACTCTGAGTTTATCGAACATTCAGGCCTGCAATTAGGGGGACTGCCTATATAATTTTGTAAACAGGAGCAAGATGGACTGTCTCCGATTGGACGGCATTCTGAGTTTGGCCCACACGGTGAAGGTACACAAGGATTTATAGGTGTGGGTATATCATATTCGATTGCTAAAAACAATTAAATGTGTGAACAAATAGATATATTTGGATGATTCAGTCTTACGAGTTGGTGGAATTGGATGACAATTTGTAAAAGGATCTCCAGTATAGCCATTTTTACATATACATATTGGACTATGATTAATCACGTTGCATTTTGTATTAATACCGCATACTCCTGGGCATGGATCAACACATTTTTGATTAACGCAAGCTTTATCAAGTGCACATTCAGAACTAACAACACATTCTGGTCGACAACTGGGTGGGCTTCCTATATAACCTGGCAAGCAAGAGCATACCGCTTGGTCATTTACTTCACGGCACTGACTATTTGGGCCACACGGTGATGGACTGCATGGATTTACTTCTTGAGGTTCTTCAGGACCTAATAATAAGTTTTAAAAGACAATAGCGGATGTTTATTATATTAGAAACTTACGTGTTATAAATGAGCAGTAATTGAACGGATCGCCGGTATAACCAACTTGACATGTACATGAAGGTAAGTGATTTATAACTTGGCATACAGCATTGCTACCACAAGTTCCGGGGCATGGATCTTTGCATTTGCTATTAATGCAAGCTTTGGTCGGAGGACAATCAGTATTTAGGACACATTCTGGTCTACAGCCATCGTAAGGATTTCCAATATAATCAGGAAGACAGGTACAAGAACCTGCTCTATTTTGTTGTCGACATTGTGCATTTGCACCACAGGGAGATGGCGTGCAGGGATTTGGGCTTTCTTCTGGAGCTAGAATGATTATGGTTTTGAATTTGTTTGAGTATAATCTAGTCAACTTCTTACGTGGTGGTAATTGACATTGTGTGAATGGGTCACCAACATATCCATTTGTACAGAAACAATTTGGTGTATGACTAATAACACGGCATTCAGCATTGGAGCCACATACCCCAGGACACGGATCTTTACATTTTTGATTTATACAGGCCAAGTGGCTTGCACATTCATTGTTACTTATACATTCTGCTCTACAATTAGGTGGTGTACCGATAAAATCAGAGAGGCATGTACACGAAGGAGAATCTCCAGCTACTTTGCATTCAGCGTTTGGACCGCATGGGGATGGATGGCAAGGATTCTTTGGTATTGGTGGTTCTTCGTCTAAAAGTTTTCAATTAATTGAATGTTAGACCTTAGACATAAAAAAATAATCTTACGTATAATTGAACAACGAACAAATGGATCTCCAGTATGCCCAGCCGGACAACTGCATATTGGGTTATGTAAAACGACTTGGCAAAGTGCTACAATACCGCAAGTTCCTGGACAGGGATCTATACATTTCTGATTAGAACAAGCCTCGTTCAGAGGACATTCTGCGCTTGTTACGCATTCTGGTCTACATGCCGGTGGACTTCCAACAAAGCCTGGCACGCAAGAACATACTGCTTGTCCATTTATTTCTCTACATTGACTGTTAGGTCCGCAAGGTGTCGGATTACAAGGATGAGTAACAGGGGGTTCTAGAAATTCGATAATTGCATTAATCTTCAAAACACAAGTACTAAATACGAACCTTGTATTAGAGAGCAAATAGTAAATGCATTTCCGGAGTATTTGGGTAAACAAGTACAAGTAGGTATATGATTAATTACATTGCAGACAGCATTTTGACCGCAAGTTCCAACGCAAGGATCAATACACTTATTTCGTATGCAAGCCTTGTCTTTCGGGCAATCTAAGCTTAAGACGCATTCGGGTCTACACCCTCTATAAGGGTCTCCTTGGTATTCTGGCAAACATGTACAAACTCCATCATTGCATTGGGTATTAAAACCACACGGTGACGGATTACAAGGATCAACGATCGGTTGCGTTTCAGCTAGAAAAATAACAAATTACGAAGTGTACAGAAATAACTTTCTGTAAAAGCTTACGTGGAGGCTTAGGTTGACAACTTGTAAAGGGATCGCCAATGTATCCATCTAAACATGTACATATCGGAGTGTGGTTAATTACACTGCATTGCGCTCCTACTCCACAAGATCCCGGGCAAGGATCTTTGCACTTTTGTCGTATGCATGCCAAATTACTAGAGCATTCTGGATTAATAGTACATTCAGGGCGACAATTTGGCGGACTTCCGATAAAATCGATAAGACATGAACAAGAAGGAGTAGTACCAACAGGTCTGCATTGAGAATTGGGGCCACAAGGTGAAGGTACACAAGGATCTGTAATTTCATCTTCTACTCTAACAGGTGTTGGAACTAAAACCATCAATATTATAAACGCTACTCAATTGATTATTTTCTTTTTTATATTACCTGTTGCAAAATAGCATCTCGTAAAGGGATCACCTGTGTATTCTGGATTGCAAGAGCAAATAGGGCTATGATTTACAACTTGGCACTTAGTATTTAAACCACATGATCCGGGACAAGGGTCGATGCATTTTTGGTTAGAACATGCTTTGTCTTGAGGACATTCCGAACTTACAGTACATTCTGGTCTACATGAAGGTGGGCTACCAGAATAATTTGGTAAGCAGGAACATACTGCTTGATTATTAACTTCTCTACATTGACTGTTTGGTCCGCAAGGTGAAGGATTGCACGGATTGATTGGTTCTTCGGCTGTTGATATCAAGAAGTTAAATATATCCTTTAAAACTTACATATAAAAGTAACATACGTTTTTCTATAACTTGGGTGCAATATTGGAAAGGATCTCCAGTATAGCCTGTTATGCACGTGCAGGAGGGAAGATGGTTCACGACTTGGCAGTTGGCATTTTGACCGCATGTTCCAGGACAGGGATCTTTGCATTTATTGTTAATGCATGCTTTATTTGATGGACAATCCGTGTTTAGAACACATTCAGGGCGACAACCTTCATATGGATTTCCAATATATTCTGGCAGACAAATACATGCTCCTGCGCCATTTTGTTCGCGACATTGAGCATTTGCTCCACACGGCGAAGGCTTACAAGGAGTTCTGATTTCATCCATTACTGTAGGAGGTGCGCAAGATGTAAACGGATCTCCAATAAATCCGGCTACACACACACAGTTTGGAGTATGACTAATAACATGACACTCTGCATTTTGGCCACAAATTCCAGAACAAGGATCTTTGCATTTTTGATTTATACAAGCCAGATGGCTTGAACATTCGCTACTACTAACGCATTCTGGTCTACAATTCGGTGGAGAACCAATAAATCCTTCGAGACAAGAACATGACGGTGAATCTCCTATTTCTCTGCATTCCGAATTTGGCCCGCAAGGCGATGGTTGACAAGGATTTTTTATTTCAGGAATAGATGGTTCTACAACTGTTTAGTCAATGTCAATACGTAACATAAATGAAAATTAAGGTTTTTATCTGTACCTATATAGCATCTTGCGAATGGATCGCCTGTATATGGAGATGGACAGCTACAAATAGGATTATGGTTAACAACTTGACACTTGGCATCAATTCCGCAAGTTCCCGGGCAAGGATCGATACATTTTTGATTTATACATGCTAAATTTAAAGAACATTCAGAACTTGTTACGCATTCAGGTCTACAGGTTGGCGGACTTCCTATAAATCCAGGTATGCACGAGCAAACTGCTTGATCGTTAATTTCTCTACATTGACTACTAGGACCACACGGCGAAGGATTACATGGATGAGTAATTTCAGTTTCTAAAATATTTTTGAGGTAAACTAAGAAAAACATACGAGATATAATATAAACATACTTGGCGCAGGTGTGCAAGCAATAAATGCATTTCCTACATGATTATCTGCGCATGTGCACATCGGTATGTGATTTATAACTGTACATATAGCATTCTGACCACAGGTTCCTGGACAAGGGTCTAAGCATTTAGATTTAAGACATGCCAAAGTTTTTGAACAATCAGGATTTATAACACATTCTGGTCTGCAACTCTGGTATGGGTCACCATGATATTCTGGTATACAATTACATGTACCATTCCTGCAAATAGCATTAGGGCCACACGGATTAGGGTTACATAAATCATATACCGTTGGTTGAGTAGCTAAAAAATGATTTAATTAAATATTATGTTGATTTTAAGGAGTAATATCTTACGTTTTGGCGGTTCTGGATAACAAGCAGTAAATGAATTACCGGTATATGCCTCAGGACAAGTACATATTGGAGTATGGTTAATAACATTGCATACAGCATTTAAACCACATGCTCCAAGGCATGGATCAGCACACTTTTCTTGAATGCAAGCTAGATTACTTGAGCAATCAGAATTTATTGTGCATTCTGGTCTACAGTTGGGAGGAGAACCAATATAAGTTGGCAGGCAAGAACAGCTGGGGGAATCACCTACATCTCTACATTCCGAGAAAGGCCCACATGGGGAAGGTACACATGGATTTGGTGGTCTTTCATACACTACCGGAGACGGTGCTATAAATTAAATTATATATAATTGCAGTTCATATTACAATGCTCCAATACTGTATTAGTATCAATGCTTACGAGGTAAAGGATAACATCTAGTAAACGGATCTCCGGTAAAACTGTGTTTACAAGAACAAATGGGGCTGTGATTTATCACATTGCAGTTAGTGTTAATACCACAAGTACCAGGGCAGGGATCAACACACTTTTGATTCACGCAAGCTTTATCTTGCGGACATTCGGAACTAACAACACATTCTGGTCTACATCCTGGTGGACTACCTATATATGAAGGTAAACAAGAACATACTGCTTGCTCATTTATCTCGCGGCATTGGCTATTGGGTCCACATGGTGACGGATTACATGGATTAATAGGTTGAGGGGTCGCTAAAATGCAAGAAAAAATTGCTCAATATAAACTGGTTATTAATTTTGCCGTTCTTACTTATGGTTGGAGGTAGATTGCAAAATTTGAATGGATCTCCTGTATAACCTGGTCTGCATGTACAAGATGGTAAATGATTTACGACTTGGCAATCGGCATTCTGTCCACAAGTTCCAGGGCAGGGGTCATTGCATTTATGTCTCATACATGCTTTATTAGACGGGCAATCTGAATTTATCATACACTCTGGTCTGCATCCTTCGTAAGGATTTCCGATATACTCAGGAAGACAAGCACATGCTCCGGCACCATTTTTCTCGCGACAAATTGCATTTGCACCACAAGGTGATGGATTACATGGCGTGATATGTTCAACTTTTAATGGAATTACCACTTGACATTGGACGAACGGATTTCCTTCATGACCATCAATACAGACGCAATTAGGGACATGATTAACTACTCTACACTCAGCGTTTGTTCCACAGATACCCGGACAAGGATCTTTACATTTTTGGTTTATGCAAGCTAGATTGTATGAACATTCTGTGTTACTAACACATTCAGGTCTGCAATTTGGCGGATTTCCAATAAACTCGGGTAAACACGAACATGAGGGTGTTTCTCCGTTGGCTTTACATTCTGAATTAGGGCCACAAGGGGACGGTTGGCAAGGATTTACCGGAGGCGGAGGTTCGTCTAAAACAAGAGTGTCTAGAAACTGTGCTAGATTTAAACACATTATATTTACAGAAGAAACATCTAACAAATGGATCTCCTGAATATTTCGGTGGACAAGAACAAATTGGATTATGGTTTACCACTTGGCACTGGGCAGCTACCCCACACGTTCCTGGACAAGGATCGGCACATTTTTGATTAATGCAAGCTTGATTTAGAGCGCACTCTGAACTGGTAACACATTCAGGTCTACATGTTGGAGGGTTACCAATATATCCTACAGCGCATGAACAAACAGCTTGACCATTGATTTCCCTACATTGGCTATTTGGACCGCAAGGAGATGGACTGCACGGATTTTTGAGAATCGGTTCTAAAATTGTTTTATTATATTTACTTGTTTTATTCAGTAATTTCAGTCATACTTTCAGCAATTTTGCAAGATACGAAAGCATTTCCGCTATATCCCAGTGGACAACTGCACATTGGTACGTGATTAACTACTCGACATTCAGCGTTTATTGCACATGTTCCCGGACAAGGATCTACACATTTATTTCTAATACATGCTTTGTCTTTAGAACAATCGTTATTTAAAACGCATTCTGGTCTGCAACCGTGATATGGATCTCCATGGTACTCGGGTAGACAAGTACAAATTCCATTGTTACACCTTGCGTTTGCACCGCAAGGGGATGGATTGCAAGGGTCGGTTACGGTGACAACAGCTATAAAAGTGACATGTAGAAAATTACTTTCAGTTTTTGAGTAGGCTTACGTTCTTCTTGTTTCGGGAAACAATTTGTGAACGGATCGCCGGTATAGCCATCGGGACAAGTACATGTAGGAGTGTGGTTTATAACATTACAAATTGCTCCTACTCCGCAAGATCCAGGGCAAGGGTCGCGACATTTTTCTCTTATACATGCTAAAATACTTGTACATTCTGAGTTTATGGTACATTCGGGTCGGCAGTTTGGAGGGGTTCCTATGTATCCAGCTAAACAAGAACATGAAGGATTATCTCGTATATTTCTGCATTCAGAAAATGGTCCACACGGAGATGGTACACAAGGGTTTATAGGAGTAGGTGGATACTCTGGCTTACGGGCTGCAATAGAATTTTTTAATTATATAAAATTCAGGACAATTTGTTACGACATGTTTTTTGGTCAAACTTACGTGGTAAAACAATGCATCTAGTAAATGGGTCGCCTGTATAACCGGATTGGCAGGAACATATGGGGCTATGATTTATTACTTGACAATTGGCGTTTAAACCACAAGTTCCAGGGCAGGGATCAGCGCATTTTTGTTGTATGCAGGCTTTATTTGGGGCACATTCTGTGCTAACAACACATTCTGGTCTACAGCTTGGAGGGCTTCCAATGTAAGTGGGTAAACATGAACAAACTGCTTGGTTATTAACTTCACGGCATTGACTGTTTGGGCCACAAGGTGACGGTTGACACGGATTTTTAGGCTCTGGTGTAACCGCTATAAGAATATTGGGTGTGATCTTCATAATAAACTAATTATCAGCTGTATATCTTACGTTCTTGTAGTACTATGTTGCAATATCTGAAAGGGTCTCCTGTATATCCTATTTTACAATTACACGATGGTAGGTGATTTATAACATGGCAAATTGCGTTCTGGCCGCAAGTTCCGGGGCAAGGGTCTTGGCATTTGTTGTTAATACATGCTTTAGTCGTTGGGCAATCAGAATTGTGTACACATTCTGGTCTACAGTTTTCGTAGGGGTTTCCGATATAATCCGGTAGGCAAGTGCAGGATCCGGCGTTACCCTGCACTCTACAGAGGGCATTACTTCCGCATGGGGATGGCAGACATGGGTCTATAACTTCAGGGGTCTCGACACTGAAAATGGTCAAATATACAAGGTGAGTATGGTTCAGTGTTCGTATTGCGCAATATTATGGGCGACGCGTGATTGATATTAGGGCGTAAGCGTTTTGTATGGCGAACTAATTTGTTCAATGGGCGTTAGAGGCGCTTAATTCGCTGTTATAGCCGTCGGCGAGTTGGAGGATACGTGACTTACCTTTTCGTATCCTCGAAGCTATTTTACAAAAGAAAGGTCATTATTTCAAAACTTAATTTTTGAAGAGAAAAGTTTCTTGTGAAGGCTTCTGAATTGCTAACGATTTCTACTTAGCTTTTTTAGTTTTTATGTATATTTTAATATTTTCTCTTGTATGAAAGGTACAAATGTATTACATACTGATGACAAAGAATAATCAGTTAACTACATTGGTTATTCATTTATAAACAATTATGTTTATATACACGGTGAGTCACGACTATTCCCTCGGTCTCTTGTGTCTAAACGCTAAAAGATATGAGTTTCAAATTTTAGTCAAATATGTAGGACGATAAGGAACACATTTTAAAATTATTTGCAAGTATACAGGGTGATTAAAAAAAGGACAGCATATCAAAGTTAGGTTATTTTTAATGGAACGCCCTATATTGTATACCATTTTTGGATTCTACGTCATAAATTAATTTGTTAATAATTCTCTATATCTATTTGCTGCCAATTTCGAGAAAATTTGATTTTTATGATAATTTTTATGTCGGCTTTCGCGAAAAAATTAAAAACAGGAAAACTGTATGACTTGGACGATTTACATTTGTAAGAGGTTATTTTGACAAAGCGTGCTTTTAATAAACCGGTAGAGTATTGTGATATTGGCTACATGGCATTAAGCAAAAACAATTTATACTTTATATTTTTTCAACCATCAATAACTTTTTTAAATTAAATGGGACACCCTGTATTTATCCATGCTATGTGAAAGCAAATTAATCACCCTATCAAAAACTATAAAGATATCTATATCTAAATTTAACGATTAAAATATTATTAAGGAAATTCTTCAAAAATGCTCTAAAGCTGATAGTTTTTCTCCTCTAAATTAATAGGCCATGTTTTCTAATTATTTGTATGTGGATAATTATATTCCTTGTAAATTGTATTCTAATGATAGCTAAAACTGGAAATTATGTTGAAGTAATTGAAATATCCGATTAATACATTATTAAAGAGTAAGATAAAGTTCAAATGAATCATTCAAGTAATTGATTATTTGTCGAGCATTTGAATATTATTTGTTTCAATCGAATGAATATCTGACTATTCGAATATCAAAGTGTCGAAAACGCCCCTCTTAGTTTATAATGTATTGATATATTACACGTTGGTAAGTTATGGTATTAGAATTCAAAATAAAATAATTAAGTAACCGATATCATAAACAAATTAATAAAATTACAAATATGTTAGACAAAAAAAAAAGTAAACATGATATAAAGATAAATAAACAGAAATGGTATACAATATAGGCTATTCCATTAAAAATAAGTTAACTTTGATATGTTGTACTTTTTTTAATCACCCTGTATACTTGCAAATAATTTTAAAATGTGCTCCTTATCGTCCTACATATTTGACTAAAATTTGAAACTCATATCTTTTAGAGTTTAGAGACAAGAGATCGAGGGAATTGTTGTGACTCACCTTGTATACTATGTAATTACAAAACTTGTTTCTTGATAACAACTATCAAGAAAGCAATCGGAAATTGCGACTACATGATGATATACAAGCGGCGCTTATAAGTCACCTGCTACGGAAGCAACCTGGTCGACGAAAATGCTGTGACAGCGATGACGCGTTCTGCGCAACAGGTAGAGCGTATAACAACCGTGAATCAGCGCTCTCGGCTTATATACGCTCACGCGTCACTGCCACGGGATTCTGGTCGACCTATAGCTGCTCTTAAAAACGTTACGTAAGATGTTTGTTTGATTTTCGTTTCAAAAACATTAAGATTATTATTCGATGATATTCATGATGTGTTGTAGAAAATGTATTTTTATTATTTTTTACGCTGGGAAAGACATTAATTATGGAGCAGACTACACGTGAAACAAAAATCCGTCTAACAAGTTTGAAAGGAATACTAGTAGGTTTCTTTATAATTTTAGTAGTTATATAAGTTCATGTTATATAAGTTCATGTCATATATAGGTGCTTGTTGAAATTTGACCACATCACTTGCAAGGGACTTATATTCTTATAACAAATTTTGTATAATATCAAATCAAAGCAGAGCCTATCAATAATCAGTCTAATGTCGAAGGATTTGTTATTAATCAATTGTTTTAAAAAAATGACAACTACTATTGGATAATGTTCTTGACATGTTAAATCGGGTTAATGGATAGAAGACTCTAAAGTTACAAAATGCATATAAATGACAAAATGTCAAGTTTAACAATTCCGCTACTTTAAAATTTAAAGCCATTCAGTTTACTTGATATATTTATAATATTTCCGATCAAAAACTTATGTTTTATTTGTCTTATGGGCTGTATTTTATTTATTAATAGCAACTCTGTAGTATAAGAGAAAACGTATTCTGCAAAAGGAAGTTTACTGTCGTTATTTTTCTTTATTCTTTCGTTTTAAATACGTTAGCAATCCATACAAATTTGTTCAGAAATCAAGTTTATGAAATCACAACCACTTCATGCAAGCTAAAAAGCGATATATTGCAATATACTCTCATGCGATTAATAAATACAGCTACAATGATAATAAAGTGAAAGTTAAATAAATGCATGCTCGTGTTTATAAATTCGAAAATTTGATGCGACTAAAACAAAATAACTTACCTGTAATTTCCAAGCAGCGAATGAATGGATCGCCGGTGAATCCAGCGAGACAGCTGCAAACTGGGTTGTGATTGATGGTCGAACATATCGCGTGTTCACCGCACGTACCGGGACACGGATCGCGACACTTTTGATTTACGCACGCTAACTTACTGTCACACTCCGGATTGATGAGACATTCGGGTCTACAATTCGGCGGCATACCGATGTAATTCGGTAGACACGAACACGCCGGACTTTCACCGCGAACTTGGCATAAAGCGTTCGGCCCGCACGGTGACGGTTCGCACGGATTTTCTCTCGGTGTCGGTTCTGTAAAAGAAAAATTATCAATGTAATAACTTCGTCAGTACAATAATAGTACACTCAGAGTAAAATATCTTATACCCATGCTTAAAAATATACTAACCCATAGCAGGGTAGCATCTTGTAAACGGATCTCCAGTAAGTCCGCCTGGGCAGCTGCAAATAGGATTGTGGTTAACCACTTGACACTTCGCGTCAATACCGCAAGTTCCTGGACATGGATCCACGCATTTGTTATTCAAGCAAGCCTGTTGTAGTGGACATTCCGCGCTAACTACGCATTCCGGTCGGCACGCTGGAGGACTGCCAATTTGTCCAGGTAAACATGAACAAACAGCTACTTCATGAACGACCTTACAGACACTGTTTGGACCGCATGGAGATGGATTACATGGTTCTTTCGGCGGTTCTATTAATAATATGAAAGCGAGGCTGTAGTTTAAAAATTATAATCGAAAAACTACATTTATTCGACAATAATTATAACAATAAAAAGTACCTATTAAGACACTTCTATGGATGTATTAGGATATCATTAAATACTTACCCCTTGATTTCACTCTACAGGCACGGAATGGATCACCCTCAAATCCTTCAGGACATGAACACATAGGAATATGATTAACAACATCACATTTAGCGTCAGTTCCACAAGTTCCAGGGCATGGATCTTTACACTTGAAGTTTATGCAGGCTTTATTCGGAGAACATTCAGTGTTTAATGTACATTCTGGTCTACAACCTATATAAGGATCTCCAAAATACTCTGGGAAGCAAGTACATACACCATTATCACACTGGGCATTTTCGCCACAAGGTTGTAGCTTGCATGGATCTTCTGGCAGTGCAGGTTTCACTAAAAATGTAAAGAATATGTTAGATTTCGCCATATCACTAGAATCAGTAAGTTACCTATTTTTGGATTACATTGTGTAAACGGATCACCTTCGTAGTTGTCAATACAAAAGCATATCGGCATGTGATTCTGTACGCGACATTCCGCATTGAATCCGCAGGAGCCTTGGCAGGGATCGCGACATTTTTCCGTAATACATGCTAAATCTGATGGGCAGTCTGTGTTTACAACACACTCCGGACGACAATTTGGTGGGGATCCTATATACGTTGGCATACATGAACAGGAAGCTTGACCGTTGGTGTTTTTACAAATGGAATTTGGTCCGCATGGTGATGGTTGACATGGATCGGCCACCGGTGGTGGTAATTGTACCAATGGTTCATAACATCTCGTAAACGGATCTCCTGTTAATCCGTTGGGGCAACTACATATAGGGTTATGGTTGATAACTTCACATTTGGCGTTTACACCGCAAGCACCGTTGCATGGATTGGCACACTTAAACTTATAACACGCTTTATTTTGCGGACACTCAGAACTGACGACACATTCAGGCCTACAATTTGGTGGTGACCCGATATATTCCTTTTGGCAAGAACATACAGCATGACCGTTCACGTTTTTGCATTGACTATATGGACCGCAAGGCGAAGGAGAGCAAGCATCGATTGGTATTTCTTCTGGTGGTGGTTCAAGACGGCAACTTGTAAATGGATCGCCGATGTAGTTCCGTACACAATTACATGTAGGCACATGATTTACAACTGCACATTCAGCGAATTGGCCGCAGATACCAGGACATGGATCTATACATTTATTTCTGACGCAAGCTTTATTTGTTGGGCAATCTGAACTTAATACACATTCGGGTCTACAACCTTCGTATGGATTTCCGTAATAATCTGGTAAGCATATACAACTTCCAGCTCCGTTTCTTTCTTTACATTCAGCGTTAGCACCGCAAGGTGATGGCTCACATGGTTTTATGGGGTGTACAATCTTTTGACATCGCACAAATGGATCTCCTGTATATCCTGAAATACACGCGCAAGATACTGCGTGACTAATAACTCTACATTCCGTGTTTTCGCCGCAACTTCCCGGGCAGGGATCTCTACATTTATTATTGATACACGATTTTGTTGACGGACAATCTGGATTTATTACGCATTCGGGTCTACAATTTGGCGGTTGACCAGTATAGTTAGGAAGACAATCGCAGGAAGCTCTGTCATGTATATTTCTACAGAGCGAATTAGGTCCGCAAGGTGAGGGTTGACATGGATCCAATGGTACGGGTGACTCGGTAATTGGTGCTTCAATTATAGGGAAACATCTTTGGAAAGGATCTCCTGTCTCCCTTTCAGGACAACTGCAAATGGGACTGTGATTTATGACTTCGCATCTTGCTCCAAAACCGCAAGTACCAGGACATGGGTCTATGCATTTCTGATTGATACAAGCTTTATTTAGCGGGCATTCAGCACTAACTATACATTCGGGTTTACAATTAGGTGGACTGCCGGAATATCCCTGGATACATGAACATACCGAGTGATCATCGATAACTTTGCATATACTATTAGGGCCACAAGGAGATGGTCTACATGGTTCTACTGTTGGAGGTGATATTTTTGCTTCACGACAGAAACTGAATGGATCTCCAGTAAATCCTTCAGGACAAGTACATGCTGGTATATGGTTTATAACGTCGCAACGTGCATTCTGACCGCAAGTTCCAGGACACGGATCTTGACATCTGTTTCGCTTACAAGCTTTATCCCGACTGCATTCTGTACTCAAAACGCACTCCGGTCTGCAAGATTCATAAGGATTTCCGAAATATTCTGGAAGACATGTGCAGACTCCATTATTGCATAATGAATTTGGACCACATGGTGATGGATTGCAGGGATCAGGAGGAGATGCAGTAGCTGTAAACAAAATGATGAATTCTTGAGTTTTGACCTTTATGTGGGATACAGCTTTAATATAAGTATACCACGGTTGTACTTACTTCTTTGGATGAGCGTACATTGTGCAAACGGATCCCCAGTGTAACCTTCCTCGCAGGTGCATATGGGTAGGTGATTTAATGTATAACATTTTGCATTGTAGCCACATGATCCTGGGCAAGGATCCTTACATTTTTGTTGTATACAAGCTAGTTCACTACTGCATTCCGAATTTATTATACATTCTGGTCGACAGTTCGGAGGAGCACCAATAAATGAAGGTAGACAGGAACACGAAGGGATACCATTATGTAATTGGCATTGAGAGTTTGGACCGCAGGGCGATGGAGTACATGATGGTGGTCTTTCCGTTGTTCTGCCTGGTTCCGATGGTATTACTAACAAAAATAAGATTGAATTACTTGCATTTATATACAAATTTAAGAATGAAATAATAATCTTATTAAGCACAGTAGTGGACAAAAATATTGCATGATCTCATTTAACTTGCAATAAAATATTTGTGCAAACTAAAAAATTGTTATACTTACTTTGAGGTGTACATTTGTGGAAAGGATCGCCCGTATAGCCAGGTGGACAGGCACATATTGGACTATGATTCTTTGTGTAGCAGTGAGCTCTCAATCCGCAAGTATTCGGACAAGGATCTGAACATTTCTGATTAACGCAAGCTTGATCCGGTGGACATTCTGAGTTAACTATACATTCCGGTTTGCAATTCGGCGGAGTGCCCATGTAAGTAGGTAAACAAGAGCATACAGCTTGCTTGTTAACATTCTTGCACTGGCTGTTTGGACCGCATGGTGATGGTTGACAAGGGTTTGTTATTGGTCTTCCAGTTGTGAGAAGGATGCGAGGAATACACGATGGAATATGATTTTCAACTCTGCAATCACTTGTTAAACCGCATGCGCCCAGACAAGGATCAACACACTTGTATGATATACAGATAAGTTTAACGTCGCAATCGTCGTTTGTTTCACACTCTCTTCTACAACCACGATCTTTATCGTATGGTGATCCTTCGTAGCCGGAAAGACAGAAACAGGCTGCTGCTTGACCTTTTTCACGACATTCAGCGTTAGGTCCACATGGTGATGGTATACATGGTGATGATGGTGGCGTCCTTTCTGTGGCTATAAAGGAATTAATATTGTATTATTGGTCATTCATTTATATTTAAAAATAAAATAAAAACAAAAAAGTATTGGGTGAAAGTATAGTTTCTTACATATGGGTGGAAGCCTACATGCAGAGAGGGCATCCCCTATGTATCCTGGCAAGCAAGAACAAATAGGATTATGATTTACAACTGTACATATAGAATTTTGCCCGCACGATTCTGGACAAGGGTTTACACATCTTTCGTTTGTACATGCTAAATTATTTGGGCAATCAGAATTTGTAGTACATTCTGGACGGCAATTAGGTGCTCTGCCGACATAATTAGGTAAACAAGAGCATGCAGGTTGGTCACCAATAATTCTACATTGAGAATTGGGGCCACAGGGCGATGGTTGGCAAGGATTTTCTGGTTTTCTAGTAGACGAAGGCACTGAAAGAGAAGTAAATAGATACAGATAAAGAGAAGGAGAAAATATTAAGTATAGAAAAAGGCTTACATTCCAACGTGCAACTGATAAACGGATCTCCGCTATAACCGGGACTACAGGTACAAATTGGGTTATGGTTGATCACTTGACATTTGGCATTTACACCGCATGTACCAGGGCAAGGATCTATGCATTTTTGCGATTGACAAGCTTTATTCTGGGGACACTCGGTATTTACCACGCATTCAGGGCGGCAAGTAGGGGGTGATCCCATATATCCTGCATTGCAAGAACATACTGCGTATCCATTAACTGCTTTACATTGGCTGTACGGTCCGCAAGGGGATGGATAACAAGGATTGGTTGGAGGCGCTTCGGTAGCTACGATAAGTATGACATATCATCGTTATTTTATTTGTTGCTTATCAATTGTCTTACTGTGTTCACGACTGCATACTTTTGTAGGATCACCATTATAGCCAGGTATGCAGCTACAGGTTGGTGCATGGTTGAAAACTAGACATTCGGCGTTAATACCGCAAGTTCCCGGACAAGGATCTTTACATTTGTTGTTTACGCATGCTTTTGCTCGATCACAATCTGTATTAGTAACACATTCGGGGCGGCACCCAACATATGGGTCTCCTAAATATTCTGGTAAGCATACACAAGACCCTGCTCCATTACGAGCAGTACACTGAGCATTAGCTCCACATGGAGATGGTACGCAAGGTTGCACCCTTTCTGTAGAAGGAGCTAAAATAGGCAAAGTAAGGCAATCATAAAATTCTTGGTGGCATCCTTACTGTTTATAACAGGTATACATCCTGTAAACGGATCTCCAGTATATCCAGATACACATTGACAAACAGGCGCGTGTTTAACTACAACACATGTGGTAGAGGATCCACAAGATCCAGGGCAAGGATCAACACATCTTTCATTTTGGCAAGCTAAATTAGCTGGACACTCCGCGTTTAATTTACATTCTGGTCGGCAATTAGGTGGTCTACCAATATAATTGGACGAACAAGAACACGCCGGTTGATCACCTACAACTCTGCACTGAGAGTTAGGACCGCAAGGAGATGGGACGCAGGGATTACCACTTGGTGGCCTTGGTGTTCTCGCTAAAATGTAGGATCGAAGTCGTGTTTGACATATTGACATACAGTTTGTTATATATCATATATAAATTAAACTTACTGTCGTCCACAATTTGAACACAGCGGACGAAGGGATCTCCTGTATAGCTAGGTAAACAAGTGCATATAGGGTTATGATTCACACATTGGCAACGGCTATTTAAGCCACAAGTTCCAGGACACGGATCTTTGCATTTATTTAAAATGCATGCTTTATCTTGCGGACAATCTGCACTAACCATACATTCCGGTCTACAAGCAGGTGGTGCTCCAATATAATTAGCTTGACAAGAACATACCGCGTGGCCATTAATTGCTCTGCATTGACTGTACGGACCACAGGGTGAGGGTATACAAGGTTCGACGTGTGGTGGTTCGGTTGCTATTTAAACAGATTTCATTGAAGTAATTGTCTTGCGTCATAGCAAAAATCAACTTACAGGTTGGTGGTAAATGGCAACCAACACTTGGATTTCCAATATAACCAGGGGAGCATACGCAAGATGGATTGTGGTTACTAACTTTACATTCTGCGTTTATGCCGCATAAACCAGGGCATGGATCTAAACACTTGTTATTGCTGCAAGCTTTATCACGAGGACAATCTGCGTTTGTGACACATTCCGGTCTACAACCAGTATAAGGGTCTCCGAAATATTCCGGTAAACAAGTGCAAGAGCCCGCACCATTTCTCTCATTGCATACAGCGTTTGCTCCGCAAGGTGATGGATTACAAGGATTTGTAGGAATGTCAATTCTTTGTACTGTAAAATAAAATTTTTTATGTGATACGTGAGAAATATACATAATGATTGATGATTTTACTTTCAGCTGAACAACCAGCAAATGGATCACCAGTATATCCGCTTCTACATGTGCAAACTGATCTATGAGTAATGACTGTACAATCTGCGTTTACCCCGCACGACCCAGGGCATGGATCAATGCACTTTTCGTTCACGCAAGCAAGGTTACTCGGACATTCAGGATTGATAGTGCATTCTGGTCTACAGTTTGGAGGTCTGCCAACGTAATTTATCAGACAAGAACATGCTGGAGTATTGCCTACAGCACGGCATTGCGAATTTGGACCGCAGGGTGAGGGATCACACGGATT
Organism: Holotrichia oblita; assembly: GCA_023690525.1. NCBI lineage: Eukaryota > Metazoa > Arthropoda > Insecta > Coleoptera > Scarabaeidae > Holotrichia > Holotrichia oblita. Next base: position 37,616,271 of record CM043019.1, on the reverse strand, counting down.
TTCAGGAGGTTTTTCTATTCGTTCTAGAATAATAATCGTAAAATACGTGAAAACCTCTTAAGATATTAGCTTACGTTCTTCTTCTATACATCTAACAAACGGATCGCCAGTAAACCTAGCCGTACAGCTGCATATGGGATTATGATTTACAACCTGACAACGTGCATTTAACCCACACGTTCCCGGACATGGGTCTTTACATTTCATATTTACACAAGCTTTATCTAATGGACAATCAGCGCTAATCATACATTCAGGTTTACAGGCGGGTGGAGATCCTATATAATCTGGTTGACAAGAACATACACCATGTCCATTAACTACTTTACAAACGCTATAGGGACCGCAAGGGCTAGGTATGCATGGATCTTGCGGTTTTGTTTCAATCACTAAAGAGATTTTAATTTAAATTCAATGCATTTTTCAGTTGAAGTATACATACATGGTAAACGACAAGCTTGCATTGGATTACCAATGTATCCTGTTAAACAAAAACATGACGGGGCGTGATTCGGAACTACGCATTCAGCATTGATTCCGCAAGTACCGGGACATGGATCTTTGCATTTGTTGTTAATACATGCTTTATCTCTAGGGCAATCAGTATTTATTACGCATTCCGGTTTACACCCTGCATAGGGATCTCCAAAGTATTCTGGTAAGCAGACACAAGAACCGGCCCCACTTCTTTCTCTACACACGGCATTAGCTCCGCACGGTGAAGGACTACATGGATGAGGTACTTCGTCCGGTAAAACTAGAGCAAAAGTAGGGACGTGTAGAGACGATTGCGTCTAAATCGTTCGTTAGGAGGTTGAACATACTTATTGGGAATTTTAATTTGAAAACTTGTATTCTTGTTCAATAATTACTTCAAGTCTGTCTATATTTTAAATACAGTACGTAAATTTTTCAAATGTAAGTCAAGATTTTAGATTAAAACTCCCGACAAATTCACTAAACCTTCCAACGAACTGTTTATGCAATACAGTATACGTATAATTGTGGTTATTGTCTATCTTACTTTCACTACAACCAACAAACGGATCGCCAGTGTACCCACTATGACATTGACATATTGGGGAATTTCTAACAACGGAACATGTAGTATGGGCACCACATGATCCGATGCAAGGATCTCTACATTTCTCATTAAGGCAAGCTAAATTGCCTGGACATTCACTATTCATTACACATTGCGGTCTACAATTTGGCGACCGTCCAACGTAATCTGGCTGGCATGAGCATATTGCTCGCCCATTGTGAATTCTACATTCCGAATATGGACCACATGGTGACGGAAAACATGTATCTTCTTCAATAGGTGCAACAGGCACTACAAAAAAATTAGTTGTATGGTGATGAATATATCGGCAGGAATTAAGTAACATACTTCTGTCCTCTAAACATCTGACAAAGGGATCACCGCTGTATTTAGTAGGGCAAGTACAGATGGGATTATGATTGACCACATGACAAATCGCATTTAAACCGCATGTGCCCGGACAAGGATCTTGACACTTATTATTTATACAAGCTCTGTTTTGCATGCAGTCTGCACTGACAGTACATTCAGGTCTACATGTTGGCGGGACTCCAATATAATTTTGTTGGCAAGAACACACGGCATGCTCGTTTATAACTTTGCATTCACTGTAAGGGCCGCAAGGTGATGGTAAGCATGGATTCGTTGGAGGTTCTGGAGAAGGCGCTATAGAAAAGAAATAAAGAAAATAGAAAGTGAAATATAGTTTTCAGTTGCAAAACCTGTTGCTTTATTAAAACATGTACATACCAGGTTTTGCAACGAGCACAGTACAAGTATTTTACAGAAATATAGAGTAGAAAGTCTTACAGTATAAGTTACAGTATCTTTGCGGGTTTCCAGTATATCCTGGGAGACATGAACACAGTGCGACATGATTGAAAACACTACATTCAGCATTTATTCCACATGTTCCAGGGCAAGGATCGCGACATTTATTATTTGTACACACTTTTTCTCGGGGACAATCTGTATTTAGTACACACTCGGGTCTACAACCCAAATATGGATCGCCGAAGTATCCCTCAATGCAAATACAAGAACCGGCACCATTTCTTTCTGTACATATAGCATTTAAGCCGCACGGTGAGGGATTACATGGATGTTTCGGCTCATCATGTGGTATTACTAAAAATGTATGAGAAATACATTTGTAACTGTAAATTTGCAAATGGTGCGAGGGGTTAGTAATCTCACGAGGAGATATTGATAAATAGTTGACAACGAATATTTTTTTTAGTTCAGAAGGAAACAATGGTTGAGATATTAGTTGAAGTGATTTATATGAAACGAATATTTAAATTGAATGAATAATGGATTCGTGATGATACAGAAATTAAATAAATGCTTATATTGAATTCTGACAATTTGAGGTTTGAAAACAGAAGTGGCAATAAATCAATAAAAAAGGTTTTTCAACAGTACTCGTATTACAAACTTGAATAAACTAAAACAATTTTTCACATAGCCAAGAAATCTATGGAATTGTGATTTGCATATGAAAGTTGTCGGAAATTTAATGCAAACATTCTGGCAATATATTAGTCCAAAACAGTCTTTCTAATAATAATACAGGAACATTTTGCAGGTATAGGAATTGTTTGAATTCATAGTAAAACTTTCACAACAATCTTTCTGGTTTTGGTCAACTTTTTATCGATATCTACTCGTATATTATTATTAATTCTTACTTATTTGACAACCGGAAAAAGTATCTCCAGTATATCCTGGTAAGCAATAACAAACGGGTATATGATTAACAACTTTGCAGTCCGTATTTACACCGCACGATCCCGGACAAGGATCTACGCATCTTTGGTTTACGCAAGTTTTGGTTAGAGGGCATTCAGAATCTACGATACATTCTGGTTTACAAGTGGGCGGTTGCCCGAAGTAGTTCGGTAAGCAAGAACAAACTGGACGTTCTCCTAATACTTGGCAAGTTGCATATAGGCCACAAGGAGATGGTATACAAGGATTTCTTCTTTCTTCAGGTGGTGGTTCTACGAAAGCTACACATGCATGATATATACAAGGAATGTTTCGTTAATATTATAGTTTCTTACTTTGTTCTGTACATTGATTGAAGGGATCGCCTATAGAACCTGGGGGACAGCTGCAAATAGGACTGTGTCCTACTACTCTACATACAGCTCTAAAACCACAGGTTCCTGGGCACGGATCTAAACATTTATTTTTAATGCATGCTTTATCTAAGGGGCATTCAGAGTTTATAACGCATTCGGGTCTACAAGTGGGTGGAGCACCAATATAACCTACATCACAAGAACATACTGGTCTGCCACTTTGTACCCTACATATAGAGTATGAACCACAAGGCGATGGTAGGCATGGATCTCTAGGTGGTATATTTATAGATACTGCAATATTATTTTTTCATTAATTGTGTCGTTTAGTATGCATTCTATATGTATTCAGTGTAAATATGTCAGTTTGACATTCTTTAATACGTTGTTTTATACAAATATCTCTTCTTAGAATACTTCGTTGGGTAAGGTTTTAAATCTTTTTAAAATTGAGTTTACAAGAAATGTGTCTTCAATGTATCATTTTTGAAAATTGAACTTTGTGAAATGAAGTGTGATTTGTCTTTTATTGTAATTAATAATTTTCTTTTACCATTTTTTCTTATACCAAAGAAGCCCTAAATTAATCGTAAAGATGATTTCATCAAAAAGTAATACTAACAAGAGATTTTTATTTTGCTTAGAACCATTGACAATTCAGATTTATTGATGACTTTTAAATGTTAAGAACTAAATTTGTATCTTATTGAAAACGACATACTTTCACTGTTACTAAACGATTAAAAAAATTATAGATCTTACTATTATATTCTCTCTCTTGGCAAAATCGCAGCGCATTACCCAAATATCCGGGTAAACATGAACATATCGGGTTATGATTGACTATATGACATTCGGCATTGATACCGCAACTGCCTGGGCAAGGATCTCTACACTTTTTACTAAAGCATGCTTTATCAGAAGGGCAATCATTGTTAACTAGACATTCTGGGCGACATCCGACGTACGCATCGCCAAAATAGCCAGGGAGACATGTACAAGAACCGTATCCGTTGCGTTCTTTGCAAACGGTATTAGCTCCGCAAGGCGATGGATTACAAGGGTTTGGAGGCTGAACATGCACTAGAAAAGCACACAAATAGAGTAGAAAAGCAATATAAATGCGAAAATTTGTGATACAACATGATATTGAATGAAGAAGACTTACCACTTTCCCGGCAACCGCTAAACGGATCTCCTTCAAAGCCTGGTCGACACAGACACATCGGCCTATGATTTAGTACTGTACAATCAGCGTTAATTCCGCATGAACCAGCGCAAGGGTTTTGGCACTTCTTGCTGATACATGCTAGATGTGGTGGGCAGTCTTGGTTGATGATACATTCTGGTCTGCAATTCGGTGGTGCTCCTAACATATCGGGTAAACAGGAACAAACTGGTCTAGTATCCATTACTCTGCAGTCAGCATTTAATCCACAGGGCGAAGGAATACATGGTGACATTGGTCTACCAGTGCTAGTTTCTAAATCAATAAACATTTTATTAAAAGAACTGTCATACAATGTAAAATATTATACCGTGCTTACCTTCAAAGCATCGTGTAAGTGGATCGCCAGTCAGATGAGGTGGACATGTGCAAACTGGATTATGATTAACTACTTGACACCGAGCTTGATCCCCACAAGTTCCAGGGCAAGGATCTAAGCATTTCTGATTAATACACGCCTTATCGAAACTGCATTCTGAACTGACGACACATTCGGGTCTGCATCTAGGTGGAGCTCCAAAGAAACCTGTTTGGCAAGAACAAACAGCGTGGCCGTTGGTAATACGACAATTGCTGTTAGGACCGCAAGGTGATGGTTCACATGGGTTTGGACTTTCAGCTGTAAAAAAATAAAGTATAGAGGCACGTGTTTATTGAATAATATCTAATTACTTACTGGTATGTGTTGTTCGCTCTTCTTCGTGGCACGAGGCGTAGGGATTTCCAACGAAATTCTTAATGCAATTACAGATGGGAACGTGATTAACGACACGACATACAGTGTTCACACCGCACAATCCTTCACAAGGGTTACGGCAATACTGTGCTAAACATGCCTCGTTACTTGGACATTCAGCGTCTATTGTACATTCTGGTTTGCAACCGCCCGAATAAGGATTTCCTATGTACGGTGGGATACATTTGCAAACAGCTTTACTGTTGATGACTATGCATTGAGTGTTTTGTCCGCAGGGACTTGGATTACAAACATCTGCGGGACCGGTTTGTTTGAAACAAGCAACGAACGCATCACCTTCGTACCCTTTTCTGCAGCTACAAAATGCTTGATGATTAATTACGTTGCATTCTGCATTCTGTCCACAGCCGTTAATGCATGGATCCATACAACGTTCTTGTACGCAAGCTTTGTTTATTGGGCACTCTCCGTTAGTAACGCATTCTGGTCTGCAATTCGGTGGACTACCAATATATTTTGAAACACAAGAGCACACAGGTCGATTTTCCTTTACTTGGCAGATGGAATTTGGACCACATGGTGAAGGACTGCAAGGTTCTGGTGTTGATGGAGGTCCTACTGGAAGACAACTGAGTAATGGGTCACCTTGAGTACCAATTGGGCATGTACAAATTGGATTATGGTTAATGACCGTACATTGAGCATCATAACCACAAGTGCCAGGACATGGGTCAACGCATTTTCGATTCATACAGGCGCGATTTTGTGGACATTCGGAGTTCACTATACATTCTGGTTGGCAAGCTGGTGGTGTGCCTCTAAATGTTGGTAAACATGTGCATGTTGCGTAACCATTCTTCGATATTATACATCTGCTATTCGGTCCGCAAGGCGATGGATCACATGGATTTTCAGGTTTTACCATCGGATACGTAGGCGGTACGCTTGGGAAACAAGCAACAAATGGATCTCCACTGTAATTAGGTGGGCAGAAGCAAATCGGTACGTGATTTACAGGTTGGCATTGTGCTTTATATCCACAAACTCCAGTACAAGGATTTACACATTTGTTATTCATGCAAGCCTTTGAGAACGGGCAATCTGTATCGACGACGCACTCAGGAGTACAGACAATCCAAGGGTTCCCAAAGAAACCTGGCTTACATACACATGCTAATGCATTGTTGTTATCTTGGCATTCTGCATTCGCTCCGCACTTGATGTTTTCGCATGTTTCTTTTGGAGGTACTGAAACATTATTTTTAATGAATTATGTTTTAAAATTATAGAGAAAAGCTTACTTCTTCCTGGTTCTAAACATTGTTCGTAGGGATTGCCGTATAAATCTGGTGGACAGCTACAAACCGGGGTATGCGCAACAACTGTACACAAAGCGTTAAATCCACATGAACCAGGGCAAGGATCGACACAGTTTTGACTTAAACAAGCTCTATCAAACGGGCAATCAGCATTTATAATGCATTCAGGTCTACATTTGGGATCGAATATAGCGTCAGGTCCTAAACAAGGGTCACAAACAGCTACTTGACCTTCATAAATATTGCAAACTTGTGATGGACCGCATGGTGATGGCACACAAGGTTGAGTAACATTAGGTCTCGTAATTACCACCACGGCTGTAAAATAAAGACAAACCTCAATAATTTTGTCAACAAGACAAGATTCTTTACTTACGTTTTTCTGTACAATGAATAAACGGATTTCCGAAGTAATTTGCTTTACATTGGCAAGCTGCAGTGTGATGTTCTACACTACAGTCTGCATTTATTCCGCAAAGAGTGCCTAAACTACACGGGTTTACGCAATATCTATTAATACAAGCCTTGTCATCTGAACAATCAGTGTTTACTGTACATTCAGGTTTACAGCCGAATTGAGGATCGCCGTTAAAATCTGGTAAACATGAGCATACTGCTCGATTTCGTAAAACTTGACATACTGTGTTCAAACCACAAGGATTTGGTTGACATGGATTTGTAGGTATTAACTGTATGGGATAACATCTGGTACTTGGATTTCCTCCTAATCCCGGTTTGCACGAGCATACAGGTCTATGCAGCTCTACTCGACAATCTGCGTTAACTCCACAGGCTCCAGGGCAAGGATCACGACATCTATGAGCCATGCAGGATTGTCTATCGGAACAGTCGTTATCATCAAGGCATTCAAATCCGTGACAACCTTCCGGTCCAGTAGGGTCTCCTCCAAATCCTGGAGGACATTGACACATTGATTGACCAGTTGGTGTTATGACACATATGGCACCAGGACTGCAAGGGTTAGGCGTACAAGGGCTAGGAGGTTTCACTCTACAACCATTATATGGGTCGCCGATATATCCTTTTCTACAGAAGCATTTTTCTTGATTATCGACAACGTAGCAATCGGAATTAATTCCACATGGACCAGGTTGACAACGGCTAACTGGTGGTTCGTCGCATGATTTAAAAGCATTTCCAATTTTACCACTTGGACAGAAACAAACAGGTTCTCGTTGAGGGTCACACATTGCGTTCCTACCGCAAGGATTTGGATCGCATCTGTTTATAGGTTCTATACAGCCTCTGATTGTGTTCGGGCTTTCTATAAATCCAGCTAAGCAAGTACATTTTGCAAAACCGTTACTAAGTATCGTGCATTGAGTATTTGGACCACAAGGTGACGGATTACAGGGATTTTGAGGAAGTTCGCAGGGTATTTTTGGTGGCGTTCCTTCATATTCTGGTAAACAGAAACAAACAGCTTGACCACCTACAATACGACATCCTGAATTTGGACCGCAGCGATTAGGAGTGCATTCATCTCCTTCTGGTACTACAAACATTTATAAGTAATTTAACATGTGTACATGGAATTTAGTTCAGCAACTTACTGCAATTTTTAAACGGATTTCCTGTGAGACCTTTTGGACAATAACATACTGGATTACCATTATCAAGCTCACAAAAAGCATTAGTGCCGCAGGGATTCGGTTCACAAGGATTTAAAGGTGGATGACATTCGATTCTAGGTATGCCGGTATAACCAGGAGGACATTTACAGATTGCTTTGTGGTTTGATACGTCGCATATAGCATTGAGACCACACTTGCACGGAGAAATGCATTCTGCGTTGACGCATGCTTCGTTAAATTGACATTCATTATCGCTTCTGCATCCGTGAACTGAAATATTTTGGCCGTGTAGACTTAGGCGCAATGATGATGTTACAATACCTTACCTCTACTACATGAAATATACGGATTTCCTATATAACCAGGTTTACACTGACAGTCAGTTTCGTGATCTTTTGGTATACAATCAGCGTTTTCACCACACGAATCTTCGAAACATGGATTCATACAACGTCTATTCAATCTATCACAGAGTTTATTTGGTGGACAGTCTTCGTTATATTGGCAAACATCAACAGGTTCCATTACTGCAGCAAGTATTTATACAGGGAATTTAACAAATCTTTTAGCTACATTGTATAATTATGGCTATTAATAATAATAATATCTTTCGGATATTCTCATCAGCAACTATTATTCTATTTAATGTCTAGTTATGGGTTTACTCCTCGTACTTAGGAGTTTAATAAGGAAGGCTTTGGAAACAGCTATAAATAGGGTGTAGATACATAAGGAATTTTTAGAGAAAGATTTTTTCGTGTATTATGTTGATGAAGACAAGTTGGTAAGATATCGAAAAGAATCGAAATCTTAATGCCAAATATATTGTGAATATTTATAAAAATTTATTAAAAATCAAATAAAAGTTTCTAATTGTTAATGTTCGAAATATACTAACCTGGTACACATCCGACATATCCATTGCCTTGATATCCTTCTGCGCAACTGCAATCGGTTCCATGGTTTGTATTTATACAGATGGCGTGCTGTGCGCACGGATCGTGTACGTCACATGGTCTTTGACAGGAACGTCCAATGCAGGCTTCCGTTAATGCACAGTCAACGTTTGTTGTGCAACCCACTATTTTGGTGAACAGGTAGTGCAAGGGAAAGAAAAAACACAGAACAATGTACATGGTTATTGCTTCTATACATTTGTGTAGTAGTAATATTTACAACTGTACACAAATTATCCCAACTCAATTAAGTGTAATAAAAGTTTTGTTTTTACATGTAAGAAAGTATTATTTTGAGTTTGTTCTTTAAAAACTAAATTTCATATACAATTTATACAAACCAATTAGAGAATTTACAACTATCTAAAGAAAAATAGTCCCAATAAATAAATACTAATTTTTTGGTTGATTCATTTAATTTTGAATAAATGAGAGAAAGAGGTAGCACGTGTTTTAAATTAATAAATTATTGTTAATTTCTCCATTTGTTAATGTTATCATGATTTATAGTGTTACTAGCGTAAGCTAGTTTGAAAACATTGATACAAACTTTAGAAATAGCATCTTTATGGATTCAACTAACAGCAAGTAGGCAATCACCATAAATTTTTATTGTATATGCTTGGGAAATGTTGGTCACCTACTATACTTAAGTCTTAAACACGATTTGTATCAATGTATGTATGAAAGAGTATTATAATGGCGTTTGTGTCAAAAACGGATCCTTACTTGGTTCGGGTTTAAAACATTTAATCGCCGGGTTGCCCTCGTATCCCATTTTGCATGTACAGATTGGTCTGTGCATTTTAGCCTGACAATCAGCACTTGGTGCACAGGTGTTAGGTATATCACAAGCTGGTTGACACGTTGACATATAACAGGCCTCGGTATCGAGGCAGTCAGTGTCGAAATCGCATCTAGTTAATTTGGGCTGGCCAGATTCTAGTAGAGTTATTGAAGTTATATATTAGTTAAGGTATAGTAGTTAATAATATTATACATGAAATGTACGTGGATTGCCTTTTCACTAGTTGCATAAATATTAATATGCAATTAAAGTATTAAGTAAGGCAGTGTAATTATTAAAAAAATGCAATGTTAAATTTCGTGAGACAAGATAGGATATAAGAATGAAATATCAGGAAAATGTCTCATTAATTAATTATAATTATTTATAGGTAAAACTTTGATACCTGCTATTGTTCCAAATAGTTCAGTTGTTTAAATATGAGGATTATTTTTAATTTGACTTTACACTCTATATGTCATTTTAGAGCAGTTCGATTTTAAAACTCATTCACTTTAGAGATATTTTGATTTTTGTAAAATGTAATCGTCAAAAAGAAATCCATAAAATATAAATAATATAGAAATTATCTTGAGAATAATCGTTACGTACAGGCTATTTCAAAAGTAATGTCTCCCCTACTTTGGACATCTACCAAAATTCCTGATATGTTACAGTAAACTTAGTTATCATGTATTATTTAGAAATGAAATCACACACAGTACGTAGATTAATAGAACAATAAGAGATCGATTTTCATATAAAATTTAGCAGTCACAATTTTTTAAATTTAGTTTACAAAGTTTATACCGTTTAAACCGAAAATCACAAAGATCCGCGGTGGAGTATTGACCCCTTATGCATCCAATGTGGTTAGAACAGAATTCATGAAGAAATTGTATTATGGCATATACACTTGTCACAAAAAGTATCGCATCATGTAAAAAAGGAAGAATTTTTTTTAATTATGGAATAAATCTCAACTTAAAATATTGTACTTATTTCGTAAATGGCATACTTTACTTATTTTATCTGTTAGTCAATTTTTATCAGATGTTTTTTCGTTGTTAATGTCAAAAAAAAAGGAAAAAAGTAGAAAGTGAGAAAAAAGGCGTGGTTCATTAATTCTGTTAAAAAGTAAATTTGCCTAAGCATTTGTTAACTGTTTTTTTATTAAACAGATTTTTGACAAAAATGAGTAATTTGACACCAGTACAAGCAGCCCAAATTGTGGCCTTAAGTGAGGATGGAAGATCGCAACGATATATAGCCCAACTTCTGAATATCAACCAATCGAGCGTATCCAGAATATTAATAAGGTTCAGAGAAACGGGAGTTTACCATAGAAGACCAGTTCCAGGACGTCCAAGATTTACCATGCCTACAGATGATCGTTTTCTACGTCTACAAGCCCGGCGGGAACGTCATATTACTGCACGAAAACTGCGCAATGATCTTTCCAGAGTCCGTAATGTCCAAATAAGCATTAATTCTGTTAGAAACAGGTTAAGGGATGCAAACTGTTATTAGGGCCAGAGGTGGCAATACTAGCTACTAAAAATCGTTTACTTTACTTTAAGACATTTTTTGTTACTTTGAAATTTTCTTCTAACTGACACATCAACATCCAGTTAAAACCGCTATAAGGGTGAAAATGTGAAATTTGGAGGCAATGTTGATTTTATATTGTAGTCGACATTTAAGACGGAATTTTTCGCAATTTCACCCCTAAGTGTGGCAAAGTTCGTACGAAAAACAGCAAATTTAGTAGAAACTTGGTATTAATGCTCTTTGATACAATTCATAAAAGACATTTTTCGGTGATTTTTAAAAGTCAATCCCTAATGTGGTGAAACGGAGTGAAAGAGGTGACAATGTTTGTGTAGTAAATTAATTCAACTACTAAGAGAGAGATTAAAGCTGCCTGGTGAAACGGAGTGAAAGAGGTGACAATGTTTGTGTAGTAAATTAATTCAACTACTAAGAGAGAGATTAAAGCTGCCTGGTCAATGTGGAAATTTTAGAATTGTAAGAGAAACTAGTACAAAAAAAAACGTTCAGCTGCGATGTATATCTTAACTTTTAGATTTTTTTCTAGTACTTTTTCTTGCTTTTTCTAAATGAGAAATATATCAGTAATTCGGCAAAACAAGTTGCTACTGTAATTTCTTTTTATCACTTAGTAACTTATAAGAAATCTTGCATCGAAATTTAAAAAAAATTATCATTGTCGTCTATGGAGAGAATTTTGCCCACGCAGCCTTCAGTTTGAAATTTTTTCCCCAAAAAAACACGTGCTTTGGCGTTTTTTTTTTAATTCAAGCCTGGAGTGACAGGGTTTCGCAAAGTTTTTGTTATTTTTTAAATAATATTTTTATTATCAAATTTACTTGAAGCTGGATATTAACGTTCTTTAACACAGTTGCGGTGATTTTTTCAACCGCTAATGTAATGACAAATTGTGTATAGAAAATAATTAAAAATTATATTTTAATGGTCAAATTTAATCCTTTTCGACAGCATTAATAACACCTGTTTCAACGTGTTATTTTGTTTTCATTCAATGTTAGAGGAGGTGAAAGGAGAAATAATATTTTTATTGTGAGATTTACTTAAAACTTGTAATTAATGGTCTTTAACATAAATAATGAAACAATTTTTTCAGCACTCTTAAAACCCTATTCAGCCATTAGGAGAATGGCAAAGTTTATACGGGAAATAATATTTTACGGTGTATACTGTTTCTATAGTTTGTTGATTTGTACATGAGCAATAATTGATGTGAGAACCTCTAAATGCAATTAAAATGAAACAATTGGGCAGCGCAGATAGTCGCAATAAGAATCAAAATACCTCTAAAGCTGGAAATTTTAACTGCAATGAGTTTGAATAGAACTAAAATGATAAGGGGACAATTTCAGTATTCCATACTTACAACCCGCACTTGCATAATAAGTTTGATTACACGATAACATGGTTAAACACAGACTTTGCAATTAATTGGTGTGATTTATATATCTCCATGTACATTTATTATAAGATTAAAATTAAATTTATTAAATTTACGTAAGATATTACAAAAGATATTTTGAGATTATGTGCATATTTACAAGACATTTAAATACTGTAAATTTAATAAACTTACATAAAGATGTAACATTATCGAAGATACGAAAAACTTTTAAATTACATATTTAAATTTTCCTATACTAAATTATCAGTCTTATGTAACATCAGTCAAAAATTTAAAATAATAAGTTAAAAATTTTCCGTGTCTCTCTTTCTCAAACGTATCCCTTTTCCCCATATATTTGACTAAGTGAGCTCTATCGCATAATAACTTCAATTCGACTGTATATGGATTTTTCTTTCATTACTTTACACATTTCCTTACCTGTAGGTAATAACAAGTTTCCTATGTTAAAAATGCATGCAATTTACTTATTACATTCTAATAATAATTCGGATTAGATTTAGTTGATAAAGTTCCAATAAAATAATATACCCCTTTTCAAATTATAATCTATACAATTGTATATGATTTATAATACAAAGTGACTAAAACTGGATAAAAAAAGCACAAATCTACTCGGATTATTAAACTAAATATATAAAATTAGTATGTTATTATACCTTGTTTACAGAACCGGTTTGGGTCGCCACGCAATCCATTCGGGCATTTGCAAGTTGCAGTGTGGTTATGTACAGTACAAACTGCGTTAATTCCGCAAGGTCTTCGATCTGTGCATGGGTTAATGCATGTGTTATTTGTGCAAAATTCCGACTGAATACAATCACTATTCTTGCTACAGGTGTGTTTAGTCATGTTAGCTGTTAGGCTTGTAATGTTTATTCTAGTTGCTAATGTTGTCGTGATCCATGTTGATGTCTCAATCCCTTCTTGAAGTGTTACAGTAGGTTTTTCATATACATAAGGAGTTACTTCTTCTTTAGTCGTAGACATTGTCGGCAGTGGATAAATAGTTTCTGTAGTGGAAACTGCTCCCTGAGTAGTCTTAGATACAACATAAGGTGTCGCTTTAACATATGTCGTTGTTTCTATACTTGCTGGAGGAGTTCTTCCAGTTTGACGTTCTTCAGGTATTAAGGAGGAAACAGTATATGATTCACTAGATTGAGGTACTGTAATGGTAGTTTGCTTTTCTTTAGTGATATTTGTAGTACTTTCCGTTGTTGATGTACCAGGTACGGTAGTTAATATTTTGTCAGTCGACGATATTGGAGGTGTTCCTTCTTCACTTGTCTCTCTCGTATCTGATTCTTCAGTAGTTACATATTCTGTCTTTGTAGCACCCTCACTAGTCACAAATTCCTTATGTGTCGTGCCTGCAATACTCGTGGTACTTCCAAATTTTTTACTTGTTGTTCCTTCACTTACTGTAGGTATTTCGGTTGTAGCAAATTCGGAACTTGTGCTAGATTCTTTACCTGATGTGCTTACAGTAATTAAAGATTCTGTTGTTGTAATACCTGCGTTTGTAGGATATTCCTTACTGACACTACTGGTAAACTCTTTACCGGTAGTACTTTCATCAACGGTAGGTACTTCAATTGTAGTATATTCTCTACTTGCACTTTCTGTAGTACTTATAACTTCTTTACTTGTAGTAGGTTCATTAGTTTCAAACTCTTTCAAAGTAGTACCTCTAGTTGTAGTAAATTCGTAGCTTATAGGAGGTACCTGGCTTGTGCCAAATTCTGTACTTGTACTACCGGTTTCAGACGTAGTGATAGATGATGTTGTGACTGGAATAAACTCTTTAATTGTTGTTTCTGTACTACTTGTGCTACCTGCACTTGTTACTTCTTTACCGGCATCACTATCAGTAGTACCACCTTGAGTCATAACAGGTTCTCTAGTGGTTGTCACTTTATTTATTACATATTCTTCACTTGTAGTAGTTTCGCTTGTCGTGAATTCTTTACTGGTAGTAATTTTGCCAGTAATAGGTTCTTGTGTTGTAGGTACCTTCTTTGGAGAAGTAGTTTCTGTACTTGTTGTTTCTTCATTTGAAGGTATATGCGTGGCACTAGTTTCTGGGTATTTTAATGTCGTTTCTCTGGTCGTTCCGTAATCAAGCTTCTCTGGTGTGCTAACTTGTTCAGTTTTCGATGTAACAAATGTGGAAGTGGTACTTTCATGTCCTGAACTAGTTTCTGTTGGAATCATCGTTTCCTGGGAATAACCAACACCCTCCGGAGTTGTAGTGTGTGCTTTTGTCGTGAATAAGCTTGCAGTTTCTGAAGTTCGAGCTACCGTTGGTTCGGTCATTGGCAGTTCTGTAGTACTCTCGTACCTTTGAGTTGTTTTCGATGTGGTTTCAGGAGTAATTATCTCTATACCTTTAGTAACTGTAGATGATGAAGTGTATGGTGTTTCTGTAATAACTACTTCTATTGGATATGCTTCTTCTGGTGTAGTAGTTTGTATAGGTTGTTGTGTTGATTTTGTAGTTGTTTCTGCTAGAGAACCTACAGTAGTTAGCTTAACAGGATGAGTTTCTTCTTCTATTGGAGTTTCTGTGACCATTTCTGTTGTAGTAATACCCTGCTTTGAGGTAGATGTATGATACGTAGTCGTTTTTTCTTTTCTTGTTTGCAGAGTAGTTTTTGATTCGATAGTAGTTTCATATGGAATTGTTCTGGACTCAACGGAAGTTCCTTCAAATGACGTTGTTGTTTCAATTGATACTTGAGGAGTACCAACAGTTTGAGGTGCATGTGTTGTACCAACAAAAGTTCCTTCCGTTAATGTAGGAGATTCTCTTCCTTCCGCAGGTAATGTTGTCGGCACTGTTGTAGGTGTTTGAGGTAAAGTAGCTCCAGGCGTATAATGAGAGGTTTTTTGGACATGTTCACTAACAGTGCTTTCTGTGGTAGGTAATAATGTTAATGCCGGTACTGTTTCGCCAACTGTAGTCAACGTTTCTTTTGTATTTAGTTTAGTTGTACTAACAGCAGCTTCTTCAGTTGTTGTTAAAATTTTGCTTGGAAGTGACGTTGTTGTCACAATAGCAGGTTCAGTTACTTTTTCACTTGTAACTTTATATGTAGGTGTTATAGTTTTCTCCGATGACGTTGAACCTGTTGATGTAATATATTCTGTTGTTTCAACTTCAGGTGGTTTAGCTGTTTCAGAAGTATAAGGAAGACTTTCTGTGGTCTGTTTCATTTCTGGACTAGTTTGTGGTAAAATTGTATGTTTCGTCGTTGTAGTAACTTCAAAAGCTGAAGTTGTCTCATTTTCTATCACTTTATGTTCCTCTGTAGTATATGGTTGTGTTGTTGTTACTACTTGCATGACAGTACCTGGATAATGAGCACCTTCTGTTGTAGTAGTTGAAAGAGGTTTACTAGTAAATATGTGTCCTGGTTCAACAGTAGTTGTAGAAGTAGTTGTTCGATTAGGTTCAAATGGTATGCTAGTGTAAATAGTAGATTGTGACGTACTTATTGGTGTTTCCGATGTATTACCAGTCGATGTTACAAGGTTCATATATTCCATTGTACTAGTTTCCTCATTCGTCACCGTGGTTTCAGTTATTATTGTCTGTTCGGGTGTTATTGTGGTAATAGGTATTTTAGTCAAGGGTTGTGTTTCGGTTAGTGTAGCTGGTGTTGTCGTGACATCTGTTACCGTGAAACAATTATACTGAATTAGTGCCAAATTTGGTATGTACATTATCAACTATGTGCAAACTAATTTATTAACTAATATACAAGCAGTCCAAGCATAGTAGACAAAGCGAAAAATATCCTTAACCACAACAAAAATGTTAGTCACCAAGTTTGTGAGTTAGAAATATATAATAGGTATATAATAGAAGTCACAGCGGTCTGTGCTATATATGTAAGAAAATTGAAGAATAAAATACTAAGAAAAAATTACAAATATACAGCGCTTGCATACCTACGAGTAATCGTATACACATATATTGTTTTTGCATCCCGCATAGAGATTTATTCACATAAAATCCAGTCCTTATGGTTTTTTTTAACACTAACAATAATAATTGCTAGTGTTGAGTTCCAAACTCGTCTTAAATATAAAGTTGAGGAGTTCGTGTAGATAATGTAATAGACAGGTTAGTGATGTAAAACAGCAACACAGTGGACGTGAAATGGAATAAACATCTATAAATATAGAAGGCGTATAAAACTTACCCAAAATGCAGGCACCGGTTGTGGGATCGCAACTTACTCCAGGCGGACAGTGTTCACAACCTGTTTTGGTACCAGGTGGTGCTGAAAATTGCCAAAAATTTTAATAAACAGCATAGTTTAGTAAAACTGTAAAAGAAAGATTTAGAACCCGTCTTGAAACTACTGGAAATTTGTTAATGTTTCTGTTTTGTAAATAATAAATCAGCGTGAACTAAATGCGAGTCCAGAACTCAATAATTAAAAAATGCTGGTCAGTGTTGTCGTCCTTACTCCGTCGCTGACTTTAGTAATATGTTATCGTGCTTTAAAAGCTGCATCCAAGAAGCAAACAATTCAGTGCGATATATTCGTAACGCAAAGTAATCACCGACCAAAAAAAAAATGTAACGTTTTGGCGAACAATGGACTATTAAAATAATTTAGAAAGTAGTGAGTATTAACGTTGCTCGTCCAAACACCATTTATACGAACTATAATTAAAATTAAACTATCATTTTGTATTACTTACGTGGTTTTAAGCATTTACATCCATCACAGATCAAACCGTATCCGGGGCAGTCCGTTGTTTTCTGGCATTGGCACACTAAAATACGTTAACGTTGTTAAATTGCTATGCTAGTGTTTTGATTGCTAACTGTCTGCAGTCATATTAATACAAAAGATGTAGCATGAATGAAACTATGTGTGAAACAGTGATACAATAAATATACAGAACTTATATATATGATACAAATAAAATGTACAAACGTTATATACCTTTCACGCAAACTGGTTGATGATCTTGTATCTGACAATCCTGTTGAGCTTTACATGGGTTCGCGACAACGCACGGGTTTTGACATTTGCCGAGAATGCAAGCTTGTTGCGACGAGCAATCCAAATGCGAATGGCATGTTATATCTGATAAAATGAGAGAGAAAATATACATAGAGATAATGTTGATGCATAAGCGGAGTGATTTCGATACAAACGATAAACAAACAATCGCAATATAAATACTATACACATAAGCAAGTAAGCCAAAAATACAAGAAGCTATCCGAAATATAACGATCAACTACAAAAAATTGAACGAAAGGCGTTTTTACCACCACCAGATCTACACTACACATTCCAGAAAGATACCCATTCATCTGTTTACTACTTTATATACATGTATGTACAGTACTAGAAAAAACATGTAATTCAAATAAAAATAAAATTGAAGTTCTCGCTGAGAACTTTAGTTTATGATGATGATCCAGCTCTAACGACCATGCATATGATGTAGAGGTTCCTGTAGATTGACCTTATTTTACAGCCTCGTACAAATGCTCTGTATCACCGGAGGCTGCTTGTTTTTTTTTTTTTGATAACATCATGCTTGTTTTTTTTTTGAGTCCATTATAGAGATCCAAGATTTGCGTTGCAAGTGCTTTAAATTCCCCTACAAATAACATATTCGTTTACCTGGTTCTGTTTTGCAACCAACTACTTCCACTGTGTCTGTCGGACATAAACACAAAGGCTCGTGAGCAATTACGTCACAAGTCACACGTTCAGGACATAGGTTGTGGTAATATATACAAGGGTCTTTACAAATGTTTTGGATACAAGTTGTGTTTTGGGAACAGTCTAAATTGGATTTACAATATACTTCAGTAAACATTGTGGATTCTTCATATCTAGAAGTGGTTTGAATGTAAATTATACCACTATCAGATACTGATTTCGTTGTGGTAAAACTTGTTGGAACACCTCTTGTAGTTGTTATTCCAGTTTGTAACGACTTTACTGTTGTCTCATTAGAAACACTCTCTGTAGAAACTGTTAATCCTTCACGTGAAGTTATGGTTTCTGTCGTTTTTTCTAAAGTAACTTGTTTGATACCTTCACCTGTTAAGTCTTCTACAGTTGGTGTGATAATCGTCGTTTGCGTTGTAATTCCTGCTGGTGTTATTGTTACAATATCTGGTTTTGTGGTACTTAAAGTCCCCCCAATTTCAGTCGATTTTGATTTCACTGTACTATGGATTGTTTCGGTTGGTACAAACGTTTCACTAGCTAATGCTTCTATTGGAATTGTTGGTGCAACTTTTGTTACCAATTCTGTGTAAGTGCTTGGACCTGTTGCGCTGGTAGTTTTCTCAACCTTACCAATAGTTGGTTCAGTAGATATAAATTCTTTAGTAACTTGCTCTTCCTTTCTTGTTGTTGTCGAACCTTCGGTCGTAACCATTTTACTAGTTGTTCTAGATTCTGTGGATGGACCTTCAGTGCTTTTGCTTGTTCCAGTTGTAACGCTTACTCCTATATCTTTTATAGTTACAGATGCGGTAGTTTCGATTCCTTCGGAACTAGTAATTATTTCGGTAGCATTTTGTTCCGATTCTAATTTAGGTGTAGTACTTGTAATTGGCGACGATCCTTCGAATTCGCCTACAGTATGTGATTTACCTTCTACGGGTATAATTGTAGTTGCCATTATTATTTCCTGAGTTGTTATTGGCCTCTCTGTAGTAGAATAGGTACCAATTACACCTGTCTCTGTAAACTTACCAGATGTCACAACCTCCGTAGTATTTAATTCTATCTGAGTTCTTAATGTTGTAAATGTTTGTTGTATAAAATCTGGAATTGTAGTAGCCTTAGTAGACATAGCAGGTATAGTTGAATATTCGACGGTCTTTCCTGATTGTATTGTAGAAAGGCTTTCATTGCTAGTTACCTTTGTTGTTATAGGTTCTGTAACATTTTCCATAGCGACAGTTCTTTGAGTTGCTTCGATAGTTGTAACTGGCTTGATTATAGGCGAAGTTGAACCCGTTTCCGTTGCAGCCAATGCTTCCGTTGTCATTTCACTTTGCATAGAGCTTTCTTTAGACGTACTTACCAATTCATAAGGTTGCGTAGAGTGAGTGGTTATTTTTGGTTCAACGCTTGTAGTCTCAGCTTCAAAGTCACTGGGTGGAGTTCTTGCTTCACCGGTAACTGGTTTTACCGTACTTAACGTAATATTTTGCGTAACCTCTTTTGCTTTTTCAGTACTTTTAGTGTAATATTCAGTTGGTAATTTTGTTGTGTTAGTTGTTACTTCAACGGTTGATGGTTTTTCAGTAGAATATCCAACAGTATATCCGCCTGTCGTTAATAACTCTTGTGTTGTTGAGCTTGGAGTTTGAATTTTCGTAGTTTCCGTTTTAATCATTGCTTCAACTGGTACATATTCAGTAGTAACCACTGTTTCATTAGTAGCCGTTGTTTCTTTTACTATAGATTTACTTGTACTACTTGATTGTTGTGTAGTAAACGATTCTGGTGTGATTGTAATAATTTCTCCTGGAGTAATTGTTGGTGCAGTTTTAGTTCCGTACGATTTTTCTGTTGTTGTTCCCAGAATGTTTGTAACTGTAGTTGATTTATACGCACTACTAGTATCTGTGTATAGTTCTGTTTCAGTCGCCCCTGCAGTTGTGTATGCTTGAGAATTCGAAATTAGTGCTTTTTGTGTGGTCGGTCGAGTTTCTTGTCCAGTCGAAGTCTCCGTTTGTAAAGATTTAAAAGTTGTCATTTTTGGTGTAATAGTTTCTTCCTCTACTGTTGGAATTATTGTCTGTTGTGTGTAATTATATTCAGTAGTAGAAGAAGGTAAAGTAATTTTTTCTAATTCACCAAGTGTTGTTGTTTCTTGAGATGCTACTGTAATTTTTACAGTGGTAGTTTCTTTAAATGGTGAAGTTTCAATATACTTTAAAGTAGTTTCAGCCGGTGTAACATATTGAGAAGTTGAAGAAATTTCTGGTGTTTCGACTGTGCCCGTTGATATGGTTTTGGATGTAACGTTCGTTTCAGCAACAGTAACAGTTTCGATGAATGAGGTTGTAGCCTCCGTATATTCAGTAATTGGTAAATATTTCGAGGTGGTTTTTATTTCCTCTTCAGTCGTAACTTCATGAGTGAATGGAACTGTTTCTGTGTAGCCTATTTCAGGAGTAGATTTTGCCAGTCCAGAAACAGTAGTGATACTTTCTCCAGTAGTCTTTAAGGTAGTTTTTTCGGATGTAAATTTGTCTCCAATATGAGTGGAGATTTCTTCAGAAGAAGTTGTTGTCACTTTTTCAGACGGTCTGCTATATTGGGTAGTAGTATATTCTGCATATTTCGTTTTCATTTCCTGTTGACTTTCTGATTTTGTTTCATAAGCAATTGTTTCAGATGTAGGCATTATTTTTTCAGTCGTTCCAATTTCTATAGAAGACGTTGCGTTTTCTGTAGAAGCAAAAGTTGAAGGAAATGTTGCGGTGATAGTATATTCCTTAGGTATAGTTTGCGTTTGTTGTGCTGTAGTTTCTAAAGTTGTTTTAGCACTTGCACTAGAAAGTTCAGAAGGAGTTGTAGTATATTGATAACTGGTATAAACTTCTGATGGGTACGTTTCCTTAAATGGAGTAGTAATTGTTGTTGTACTTCCTTCAAGTTTTGACATTGTAGATGCATGTTTTTCTGTAGTTTCCGTTATGATTACATTATATTTAGTGGTTGTGAGTTCGTTCAATTCTGTCGTCTCTGCGGATTCAGAAGTAGAGGAAGATATGTCATGCTGGCTAGTTGAATATTTTTCCGAAATAAGCCCAGTAGTCTTCGTTTCTGGCATAACTGAAGTTTTTCCCGGATAGCTAAATGAGTAACTTGACGTTACACCTTCTGTAGTAATATACCTTTCGGATTTAGACTCTACTTGACCTTCTGTGGTAATATTGGAAATTGTGGTGTGTTCTATTTCTGGAGATGTTTCTGTTTGAATTTCTATTCCTGTCGTACCTTCGGATAATTGATATACAGTAGTAGTATGTTCTTCAGGTATAATTGTACTAGCACTTTCTGTTAGTTGAGTAAATCCGGATGTTGAACCTGGTATTATGCCTTCAGTTGTAAGATGCATTTCCGATTTAGATGTTGCTTCAGTTTGAGTAAGGTGTGTAACTCTCCCTGTACTAGGAAAGCTTTCTGTTTGAATTTGTACTCCCGTTGAGGTTTTGGACGTAGGTGTAGTATATTCTTCAGTTATAATTTCTTTTTGTGTTGTTAATTTCGTTTGTGGCATTGTTTTTGCAGTAATTTCAGAAGTAGTGTATCCTGGCATCATATGGTCAGGAGTAAACTTTTCCGAAGTAGGTCCTTCTGTTGCAAATTCAGGTGTTTGTATTTTGGTAGCTGTTGACTCCTTTACAAATTCATGAGTGATCAGAACTTCAGATGTACTGGTAGTGAGATGTAGTCCTGTAGTAGGTTCCGTTTCTCTGAGACTTGTGTGAACATATGGAAATTCTGTCGAAACTTTTGATGTAAATTCCGATGTTTTCTCAGTTATAATAGTTGGAATTTCGGTTATAGCGGTATGCATATCTAGTGTTATTCCTTCAGCAGTGCCTGGTATAATCTCAGTTGGTTGTGTTGGAGTACTATGCAGTGCGGTAAGCAATTTCTCAGTTTCTCCAGTAACTTGTTCGGTAGTTGATTTCTTTTCTAATTCCGCAGTAGTTCTGTGTTCAACTGTTGTAGTTTCAAAAGGTTGAGTGGAAAATTTATTATCTGTTGAAGTAGATGCTTTACTTGTACTGTGTGGTAACTTCGTTGGAACTCCTTCAGGATGTTTAGTAGTTAAGGTTGTAAATTCCGGCTCTGAACTATACTCAGGAGTTGAGTATGCACCAGGTTTATATATTTCACCTGTAGTTGCTTTGCTAATAGTATGGTCTGTGATTGAAGATTTTGCAGTATACATGCTAGTACCAAAAGTACTAGACAATTCATATTCTGATGTTTCCTCAGTAGTGGAGTGTGCCCTACCTACACCCTGTTTCGTCGCCTGTGACCAAGATGTAGTTACCTCTGATTGTGTTACTGGTACTTCAGTCGTAGTTAACTTACTTATGGTAGGTATTCCTGTCTCTATAGTAGTTCCTTCGGTGTGTGTAGGTATTGTAGTTGTAGCTTCAGAGGATATTGTACTAGCCAATTTTTCTTTAGTGAATGTTGAAGCTTCATATATTGCTGTCATGGTTTCTGGACTGTATTGAGGAGAGGTATACGTTACAAATTTATGTTCGGTGCTTTTCTGTTCAGCAGATGATATTGTGGGCGTCATCTGCTCAATTTCTAGCACAGTTACTGGTGGTTCTTTACCAGTTGCCGTCACTTTTTCATCTGTGCTTACGGTACTTGAAGTATATCCTATTTGTTCAGTGCTTTTTTCATATTGAGTCGCTAATTTTTCACTTTCGGTTGTGAAAGCTTTTGTGGTCGATTGTGACGTTTCCTTGGTACTAGTAATTTCTTTCTGATACGTAACAAATTCATGTTCTGTTGTTTTCCGTTCATCAATATATTCTGTTGTTTCTACGATTGTTTTAGGTTTAGTTGTTAAATCCGCATGAGGTGTAGACATTTTTGAGGTAGATCCTGAGGGTACCTCACTAGTGCCAGCTTCTGAACTATAACCTGGAGAAGTATATGTCGCAAATTCATATTCAGAAGTTCTATGCTCGGTTCTAGCAGTATGTTCTGTGGGTTCTGTAGGTTGAGTATATTTAGTTGGTAATATTTCAGGTTCTGTTATAGAAACTGGAGCATACTTTGAAGCTGTTTCAGCGGTAACAGCTCCTTCAGTGTATCCAGTAGAAGCATATGCTGAAAATTCATGCTCTGGCGTTGTACCGTTAGTTGTTGCTATTTTTAATGTCGTCTCTTCTATTGTAGACTGTGTTACTTGTGGTTCTTTCTCAGTAGCTATTTTCATGGTATATTGCAAGGGCATTTCAGTAGCGCTGATTTCTTTAGCATGCGTTGCAAATTCATATTCAGATGTTGTATGCTCAGTTAGTTGTAGCTCATGCGTGGTATATTCCGCTCCTGACGTAATATGTTCTGTGGATTCAGTAGTTTGAGTATATTTAGTTGGTAGTGTTTCAGGTCCAGTTAGAGTATACTTTGAAGTTGCTTCACTAGCAACAGTTCCTTCAGAATACTCGGCAGTATAAGTTGAAAATTCATACTCTGGTGTTCTGTCCTCAGCAGTTACAGTATATTCTGCAGATTTCGTAGTTGCTGTAAATTTAGTGGAAAAACCTTCGGCCGGTGTCGATATTTTCGGAGTAGGCAGAGGAGGGGTTCCACTAACACTTGTTTCCTTAGTGTATGTTGGAGATGTTTGCGTAGCCAATTCATCTTCAGGTGTTCTATGCTCAGTCACTGATATTTTGTATGTTGTGTGTTCTGTTTTAGAAGTAGCAGGTTCTGTAGGTTCAGTAGTTTGGGCATACCTAGTTGGTATTATCTCCGGCTCAGTTGTAGAAACTTTAGGAGAATACTTTTCAGTAGCAATAGTTCCTTCAGAGTACCCAGGCGAAGCATATGTTGAGAATTCATATTTTGGTGTTATAATCTCAGCGGATATTGCTTTTAATGTTGTTTGCTCCATTGTAGAGATTGTTCCTTGCGATTTTTCGTCAGTAGGCATCATTTCTTCGCCCGGGGTTCCAGTACCTTCAGTATATTCTGTAGACTGTGCAGTTGTATATTTAGTGGTTACGCCTTCAGGTTGGATGGTCGATGTTTTCGCGGTGGATTGTAAGAGAATTTCACTAGCTCCAGTTTCTTTAGTATATGTTGGAGAAGTATACGTCGCAAATTCATATTCAGATGCCGTATGTTCAGTCACGGGTAATTTATGTGTGGTGTGTTCTGTTGTAGAAGTAGCACGTTCTATAGATTCAGTAGTTTGTCCATACCTAGTTGGTATTATTTCAGGTTTTGTTATAGAAACCTTGGAAGTATACCTTGAATCTGTTTCGGTAGTAACAGTTGCTTCAGAGTACTCAGGCGGAACATACGTTGAAAATTCATATCCTGTTGTTCCACCCTCAGTGCTTGCTAATTTTAATGTTGTCTCCTCCATTATAGACATTGTTACTTGCGGCTCTTTCTCGGTAGGCATCACTTCTTTGACTGATGTTTCAGTGCCCATACTATATTCCGCAGACTGCGTAGTTGTATATTTAGTGGTTACGCCTTCAGGTGGAGCTGTCGATACTTTCGGAGTGTACTGTGAGGGCATGTCACTAGCACCAGTTTCTTTCGCTAGTTCATATTCAGATGTTCTATGTTCAGTCACTGGCGCTCTATGCGTAGTGTGTTCTGTTTTAGAAGTAGGTTCTGTGAATATTTCAGCTTTAGTTATAGACACTTTCGTAGTAGTAGTTTCACTGCTAACAGGCTTTTCAGAGTACTCTGGAGAAGTATATGTTGAAAATTCATATTCTGGTGTTTTACCCTCAGTGGTAGGTACTTTTAATGTTGTTTGTTCCATTGTAGAGATTGTTACCTGCGACTTTTTGTCGGTAGGCACCACTTCTTCTCTTGGTGTTACAGTGGCTACAGTATATTCCGTAGACTGCGTAGTTGTATATTTAGTGGGTACACCTTCAGGTGTAGTTGTCAGTACTTTTAAGGTATATTGTGGGGGTACTTCACTAGTACCACTGTCTTTAGTGTACTCTGGAGACTCATATGTCGAAACTTCATATCCAGGTGTTGAGTGCTCACCTAGGTGTTCCTGCGTGGTATATTCCGTCTTAGAGATACCCTGTTCTGTCGATTTAGTAGTTTGCACATATTTAGTGGATAATGCTGGAGTATACTTTGAAGCAGTTTTAGTGGTAACAGTTCCTTCAGAGTACCCAGGTGAAGAATACGTTGAAAATTCATACTCTGGTGTTCTACCCTCAGCGGTTGATACTTTTAATGTAGTTTGCTCCATTGTAGCGATTGTTACTTGCGGTCTTTTTTCGGTAGGCTTCACTTTTTCGCTTGGTGTTTCAGTCTCTACACTATATTCCGTAGAATGCGTAGTTGTATATTTAGTGGGTACGCCTTCTGGTGGAGCTGTCGATATTTTTGTGATAGATTGTGAAGGAATTTCCCTGGTGGTAGTTTCTTTGGTGTACTGTGGAGAAGTATACGTCGCAAATTCATGTTCAGATGTTTTATGCTCAGTTATTGGCACTTCGTATGTTGTGTGTTCTGCCTTAGAGGTAGCATGTTCTGTGGATTCGGTTGCTTGGTCATGTTTAGTTGGTAATACTTCAGGTTCAGTTATAATACCTGTTGGAGTATATTCTGCGACTGTCCCAGTTGTAACAGTTCCTTCAAAGTACCCAGGCGGATGATGTGTTGAAAATTGATACTCTGGTGTTTTGCCCTCAGTTGCTGCCACTTTTAATGTAGTTTGCTCCATTGTAGAGATTGTTACGTGCGGTTTTTTGTCGGTAGGCATCACTTCTTCGCTTGGTGTTGCGGTCTCAACGCCATATTCCGTAGAATGCGTAGTTGTATATTTAGTGGGTACGCCTTCTGGTGGAGCTGTCGATATTTTTGTGATAGATTGTGAAGGAATTTCCCTGGTGGTAGTTTCTTTGGTGTACTGTGGAGAAGTATACGTCGCAAATTCATGTTCAGATGTTTTATGCTCAGTTATTGGCACTTCGTATGTTGTGTGTTCTGCCTTAGAGGTAGCATGTTCTGTGGATTCGGTTGCTTGGTCATGCTTAGTTGGTAATACTTCAGGTTCAGTTATAATACCTGTTGGAGTATATTCTGGGACTATCCCAGTTGTAACAGTTCCTTCAAAGTACCCAGGCGGATGATGTGTTGAAAATTGATACTCTGGTGTTTTGCCCTCAGTTACTGCCACTTTTAATGTAGTTTGCTCCATTGTAGAGATTGTTACGTGCGGTTTTTTGTCGGTAGGCATCACTTCTTCGCTTGGTGTTGCGGTCTCACCGCCATATTCCGTATACTGCGTAGTTGTATATTTAGTGGGTACGCGTTCTGGTGGAGTTGTCGATATTTTTTGGGTAGATTGTGAAGGCATTTCACTAGTACTAGATTCTTTGATGTATCCTGGAGAAGTATACGTCACAAATTCGTGTTCAGATGTTCTATGCTCAGTTATTGGCACTTCGTATGTTGTGTGTTCTGCCTTAGAGGTAGCATGTTCTGTGGATTCGGTTGCTTGGCCATGTTTAGTTGGTAATACTTCAGGTTCAGTTATAATACCTGTTGGAGTATATTCTGGGATTATCCCAGTTGTAACAGTTCCTTCAAAGTACCCAGGCGGATGTGTTGAAAATTGATACTCTGGTGTTTTGACCTCAGTTGCTGCTACTTTTAATGTAGTTTGCTCCATCGTAGCGATTGTTACTTGTGGTCTTTTGTCGGTAGGCTTCACTTCTTCGTTTGGTGTTCCAGTCTCTACACTATATTCCGTAGACTGGGTGGTCGTATATTTAGTGGGTACGCCTTCTGGTGGAGTTGTCGATATTTTTGGGGTAGATTGTGAGGGTATTTCACTAGTACTAGATTCTTTCGTGTACTCTGGAGAAGTATACGTCCCAAATTCATGTTCAGATGTTCTATACTCAGTTATTGGTACTTTGTATGTTGTGTGTTCTGCCTTAGAGGTAGTATGTTCTGTGGATTCGGTTGCTTGACCATGTTTAGTTGGTAATACTTCAGGTTCAGATATATTACCTGTTGGAGTATATTCTGGGACTATCTCAGTTGTAATAGTTCCTTCAAAGTACCCAGGCGAAGGATGTGTTGAAAATTCATACTCCCCTGTTCTACCCTCAGTGGTTGCTACTTTTAATGTAGTTTGCTCCATTGTAGAGATTGTTACTTGCGGTCTTTTGTCGGTAGGCTTCACTTCTTCGCTTGGTGTTTCAGTGCCTACACTATATTCCGTAGACTGCGCAGTTGTATATTTAGTGGGTACGCCTTCTGGTGGAGCTGTCGATATTTTTGTGATAGATTGTGAAGGAATTTCCCTGGTGGTAGTTTCTTTAGTGTACTGTGGAGAAGTATACGTCGCAAATTCATGTTCAGATGTTTTATGCTCAGTTATTGGTACTTTGTATGTTGTGTGTTCTGCCTTAGAGGTAGCATGTTCTGTGGATTCGGTTGCTTGGCCATGTTTAGTTGGTAATACTTCAGGTTCAGTTATAGTTCCTGTTGGAGTGTATTCTGGGACTATCCCAGTTGTAACAGTTCCTCCAAAGTCCCCAGGCGAAGGATGTGTTGAAAATTCATACTCCCCTGTTCTACCCTCAGTGGTGGCCACTTTTAATGTAGTTTGCTCCATTGTAGAGATTGTTACTTGCGGTTTTTTGTCGGTAGGCTTCACTTCTTCGCTTGGTGTTTCAGTGCCTACACTATATTCCGTAGACTGCGTAGTTGTATATTTAGTGGGTACGCCTTCTGGTGGAGCTGTCGATGTTTTTGTGATAGATTGTGAAGGAGTTTCCCTGGTGGTAGTTTCTTTAGTGTACTGTGGAGAAGTATACGTCGCAAATTCATGTTCAGATGTTTTATGCTCAGTTATTGGTACTTTGTATGTTGTGTGTTCTGTCTTAGAGGTAGCATGTTCTGTGGATTCGGCTGCTTGGCCATGTTTACTTGGTAATACTTCAGGTTCAGTTATAATACTTGTGGAAGTATATTCTGGGACTATCCCAGTTGTAATAGTTCCTTCAAAGTACCCAGGCGAAGGATGTGTTGAAAATTCATACTCTGCTGTTCTACCCTCAGTGGTTGCTACTTTTAATGTAGTTTGCTCCATTGTAGAGATTGTTACTGGCGGTCTTTTGTCGGTAGGCTTCACTTCTTCGCTTGGGGTTTCAGTGCCTACACTATATTCCGTAGACTGCGTAGTTGTATATTTAGTGGGTACGCCTTCTGGTGGAGCTGTCGATGTTTTTGTGATAGATTGTGAAGGAGTTTCCCTGGTGGTAGTTTCTTTAGTGTACTGTGGAGAAGTATACGTCGCAAATTCATGTTCAGATGTTTTATGCTCAGTTATTGGTACTTTGTATGTTGTGTGTTCTGTCTTAGAGGTAGCATGTTCTGTGGATTCGGTTGCTTGGCCATGTTTACTTGGTAATACTTCAGGTTCAGTTATACTACCTGCTGGAGTATATTCTGGGACTATCCCAGTTGTAACAGTTCCTTCAAAGTACCCAGGCGAAGGATGTGTTGAAAATTCGTACTCTGCTGTTGCTACTTTTAACGTGGTCTGCTCCATTGTAGAGACTGTTACTTGTGGTTTTTTCTCGGTAGGCATTACTTCTTCTCCAGATGTTTCAGTGCCTACAGTATATTCCGTAATTGTATATTTAGTGGGCACACCTTCTGGTGGAGTTGATATTTTTGGCGTAGATTGTGAGAAAATTTCGCTAGGACTGGTTTCTTTTGTGTACGCTGGAGAAGTATACGTCACAAGTTTATGTTCGGATGTTTTATGCTCAGTTATTGGAACTTTATATGTTGTGTGTTCTGATTTAGAAGTAGCATATTCTGTATATTTAGTAGTTTGATCATATTTAGTTGCTAGTGTTTCAGGTCCAGTTGGAGTATACTTTGAAATTGATTCACTGGTAACAGTCTTTTCAGAATACTCGGGAGAGGTATATGTTGAAAATTCAAACTCTGGCATTGTTACTTGTGGTTTCTTTTCGGGAGGCGTCACTTTGTCGCTTGGTCTTCCAGTGCTTGCTACTGTTGATTCCGTGGTGATACCTTGTTTAGTAGTTAAGCCTTCAGTTTGAAGTGTAGATGTTATTGTAGCTTGTTTTGTTATAGAAGCACTACGTGTATTAGACTCAGTAGTTTCAACATATTGAGTTGGTAGTGTTTCAGCCTGAGTTACGGAAACTTTTGTGGAATATTTTGAAGTTGCTTCGGTAGCTATAGTTCCCTCAGAGTATTCAGGAGAAATATATGTTGACAGTTCATAATACTCTGATGTTCTACTAGTAGTAGCTGTGGGTATTTCATGTTCAGAAGAAGGTATTCCTGTCGCTGTTGTCTTTGGCTTAACAGGAAGCTCGGTAGTAATTTTTATTTCAGGTGTAAGTTCTAAAGTAGGAGCTGCAGATGCAGACTTTGGCGTGGAAGTTATAGGTTTACTAGTATCTTTGTTTTCAACAGAAGTTCCAGTACTAATTTCCGCAGAAACAGTTGTTGGCGTCTTTATTGTCGTAGGTGTTTTATAGATTGTTGTCTGGCTTGTTCTTTCTTCTGGAGATACCGTCGTTTCTCCAGTTACCGAACTTTGCGACGTGGCAGTTTCAGTTGTTGCAATATATTGAGTTGTATGTGTTGTTCCTTCTAGACCTCTGCCGGAACTAGTTCTCGTAATCATTGTCGTAGTTTCTGCACTAGAAGGAGATTTTGACGTATCATTTGCTGTATATTCTACAGTAAAAGTTATAGGCGACGAAGTGAAATTTTCTCCGCTGAGTGTAATTTCTTCTGACAAAGTAGCTGCAGATGTGTGCGTTTCTTTTTCTTGGTATCCTTGAGTTGTAATAGAATATTCTTTTAAAGTATACGCAGTATTACTAGTTGGTGAAATCGTCGATGTGTTCAAGGCAGTTGATAAATCTAATTTTGTCGATTCATATTTTTCAGTAAACATTGTTGAAGGAATAACAGTTTCTGAAGTTGGAACAACTGCTTCGGTTGATCCCATAAATTTTTCGGTTTCGCTAGCAATAGTTGTTTTGATGCTATATTTTGTAGTTTCAAACCCAATTTCATAAGTAACAGAGTCATTGGGTTTTTGCGACATAGTGGTTTTCATAAGGCTCTCTGTGGTTGTCTCTATTGTACTCATATTCTTCTTTAAATCAAATGATTCCATCGGTTTCGCTCCCTCTGGTGAAATGGTTGCATTTTGAGGGTAAATAATTTGAATAGGTTGTGTGGTAGGTAGCGCGGTTGTACTAGCATTTGGAGATTCAGGATAAATAATTATTGGAGATGCTGTGGTACCATTTGTAAGTATATTTGTCATCAAATCAGGTACATCCGTTAGTTTTGTAGTTGATTGTGTTTCTGAAGATGATGTTAAAGGCGTGGCGCGGTCTTCAGGATATATTTTGGTAGTGTATTCTCTGGAACCTGTTCTTTCTGTAGTAATCTTTTCAGTTTTACCGGGTATAGTACTTTCAAACGTTTGTAAAGTAGATTGGATAGGTGTAATTGTTATAGGAATTTCAGTGGTTTGGATAGTTGGGATACATTCTATGGACGCATTGCCTTTATACCCCGGAGGGCAAGTGCATATAGCTCGGTGCGATTCTGCCCGACAGATGGCTGCTTTGCCACAACTGTTGGTGCAAAGGTCTATGCATACACCTCTAATGCAGGTTTGTGCTTGTGTACAGTCGGAATCCATTGTGCAGGTAACATTTGTTGTATTATCCGCTGTTGGTACAATATACAAAAAAATAAACATACATACAAAACAATTATATACAAAATACAAATATAATTAGAAGATTAGTCATTAGCTAATGCCGTAAAGTGTTAATACTGAAGAGAAAATATATAAAAAGTACATAAAAAAGAAATTGGTAAACAGTTTCAATAAGATGACGTAGTTTTTAAGAAAAATAAAAACAAAATAGTAAACAAGTATAAGAGAATAGAGGAAGAACAGATGTAGACGAATTTTACAAGTACGACAAGTTTGTCATATCTGTTTTTTTTTATTTCGTGGACGAAGATCATCCACTGTTAAGGTAGACTTCGTAGCATAGAAAGTTTGGAATATTATGCGTATATCAAACCAAAAGCAACGCATGTAATATTCATTGCTCATATCGAAATGTTTTCATCAAAGCGCTAAAGAAGGTCTTACACCTGTAGTTGAGAGTTTACCTTTGACACATCCATATCTCGCATCTGGTTTATATCCTGGCGGGCAGAATTTGCAGACTGGTTTGTGATCTTCCACATAGCACGGCGAATCGGCAGGGCAGCTTGCAGTAGCACAAGGATCTTCGCACTTAAACGCTCTACACGCTTGCGTTGGTGGGCAGCCATTGTCTCTCAAACAAATTGAGAGAGATGGACTACAGTTTTTCATGCAAATACAAATTGGTTTGTGATTTAATACATCGCATGATTTTTCTGGCGGACAAGGTGGACTTCTTGAAGCCGTACATGGATTTTGACATCTTCCATCTATGCATGCGCTCTTGGTTGGACAGTTGTAATCTCTACTACATTCTATAGCATCAGGGGCACATGCTATCTCCCCGTGTTCATTAACAATAAAGCCATTCTTGCACACGCAACTTATTCTATGATTGTGTACTTCGCACTTTTTATTTCCTTTACATTTGAACAACGGATTCTCACAAGGATTATGGCATTGCCCCGACTGAAGATTGCACGCCATGTATTTAGGGCAATCGGTATTGAACGAACAGGCTTCTGTAATATTCCTTCTCGGATGCGTACTCAAGCAATTCGCATCTGGATAGCAAGCTGTGGTAGCCATGCCTACGTAGCATTGTGGACATGAACACGTCGGTCTGTGCAGCACTGTCTTGCAGAGGGCGTTTAAGCCGCAAGCTCCACGAGGGGTGCACGGATCTATACACTGGAGGTTGATACACGCCTTCTCGTTTGGACATTCTAAGTCTGAGTTACACTCCGCGTCTACGAGGGACATCAGGAATGAGCAAGAAAAGAAAAGCATTCTTAAGAACTGTGAAAGGAAGTGTCTCACAACAACAACAAACAACGACACGAACGACAATAATATATTAAATTTACTCCGTCGCATGCTGGCAAGACGACAGTCAGAGAATGGAGAGAAAATGAAAGAAGCCGAGTCGCATGAGACCGGCAAGCGGCAGTATTTACAAGCAACTTATGCAGCCATTACAACAATAAAAAAAAACGTATATAAAACAAAAAAAAAGGATATACAGGCCAATGTGAGAATGCTCCTTTCACAGTTCCCAATCTGACTTTATCATCAGTGACAACTGCAGAATATTTATAAAATGATAATTAAATGACGCGAAGGAAAAAGAAAAATGAGAAACTGCAGTCGCCTAGATAATATATTCGATTTATATGTATTGTATATATATCTACATCTACTATAGTTGTTTTATATAAAATAATATACGATAGTGGAATGTGTGATTTCGAAATAAATAAACAAAAAAAATATGGAAGGTGAGGAAATTCGTGATAGGCAGATTGGAACTTTGAAGTGTACATTCCACATGTGGAAAAACTTCCTCTGTGTGTGAACAGAAAAATGTGTGTTGTAATATCGCTATATACAAACAAAAATAAATAAGATTAAAGGTAAAAACACAACGGTACAAAAGTATAAATATCAAGTAATCTTAATTTCCGTGCACCCAAAATGTAAGATTATGATTTAAATTTCTACGATAAATAAATAAATAAAAAATAAATAAACAAATAAATAAATAAATAAAAACATGTCAACGTGCATAGGTTTTGTACAATGTGTGATTAATTACTGAACTAATGCAACATATGCATTAATAAATAAATAAATAAATAAATAATCGAGCAGTAAGCATATTTACTGCGAGTATACAAAATGTGTATGAGTCTGTATTTGTGTTAGTCTATTGATGTTATGAAATGAATGGGGCTAACTCACCCCTGGTACATTCTATGTTCGGTTGACCTGACGTTCCTGGTAAACAGCGACAGACAAAAAATGCCTGTTCGCGAATACATTCTGCATTCTTACCACAACCTTGCGTTCTGCAATCCGGTTTCTCTTCTGTCACGGTACCTTTTTAAAATACATTTAACGATAAGTCTTCGTCTATATGTTATTGCTAATAAGTATTTTGCTATTTATATATTATTTTTAAAGAAAATTTGGAGACTATTATTTTCTTAATAATAAATGGTTATGTACTTACATTCTATCGTTGGATCGCCATTAGGGTAGCTCTTTGGACAATAACACTGCGGTGTTCTATTCACGATCTTGCATAGAGCCTTTACGCCACACAATTTATTTTTACACAACACAGTCAAGTCCTTGTCACATTCGCAACCCTTGTACGGATCGCCTACACAGTTCGACGAGCAATGACATTCATAACCAGTCGCGGTCTGCTGACATTTTGCATTTTCTCCACACGGATTCTTTAAACATTCATCTGGGCCACTTTGCTTGCATTCAACTAAAGCGTTACCGATATAACCCGGAGGACACGAGCATTGAGGTTGTCTGTTGATAACTTTGCATTGAGCATTTGTTCCGCAAGCACCGGCTTCTTGGCAAGGATTCCTACATACTTTATCCTGTTCGCATCTCTTATTGCTCTCACAATCATTATCTACTTTGCATTCGAATGGCGTACATCCTTTAATTGGTTCACCTTGGAAACCATCTGGACATAAACATATGGTACGGTGATCAGATACTCTACATATAGCGTTCTTTCCGCAAGGTCTCTGTACTCTACATGGATTTTGGCATTTATTGACTACGCAGGTTTCGCTGCCTGGGCAATCCGCATTAGATACGCAACCACCTATGCACACACCGTTTTCGCAAATTTGTCCTCTCGCGCAGTGTGTTTGAGATGTACATGCCGTTCTACATTGTCCAATGGAACACGTTTCTCCACAAGAACAATCGTCATCTTTTCCGCACGGTTTTTTGCAATAACCAGCTTCGTCGCACTGGCATGTACCGTCACAACGTATTGCTGGTTGTACACAAGATATTAGAGGATTTCCAAGGAAAGATTGAGGACAGCTGCACTGTGCTATGTGATTTTCGACTCGGCAAAGAGCACAAGTTCCACATTTACCACGTTCTTTACATGGATCTAAAAATGAAATTAATTTGTCAAATGTTGTCAAAATTATTTGTGTTTTCTGAAGTAACTTACCTTGGCATCTATTATTGATACAAGATTGTTCAGGAGGACAAACGGAATTGGTTCTACAGCCCACCTGGCAAATTCTGTTGTTACAAATCTGATCAGGACCACATTTAGAATCTGAATTGCAAATAGTTCTGCATACTCCTTTAACACAACGTTCATCATCCAAGCAACTACCATCACTATAAAATAAATCATTTTATCATATCATTATCGTACTTATTTTGTTACAAAATTATACCCTCTACACATGATCCGACAGGTTCCTTCGTAGCATCGATACAAATGTCCACATTCAGAGTCACTGAGGCATGTTTTCTGCGGATATCTGCAAAATTCTTCAGGATTTCCGATTAATTTTTCGGGACATTTACATATTTTCTGATGATTTACAACGCTACAAACTGCACTTGTACCACAGGCGGTGGGTGACAAACATGGATCGCTACACTTATTCAATTGACACAACTTATTAGAGAGGCAATCATTGTTATTTCTGCAACCAACTTCGCAAGAGAAACTTTCGCATATTTCTCCACTTCTACAATCGTTATCTTTACGGCATAACGGTTTACAGATTCCTGAGGTATCGCAACGTTCATTACTTAGACAACCGTCTTGAGAAGAACAAACGGCTCTACAGAATTGTTCATGGCATATTGTACCAGAAGGACAATTTTTATTTTCAACGCATGGTGGGGCAGGTGTTCTGACGCAAGCTGTTTTAGCCGAAGGATTAGGTACGAATCCGCTTCCACAAGAACAGCTAGCTCTATGGTTAACAACTGTACATAATGCGTTGGGGCCGCATGGATTGATCTGGCATGGATTAGAGCATACGTTGTTTCGACATGATTCACTTGCGCTACAATCTTCGTCTGCTTGACATCCAATCTTGCACATGTTATTTAAGCAGATATGACCTAAGAAACAGTCATTATCTACGCGGCATGTTAGTATACAATTTCCGTTTAGACATTTTTCATTGTAGGCGCAATCATTGTCGCTTGCGCAGATAGCACGACACATATCATTTCTGCAGAAGCTACCTTTTGAGCAATCAATATCTCTGGTACATGATAACGGCACTGGAAATTAAATTATAAATAGAATTATTAATTAAGCAATTATTATTTTACTAATATTTCATTTGCAAATTCAAAATTAATTACTTACTTCTAAAGCATTCAACAGCCACGTTTCCTGTAAATCCAGGAGGACAGCTACATGATTTTTGATGGTTATCAACGTAACATTCAGCATTGATTCCACAAGCTGATTTTAGTTGACATGGATTTATACATTGTCCTTTAATACATTTTTCTTGCGATCCGCATTCGATATCAGATTGACAGGTTGCTATAAATTAAAAATGCCATCACTATATGTATCTCAATAGCGAAAATCGTAATAACTTACGAGTGCAAACACCAGCATAACAATACGTATTAGACGGGCAATCAGAAGTGGTTCTACAAGATACTGGTTTCGGTGTGCATCCAATAATTGTATCCAAAGGATTTCCTTCGTATCCATTACGACACGAACAGTGACCTTCATGTTCAACGGCAATACATTCCGAGTTAGGACCACAAGCAGTTTGAATACAAACATCACGACATTTCGGCAAACCATTCGATTTATCACACTTTGCAGAATGCGGGCAATCACGATCGGCATCGCATTCAACTGTGAGTTGGCATCCTTCATTGTATGGGTCACCCACAGTTCCGTGAGGACACTGGCATTTGAAGGAACCTCTAGAATTTTGGCATTCGGCATCCGGTCCGCAAGGATCATCAGCACAGAAATCAATCAATTCACATCCATGAAGCGGATCTCCGGTATAACCTGGTTGACAGTAACAGACTTGTCTATGAGCTTCGGATGAACAAAGCGTGTTCTTTCCGCAAGGATTATTCACCAAACATGCTATTTTGCACGTGTACTGGTCGCATAATTTGTCAAGAGAACACTGCTTGTTTGATTCGCATTCGATCGGACGGCATCCGATTTTATCATCTTTAGGATTGCCGTAATATCCCTTCTTGCAAGTGCACACCGTTTGGTGACGTTTTGATGAACATTCAGCATTTCTTCCGCATAAAACTGCCTCGCAAGCATCGACGCATTCAGTTTGACCAATGTTGTTACGCAAACACTTTTCATTGTAAGAGCAGTCGCCGTCATCTTGACATTTAAATTCTTGCACGCATATGTTGCTTTGGCAGTATTGGAAATCTGGACAAGACGAGTTGGTTTTACAGGTCGGTTGACAAATACCTTGTATGCATAATTGATCTCCTATACATTCCCTGTTTGCGGTACAGAGGGCTGCAAAAGAAGATAATAACATAATAGATTTAACTTGAAGATTTAGATGCTTTTATAATATACAACCCGGCTAACGGGTTGAACACAATATAAGAATCTAGTATATAGTTTATAATAACTTTCTCATTTTGTTTCTAATATACAGAATGATGGAGGAAATTTGCTGAATATAACAAATAAGATACTTACAAGAACAAAGACCGTTTATACATCTTGTTCCGGATGGGCATTGTGTATCTTTAGCGCAGTATTGTAGTTGTACACATCCTAGTTGTGGATCACCCGTGTATCCTGGCTCACAACTGCAGAATCCTACATGATTTTGAGAAGTACACAATGCTTTCTGACCGCATGCGTTCGGTAGTGTGCAAGGATCAACACAATGCGAGTTTATGCAAGCTTTTTCTGTAGTGCAATCAGCACTGTCTTCACATTCAATTGCTATACATTCAATTAATGGATTGCCTCTAGTTTGTGGTGGACATTTGCAAGCCGCTTGATGATCTGACGCTATGCATTCTGCGTTAATACCGCATGTTGATGGTTCAGAACATGGATTTTTACAACGGCTATTGTGGCAGAAAGCTGTCGCTGGACAATCATTATCTGTGAAACAATCGCCGGGTTTGCGACACCCGGTTGTGTAAGCATCTCCAACTAATCCATTTGGACATGAACACAAGAAACCGCCATCGGTATTTTGACATCTAAAAACACACCGTTAAAATGTTAGAGGTTAGTTCAATAAACAATATGGATTGGTATTTACATAGCTGAGTTATGACACGGTTTCAGTGATAAGCATTCGTTGACATCAACACATGTTCTTTCATTAAGGACGTATCCAGTTTGACATGCACATGCAGCTTCATGATTCTTAGCGGAGCATTGACCTTTGCCGCAGACCATCTTGTCACAAGGATCTAAAAATTAAATCAGAGAATATCAATTTGAACTTGAACTGAAAAAATATTCAGTCCACATTACCTATGCATTTATTTAATTCTGTATCGCAATATTTATCCAGACTGCAGTCATTATCTCCTAAACACTGTACTTTGAAACATCCCAAATTAATATCGGTCGGATCTCCAAGATAACCATAGGGACAAGAACACACCCCTCTATGATCAAAGACGTTACATTCAGCATTATGTCCACATGTTATGCCAGGGCATGGATTTTGACAGTTGCCATTATGGCAGGCTAAATTAGTCGCGCAGTCAATGTTTGAATCGCATTGATTAGGTTTCCTGCAACCTGGTGCTAGGAAGGGATCTCCGGCGGTTCCGTCAGGACAAACACATTTGTACGAGCCCGGAATATTAATACATTTTGCTGAAGGATGGCAAGGCTGTACTTGACACTCATCAACATCTAAGCAACCATCAATACCATTGATGAAACCTGGAGCACATTGACATTTTTTCTTGTTACACACTTGATATTGTTTACAATCCGAGTCAACTAAACATCCTGGTTGGCATGCACCTTTCAAGCATATTTCTCCTGGTAGGCAGTTACTATCTCCATAACAAACTTTTACACACACATTATCGTAACATCTTTCTCCAACGGCGCAACTAGTAGTGTGAGAACAAGGTAAGCTACATACGTTGCCGATACACATATGTCCTGATGGACATTGATCTGTTTTAGTACATTGCTTCGGCATTCTAATACATCCTTCTTCAGGTGTTGGGTTGCCTTCAAAACCTTCTGAACAAATACAAACAGTCTTGTGGTCAGCACTGGAACATAAAGCGTTTGGTCCACATACTCCTTTGATTTCGCAAGGATTTCTGCATTTGTTACCGACGCAAGATTCTTGAGGCGGGCAATCTTTGTTATGTCTACAACCAATAGCGCAAGAGCCGTTAATGCAAGCTTCGTTTTCTCTACATTGCTTGTGACTAACACAAGGAATCAGGCACATACTTTGTAGACATTTCTCTCCAAGTGTACAATCTTCGTTATTTCTACATGCTGGCTTACATTGTTCATTGTAACACACTTCGTCACCACAATCTAAATCTGTATCGCATCTTCTTGAGATTCTCAAACAACCATCTCTGACTATGTTTGCAGATGGTACAAATCGTGCAGGACAAGTACAGACTGGTTTTCTATTAACTACATTACAAATAGCATTTGGACCGCATCTAGTTTTTTCACATGGGTTAACGCAACGTCCTTGGTCACATATTGATTGTATTGGACAATCTCTGTTACCATTAGGGCAATCGCCCTCTGGTCTGCATCCACTTGTCAATGGATCTCCTATGTAATTCGGCGGGCATTTGCAAACATATCCGCCAGCTCCCGGTTCACATTTAGCTGATGGATGACAAGGATTTGGTTTACAAATTTCAATTGGTTTGCAATCAATTTCAGCCACTGGGTTCGGTTTAAATCCTGGCGGACACTGGCAACCAGCTTTATGCCCTTCAGCAATACATACTGCATTCGTTCCGCATGAATCTTCCTCGCAAACATCGAAACATGTATGAGTTAATCTATTACATAATTGATGCTGTGGACAATCTAAATTGTACACGCAAGGTACAGCTTCACAGCCTACGTTTAAGTCGTTAGGATCTCCGGCAAATGTTCCTGGAGGACAGTGACATTGCGGAACATGATTATTGACAATACATAATGCATTAGGTCCGCATTTAACGAATTGACAAGCTGATTTGCAAGTAAAAACTCCAGATATATCTTGGTGACAAGTATCTTGTTCGGAGCATTGAACATCTGATGTACATTGGTTGGTAATTATAGGTTTACATCCCGTTCTATCGTTAGGGTTTCCTGTATGTCCGTCGATACATTGACATGTGCCTCTATGCGCTGTAGCAACGCATACGGAATTTTGTGGGCAAGTGAATTGAGGGCAAATTGGTATACATTTTAGTATTCCAAGAGCATCAGGGTGACAAACTGCACTATCTAAACAATCATTATCAGTTCTGCAACCGGGTACTGATGGTTTTTCGCACGAGGAAGTAACTGGATTCCAAAGGAATTCGTCTCTACAAGTACAAGTTGGATTGCGATTTATGTCTAGCTTACAAACTTCGTGTAAACCACACGCGACAGTCTTGCAAGGATTTAGGCAGCGATTGATTCCGTTTTCATCAATACCACATACCATACCTTCTTTGCAATCACTATCACGAATGCACTCTTTCTTAACGCGTTCTTCTACTTGACAACCTAGAGAAAGATCATCCGCGTTTCCATAAAATCCAGGAGCGCATATACAGTGGGAGATATGATTTTCTCCAACGCATAATGCGTTTGGACCGCACTGTACTTTACTGCAGGCGTCTACACATTTTCTTAATCCCTTTCCAAGTTGGAAACAAATTTCAGAATCGTGGCATTCCGTATTTGCATTACACTGTCCTTTAAGTTTGCATCCACTTCTGAGATCATTAGGATTGCCTTCGTATCCTGGTGGACACAGGCATTTACCGCCATCACATCCTGCTCTCGGCCCACACTTAACTCTTTCGCATAAGTTCTTACAGCGACCTCTCTCGCAAGTGTAACCGTTTGGACATAGTACATTGATGTTGCATTTGCAAGTATGAGCTTCCTGACATATCCCGCCTTGAAGTTTCGAACACATAACAAAAGGATTACCCGCAAATCCTTCTTTGCATCGGCAGTCGTAACTACCAGGTACGTTAATGCAGACAGCGCTTTCTCCGCATGCGTTATTGATGCATTCATCGATATCTTCGCAGATAACATAAGGATTTCCGGCAAATCCTGAAGGACATGCGCATTCGATTGTGTTGAATGCTTGTCTACATTGTGCTCCTTTTCCACATTGGGTAGTTGCGCATGATTTCGTTTCTTCTACACGACATTCATCGTATGGGTTACCGGTGGTTCCAACATTGCAAACACATTTATTCAGTAAGCCGTATTCGCAGTGAGCATTGTTTCCGCAAATTGGGTCGCATATTGGTTCAGTAAATGCTGTAATCAAAGAGAGAGTTTTAATAATTATTTTAAGATTAATAGTAGCAAGTTACTTACGTGGCATACAGAATAAATCAGGATTTCCGGTGAAGGCATTATCGCAAATACATTTATTGGTGTTTCTGTCGCAATGAGCTCCAATGCCACAAATAATGCCTTCGCAGCGTTCTTTACATCTACCTCCAATACAGACTTGAGGTTCGGCGCAAGGATTAATTGCAGAACAAATATCTGGTATACATCTGCCACCAGGGAATGGATTTCCTATAAGACCTTCGGCACATTTGCAGGTTGCACCTTGGTTTGTTACAATACATTGAGCTCCTTCAGCGCATAGTTGCTCGGCGCATACTGTCGAAAATTTATTTATTAGATATGCAACCATTTTATACTATTAAATTCAGATACGTACTTGATACACATTGTCCTGTTGAAGATTCAGCATAACCAACAGCACATTTACACGAAGGAGCATGATTTTCAGGTTCACAATAAGCATTAACACCGCAGTGAATAGCGTTGCAAGGATTTAAACAGGAACCGTCCATGCAGGCTAATGTATTAGCACAATCATTGTCGGAATTGCATTCAACACGTCCAGCACCAGTGGTAGCTAATGTGCACTCGTTTTTATAAGGATCGCCAGTAGTTCCTTTCGGACATATACATTTATATCCACCTTTTTGATTTATACAGTGAGCACCATAACCGCAAGGTGTGTCCGCACATTCATCAATATCACTACATCCTTGCAGAGGATTTCCGGTAAAACCAGCTTCACAAGTACAACGTGGAGGGTCACTTGCTGTACACTTAGCATTGATACCGCATGCGAATCGCTCACATGGGTTTTTACACTTATTATTATCAAGAGGATCGCTGAAATACGGCGGTAGGCACATACATTCACCCGGTTGAACACATTTTTCATTTATCGAACATTCATTATCGGCAATACAACGTTTTTGCGATGGAGCGCACACTCCGTTGTAAGGATCACCACTGTAATCGTGAGGGCAATGGCACTCGAAAGAACCGGGAATATTTATGCATTCCGCACCGTATCCGCAAGCTTTATGTCCTTCAGTACACTCGTTGACATCTTGACAGGAACCATCAGGAAGAGATTTGTAGCCTTTTGGACATGCGCAGTAGCTAACACCGCCCGTTATGGTTATACATTCGGCACCGTTAGGACATTTTCCTTTTGGTGAGCAACTGGAAAGGACGCAATTACCGTCCATTAGCTTGTAAGGTGGTTGACATCTGCAGTCTGGGCGATTACATTCTGAAATTATTAATAGGGAGGTTTAGTTTAGATTATTCACCGTTAGCAATAAATAAATGTTTTGTTTTACAAAAAACGTTAATAAGCTAATCAAGATGTTAAGCGAAAGAGAACAAAGAATGCTGATTGGAATACTGCTTTCAAAAGCAGTCTATCTACTATCTATTCTTAGAAAAAATTAAAGTAATCTTCAAACATTTAGGTGCGAAATAGTACAAATGACTACTCACCTAAACATTCAGAAAATGGATTTCCGTTAAAACCTGGCGGACATTGGCAATCGTAACTCCCCGGAAGATTCTTACAAACAGCGTTAAGTCCACAAGCCGGCTTATCTCGTAATTCCGTGCATTCGTTGATATCTCTACATTTTCCTGTTTGATGATCTCTAACATAACCTTGCACACAGATACACACGTTTTCACCATGAAAATCGTCAGTTATGCACTGTTCACCAGGGGGACATGGTTTCGTTAGTGAGCAAGTGAAGGGCAAGTCGGTTTTCGCGCAGCCAGTGCGATAAGGATCACCGGAAGTACCCCCGGGACATTGACAGCTGAAGCTGCCGGGTTCGTTCTTGCATATAGCACCAGACTGACAAGGATTTCCAGCACACTCGTCAATATCTGCGCAGCCGGAATTTGTTCCTGAATAACCTTCCTTGCATAAACATTTCGCTTCTTGATTAAGGAGCATACATTGTTCATTAGGTCCACATTTGATTGATTCGCATGGATCTAAAGAAATATTTGATATTATAAGGAATTTCTGCTTGTATTTATTATAAAAATACTTACGTCTACAGTCATTGCCGATGTTAGGTTCAGGACACAAGCACCTCTTTAATGGATCACAAATAGCATTTCCTGGACAGTCGTGATTATTTTTGCAAGTAACTATTTCATTACATCTTGTTTTAGGATCTGGATCAGGTACAGTTCCCTCTGGACATTCACATTTATAAGATCCGGGTAGGTTTGTACATTTTGCACCTAATCCGCAAGCATCCGTTCGCGAACACTCATCAAGATCAGTACATTTTTGGATAGGATTTCCGGTAAATCCGCTTGGACATTGACAGCTGTAACTACCGGGTAAATTTGTGCAAATAGCTCCAGCACCGCATCTTCCATTTACTCCATTTGTTGCATCGCATTCATTAATATCGATACACCCTGCAGATATATCGCTAGGATTGAAAGTCCACCCGTCTTCGCATATACAATAAGCTTCATGCCCATCGGGTTTACAGAACGCATGTTCACCACATTTGACATCTTCGCACGGAGCTTTGCATTCTACTCTTGGAGGTGCTCCAACGTAACCGGTTTCGCATTCGCAGTAAAAACTACCCGGGGTGTTGTGACAAGCAGCGTTTACGCCGCAAGGTTGTTTCTTACATTCGTCAATATCTAAACAAGAAGCACCTTCAGGTTGGAATCCTTTTTGACAGAAGCATTGATCGTCAACGCATTCGGCGTTGTTAGTACAGTCGAAATTAGATGTGCATCGGATTTTGACATCGACCTATAAGAAATAACAGTAATACTAATAATCTGATTTTTATTACTTTAAAGGTTAAAAAGAAATAAATAATAAATGCTCTTACTTGTTCGCAGGCAACTTTAGGTGAAGGATCAGCTTTATATCCTTGAGGGCATAAGCAGGTGTAACCTGGTGAAGTATTTTCACATTCGGCGTATGTTCCGCATGGTTTCTCCAAGACACTGCATTCGTCAATATCCACGCAACCTTTGATTGGATCTCCAGTAAAATCTTCCTTGCAAAGACATATGTAACTACCGACTGTGTCTTTGCAAATGGCGTTCTCTCCGCATGGATTTGTTTGGCACTCATTAATATCTAAGAACATGTTCAAACATTGCGAAACAAGTTGACAAAACAAGAGAATTTACCCTAAGAAGAAAGACTGAAAGAAACAGAACAGTAAAGACGAAAGGCAAGAGGGCGCAAACGAAGTCTGTAAGAATATAATAACATAAAATATACAAAATATATTAAAAAATTAAATAACACAAAAAATTGCAAGCTTGATGTAAAATGTAGATAATTAATCACACACATTGTACAAAAACATGTTCGTTTTTAGTCTACGTTATCTACAAAAGTAAATAAATAAATAAAATAAAATAAATAAAGTAAGATTAAGATATTTCCTTTGTTAATAAATAAATAAGAGATCTGGAATATGAAAATGAAGTTGAAATAGCGTGCGTGTTATTATTATACAAAGTAATACCTTTTACATTTCTAAATATAGCTGAAAGTTTGATTTATATACAGCACGGAGAAAAACCAGGTGCTGCATTAGCTATCAGAAAAGTAAAAGATCTTACAGATTCATGAGATGAGAGTGAT
The DNA here is from genome assembly GCA_023690525.1 of Holotrichia oblita. NCBI lineage: Eukaryota > Metazoa > Arthropoda > Insecta > Coleoptera > Scarabaeidae > Holotrichia > Holotrichia oblita. The sequence continues at coordinate 37,571,589 of CM043019.1, read as the reverse complement.
AACTAACTTTCACAAAACAAATGTCCCTGTCCTTTAAAACCGGGTGGACAGATGCACTTGTATGATCCTGGTACGTTAATGCATTTAGCGTTTATGCCGCAAGCTCCTGCCCGACCACACTCGTTGATGTCCAAACACTCTTCTACCGCTGATCCTGTGTATCCTTCCGGACACAAACAGGAGTAGCTGCCGTTAGTGTTGATGCAGCGCGTCCCCACAGCGCAAGGATTGGAATCACACTCGTTAATATCTAATAGGAGTCGTTAGTGCAATGATGGTTATACATATATTGATGATTATATTCAGTGTTGGGTGTATATATATAAATGAAGCTCTTGTGACGGAGATGTGAAGGAAGAAGATAGATTTTCTCGTTATTTTATTATTAAATGTATTAGCTGATTATTTATTAGATAAGTAATCGAACGAAGATGGTTATGTTACCTATTTAATATTTAATTTCTTCCGGCAAATAAGTATAAGGGGAAGATGGGGACAATAGCACTCCTTAATCGCAACAGAGTTTAATAAGTGAGCATTACTCGAATTAATACGTAGTAAAGGGGGACAAATTATAAAGAATTAAAAGCAGAATGTTATATCAAAAATATTTCCCGTTAATTTTAGTTTTAGGTTCGCAATAAAAGCGTAAGAATTATGTTTTCCATAAAAAAAAACTTTATTAAATATAAAGCAGCTTTCTATGTTCGAAATTATTTTTACTCCTGTGTGGTGGGTGTTAAATTCTACAAATAAAATGGTAGTTGCCGGACTTAATTGATACTTAATAAGATATAGTTTCATGTCTAACATTTTATAATGGAAGTTGCATGAATAGCGACAAGATTTTTAAAATCTCATATTTTGTCTGTTGCTTTATCTTTACTTATATACACATCAATCAGAGGAAGCTTTAACACTAACTTTTGTAAATGGCTGATAATATAAAGAAGATGGAAATAAATTGTATTTCTTAACCCTTTATTCTGGGACAATTCTCATTGTTGTAGTCTAGCCAGACCATCGTCGTCCGAAATATTTTATTACAAAATACTATATACAAGTATTATTTTTTTTATCTTAGTGATGTTATTAATAACCTTATGATGGTATATGTCTGGTAAGTTTCGTTTAATAGATTAAAAATCTAATCGAAGTTTTTGTACAAGAGAAAATCAGTCTTCACTTGTAATGTTTCTGTACACGCTTTTTATACAACTATATGTACACAATACCGTTACGTGATGACGGTTTAAAATACCTGTGCAGCCGATGGTTGGATCTCCAACGAATCCGGGTGGACAGGTGCAGCTGAAACTTCCTTCTAAGTTCGTACAGAGGGCGCCTCTTCCGCATGGTGATCTTAAACATTCGTCTACGTCATCGCATCCCGTTGTGTATGCATCGCCCTCGTAACCCGGAGGGCATATGCATTGTTTACCACCTGCCATATTCGTACAGATAGCACCGGGACCACAAGCACTTGGTGAATCGCACTCGTTAATATCAGCACACTAAAAAAAGTAATTGCATTAGGGATTAAATTCGTGAGCGAAGTGAGTAATCAGATAATGAGCGAGAAATTAAATTAAATTTCGGTAGATTGGGCAACTACTTAATCAGTTTTGCACGCTGAAAGTCACATATGTATGTATGTCATTAAACAAATACATTAATCAAAAAGTTTATATCTAATTAGATAAGTTCATAATATTTAAACTGTTCGTGTTGTATGGTTGTTGGTAAATAAATCGGAGACCACACAAGAAGTGAATCATGAAAGAATAGCTTCTTTACCGTTCTATTTTCAAACTTTTTGATCTATAACAAGTGACTTCACTTGTGAAAACGTTGGCTTCATTCAGCAGAAGCTAACAGTTACCGATGGATTGGTAGCATTCTGACAATTGGACATGCTAACCGTCAGGGGACATTAAATATTGCGAAAATCGTAATATGTGTTTAATGAAATACACTGTATATTGCTTAATACTTACGCCTTCATATGGATTTCCACGATATCCATCAGGGCATATACATGTGTAGTTACCGGGGCTATTAATGCATAGAGCATTCGGCCCACAAGCATCAGATCTGGCACATTCATCGATATCTAAAATATAATTGATAATGCAATTATTAAGAAATTGAGCATAATATAATATCGTTTAAAAAACCTGTAATATATTTTAATTTAAATGATATTATGTAATATATACTAATATACACACAAACTCAAAAGTTTTGTAATGAGCAGTTACTACTGTAAACATATTCATTAACGGACAACGTGAAACCACAACTCGGTGAATTTAGACTATAGACCACTATTTAAAAAGTCAAATAACGTTTTACCCCAAAGTAAACTGTTTTCAAAAGTTTCTGCTTAGTTGTTCAAAATAGCTACAGCTGCTTTTCTGGTACTTGCCTAAAATGATCTCATTGCCTTACGTAATACAACTCTGTCATTCCGAATTAGTTTTAAACAGTTTCTGATGGTGTTTGATATAGCAAATCTTTCCTACTGTCCCACAAATAATAATGTAAAATTGTTACATCCATAGATTATGATAGGCTAAATGTACTGTTCTCCTCTATCAATTACAAGTCGATTAAACCGTTGATTCAAAAATTATCTTAAACGTAACGCAAAGTACGGAGGGGCACCATCGTGGTGATATTATATATCACTTCTGATTGCCATCTATAGAATACGCATACAAAGTTGTGATTTCATGTCGTGAGAGACCTGTATATCTTAAGCGGTGTTTGTGAATTCGAATTCATATTAATTTTAAATAGGAGTTGGTCAATGAAAACAATTCCAACAAAACAAGACTTTGCAGCAATAAGAAAGCTCAATCTTTGAAATTGGAGCATCTGCAAAATCTCAGCCTATACAATAATTTTCAGTTTTATTTGTAGTAATACGATTCAGTTTAAAATTCAACATATATAGTATCATTTTAATGATATAGCTACCGTCAATTAGTCATGAATCATGACAACACGCTTACCTGTACACGATACTTCTCCATCTCCTTCAAAGCCAGATTTACATTTACAAAGAAAATGTGCTGGTAAATTACAACATTCGGCATTTTTCACGCACCGTGCAGCTATAGCCGGATCGTCACATTCGTTTATATCTGTTAAACAGGAAATAAATAAAAATAAAAAGTGATCTGAAACGTATACAATAACATTTCTTGCATAAATTAGTTTTGAACTTCAAAATTATAACTGCATGAGTGATGTAGCTGACGGCTATCTTTAAAAAATAACAATAAAGAGTTTGTAATATACAAAATTGAAAAGCAAAAGTTAATTAAGTATGCCACCTAGTTATTTTAAGGTCGACTAGCAAACCGCTTGATTGTCATATGAAGATCGGTTCGCTTAGAAGGTAGAAAACCGCGAGAAGGCTAGAGAACACAACACTACATAATATCTGACAAGATCAATGCCCTAAAGAGAGCAATGGCCGAACTTTACAGACGAGTAGTACTAGCTGTGCTCCATTAGAACTAGTATTGATAAGCGCCATTACATTTTATACGTTTTCCATTCTTATTCACATAGAATATACGATTAAATGTATTTCTTTTCCTATTTATAAGTTAGGAATAAGGCGAAATGTAATACGTATTTCCGATAATACAATGTAAGTAATTTTTTCAGTTCAAAGTTATTATGTATATAACTATATAGGTATTATTACAATTATTATCGTGTTATGCAGGATTATCAATGACAGGAAAGTGTTATGTATTATTACAATTATTATCGTGTTATGCAGGATTATCAATGACAGGAAAGAGTTATGCAATGATATTATATGAATACATCAAGTTTGATGAATAGTTATGTCTTCATACAATATAAAATCACAGGCAGCAAAAATAATGGCCAATTATAAGAAGCATCAGGAATTTTCTGGTAACAAAATCTCGATTTCTTCGAGTATCTAATGTCTTGTTCAAATTAGGACTCAATTAATTTATCTCTGACAACTATTAAACTGAAACCACAACTTTAATCGTTGTACTATACAAGGTGAGAAACCGAAAATGAAACCAAGGGAATAACTGGAAGGATTTTGTTTAAAGAAAACACAAAACCATATCGACTTTAAACTCAAACTCTCTCGTATTCTCAATTGTTATACGTCACTCTCCTCCACTCCACCACTATAATTAATCCTACAATTTAAAAAAGGAATGTATACCAAGTATGGCAAAATATAATGTTTTATGTAGTAGATGATATCGCATTGGGTGGAGAGGATTCATCAAATTGTGCCTCACAATCATGTTCTTAAAAAACTCCAGATTTGTTCCAAAATATTAGAATACGTTCGCACAAAATTTATACTCATATATGGAAGTTAGTTTAATAGCTCGATAGTTGCAGAGGTAAAAGCAGCTGACTGTAGGTGTAGAGGTTCAAATCGTGTCTATGACGTTTGTGGTGCGTCTTGTTAGACTGGTACTCCGACTGAGCTATCATTTGATATTAAGACACGATTAACAGCGCAAGATTATTTACGGTGAGGTAATGTTCTAACAAAGCCGTGGAAACACATTTACACAGCAAGAGATGCAGTTACAATCCTGCTATAGTAGCTACCAACTTTGACGTGTTCCATTATTGGAGTTTCAAGTGTGAAAGGGGGCATTTATTATTATACCACTTTTTGAAATTCTAAATAATAGCTTCCTATAATACCCTGGTCTAGAACAGACAATGAGCATTGATGGGAGCACAGTGCTATATTTTGGACAACATCGCGCTTAGTAGCGTATAAAAGGAAAATTGATCCGATATGGATATAAAAACTGGCAGCTTTGTGACCGTGTAGGAGATCTAACTTTAATCATATCAAAGAAGTCTAGAAGTCTAAGCGATTCATCACCAGAGATAGATATTTTTCGTCCCTAAAACTAGTAAATTATTTACAAAACTTAGGTCGGGATATACAGGAACAATAAAAGCTCATTGAATAGAAATGTCCGTTCCCTAAAAGCAAAAAAGGGTAATTCTAAAGCAATGTGGACAAACCTTAAATAAAATTAATTAACAGTAACAATAGTAGAAGGCCTGAAAGTGTTGAGTTTCCTTCTGGAAGAGAGTCGCAAAACGTATGTATAGCAGAACAATTTAATAATTACTTCATTGACAGTATCACTGAAATACATAACAGCATTAACGTTGCTCAAGATAATCTGGATTTTAATATGGTTGATACTGGAAACCAAATCTTACTTAACAAATTTGAACCACTGACATTATCTGCATTGAAACGTGTAGTTACTTCTACGCAAAATAAATCCAGTACCGATGGTATTGATCCCACTATTGTTGGAGATGCTTTCCCTGTTATCGGTGAAACGTTGCTGCACATAATTAATGAGTCCTTAAGAAGGGGGGTCGTTCCGAGAATTGCGAAGACATATACGGTTATTCCTATACCGAAGGTAAATAATGCTAGGAAGTGTGATGATTTCCGACCTATTAATATGATGCCCTCTATGGAAAAGATCATTGAACAGGCTGCTAAAGAACAACTGGAGGAATTTATCTAAAGAAATAAAATTCTAGCAGACTATCAGTCCGGATTTAGGAAAGGTCATTCATGTGAAACATCATTGAATTTAGTACTTGCCAATTGGAAGGAATAGGAAATAATAACAAAGTAGTATCAGCTTTTCTTGATCTCAAAAGAGCCTTTGAAACTATTGATCAAAATCGATTAATAAGAAAACTTCACAACTACAAAATACGAGGGGTAGCCCTTAAATGGTTAGAAGACTATTTAAAAGGAAGATCGCAAATAACTAAATACCTACGAAGATGGAACATCAGAAATTTCTCTAGGGGTCCCGCAGGGTACGATTTTGGGTCCGTTTATTTTGTATATTAACGACCTGGGTACGGTTTCGCAGGATTGTAATATCAACCTTTTTGCGGATGATACAGGCTTAGTATAAGACAAAGAGTTTATCTTAACAGTTTAGTTTTAATTTATAAAATAATAAATAATAAACTTCCTGAATACATGAGTAGATTTATTGCATATAAGAGTGACATTCATATATATAAAACTAGAAATGTAAATAACTTTAGGTTACCGTTAAATAGAAAGTCTTGCTCACAAAATAGTTTGTTTTATAAGGGATTGAAATTGTACAACGAAATGCCAGATAAGGCTAAGCGGGCGGGTAATAACATTAGTATATTTAAGAAGTTTGATAGTGTTTATGTTAAGAGTGTATGTAAACATTAAGTTAATGTATAATGTATGTACCATTTGTATGTAAACCATCCCAAAGATGAATAAAGTTATTATTATAGTCAAAACTACAAAAAGGTCTACACGTCAGATAAAACTACAAATGGAACTGTAACATCATGGAAGGATAATTGCCCAGTATTGATTTTAAGTTTATGTGATGCCGTAAATTTAATTTGAATTTATAGTTGAGCGTAGGTTTTCACGACTGTCGTTTACTGTGTTGAAGTCTTCCGGGTGTTGTCGCGTAGATAAGTTTGCACTTGATGTTTCGCTGATCATGCTGTCAGCTTCTTCAGAAGGTTTCTACAGACATGTAATTTATTTGACATGTATAGGCTATAGAACACAATAGTAAACAAATATAAGAAATTTATTGTACCTATAGATCAGTATATTGGCAATTACAGAGTTGGCCATCGTTAGATCATGTCATGTGTACATGTATCTATAATGTAGAGGCATGCGTCAGTAGTGCTTTGCGGGTGATGATGGAAAACGACTGTTCCAGAGTTTAGAAAACTGATTGCACACTTTGATTTTATTTGTAAAAAGATTGGGAATGTTTTGAGAAGATGTGTTGTGTTGAAGTATATGAATAAATTGCTTTTTATGAATCTTGTGTAAAGAAATGGAAATGTCAGAAGTATTATATACATATAGACAAATAATGTATCAATTAGGAAGATTTGGCTTCTTGTTTCTGCTGAATGCAGTGGATGATATGCGTTGTAAACCAAACTGCCAACTGAATTTAGGAATTGCAAATTATCAAGAAGTAATGTCAAGACATTTGACCATTCCTTATACTAACGCTAAGTATATATTTACGTGTTACACCTTAAATCATATTTGGGCAAATTAATACCTAGTACAGTTCTGATTTTAAAATGTTCCTCATGTTGTCCAATTCCTTTTCCAAAACAGGTGATATATTGCTCACAGTATCGTCCATAATTCCATTATGTGTAAGTATAGTAACTATATACGAATGGTAAACAATTACCAATTTCTTTTCAACATCGCAAAACGTTCTATAATTGACTAACTGTTTCATCGTGAATTTTTGTTATTCCACGTACCACATACGGCGATTTCTTTTATACCGAAATTAATTTAATGATTTCGAAAACGTCAACGTAAAAATGCATGACACGAGAAATGTGACGAATAGATGGAACCTGTTTTCTTTTTCTCCCCATTACACGCACAAATAGTTTGCAAATGTAAAGGTCACGACGCTTGTTACATTACATTCTCGAGAAACTAGTTTTTAAAGTGGTAATATTAAAAAGGAAAACGAAGAAGAGCTCTAGCATTCTTTATTATTACGGGGAAGGCACTTTTTTTATTTTACATTCCACGGCGACACTTGACGTGACACGGTAATTGAGTTTTTAGCGAACGGCAAATTATAGGGTCAGTTTTTTGTTGAGTTTTTAAATTGCCTAATTAAATGGTGACAAATCCGTTTAGCGGTTTGTATTTACAGTATTATCTTATTTTTTAATTTTTACTTAATTTTGGTATGTATCTGTACATATATTATTCATCATTCTTTCATTTATGCCTTTCCTACCTAGCTGATCGTGGTAATAAATTTCGAAGCTAAACGCAGCTAAGTTGCAGCAAAGAAGAACGTTCGTTTAGAGAAAAAAAAAACAAGGACGGTGGACACGATACGGAGAGAATACGAGGACTGGAAGCGCTCCGAGCTTCGATATTCATCGAAAGCGACCATGAGCGAGGTCGTGACTCCGATAGCGTCGATTATCCTTCGTTTTCTTTTAAATTCCTCGACCGCATGTCACGAGGGGAAGGCGAACGCGCGCGCGGCGATTAGGCCTTTTAATTTCGGTGCGCTAACTGTAAACGGAGTAAGGCAGGTAGGAAGATGATTGGGATAAAAGGAAAAAGAATGAAATTTCGGTACCTACGTATTATGCAAGCGATAAAAGTAACGGGAGCAACAGTTTTATTTATTCTTTTTGTGCGTATTCTATATATACGTAAGATACTTTCGTCAGGTGCGTATGTCAGGGTGTTCTTCGCGTGTTTTTATGCGGATATTAAATGTTTATTCGAATGGTGTAATATACTCAGCGAAATTTCTATAGTTTCATCTAATTTTGTAGTTCCCCGATAAACACTTAGTAACAGTATAACTTGGGAATTAGTTAGAATTACATTTCTGAGCGTAATAGTAAAGACATTATTTTGTCAATATCAAAACTGTTAGTTATGTAGGGGAAGTACCTGCCGTATAAACCTATAAATATAAGCGAAATTTCATAGGCCGGAAGTAAACGTTTTCGGTGTGGCACACCAACAAAAGTTTCATAACCACCCTGAACTGAGACATAAACAGGCGAAACTGAAATTTGTGCACGATCATATGAGTATAGGATAATGAATGGAACAATGTCATATTTTCTGGCAAGAAGAAATTTTAATTGGACTAAAGGTGTGGGGTTCTAATAAACTTTGATGAACAATTGCCGACGCAATTGCCGGTATTTCAGCAAGATGATGCAGTTATCCATAATTCCAGACAAACAAGGGAGTGGTTTCATCAAAAGGAAGGAATTTATTATTAGAGTATCTAACACTACATACTTAATTTAGTATTTAGTTTATTTATTAATTTTGTGTTAATGGACCTATTATTATAGATATTTCGCTGTTTTGAGCTATCATTATTGTAAATATTCTCTGTATAAAATGTAATATTTTTTTTCAATGTTATTATCTCTTGCATTTGTGTTTCTTTCTAGTTCAACATTAACTTAGATGCATAATATGCCGAAGGTACTAAGAAAACCAAATATTCTGTTTAAAAGTGCATATGGCACTATAGACATTTCGCTGAGTGTAGATAGGTACTTACCTTCGCAATGGAAACCATCTCCTTGATATCCAGGAAAGCACGTACAAGCAAAGCTTCCAAGCGTATTGGTGCAATGAGAAAAAACATCGCACGGTCTATATTTACATTCGTTTTCATCTGAAATTAAATATACAATTATTATTACCATAATAATACACAGCAAATCGTATATTTTTCATCAATATACACATATTTATAAGAACAAATTAAACATAAACAATTAACTCTTTCAATAGATGGATAAATATTTCGATTTAGACAATTTTTATTTATTAACACTACAGTAAATAAAAACAGGAGACTTGTTTTAAGCTAATGCGAATCATGCTTGCGTGATAATGACCACATAATAACCATAAATTGAATTTGACAACAGATGAATTATCTTAAGCGTCAAATTGGCAACCATACGCTAATGATAAACAAAATAACTCATTTGGAGGAAACGACTAAAAAGATTTTATTACTATACTTCTAGTAGGTATTCACTAATATACAGCGTGTCCCAAAAAGTTTTATACAAATGGAGAAAGCTTGATAAAAGCTCTGCATGACTTGTAAATCCATAATCAAGTACAACATTTTTAAAACATTGGCTGCAATGCAGGTAAAATCAAAATTACATGTACAGACTTTAATGATTTTTCCAGATAAAATTCACTTATTAGATTAATGAGCTTTGGAATATGTAATAACTATCAACAAATGTGTTTACAATAATTAGAAATGCCGTTAAAATTGATTTTTCCAGATAAAAATTACAAGATATTGTTAATTACTTAGATTATTTATTGACTAAAGACGGCATTTCTAATTTTTATTATGGATCTATAAGTCATGCAGAGCTTTTTATCAAGAATTTATTTTGTGAAATGTAATAAACTTTTTCTCCAATGTGTATAAAACTTTTTGGGACACGCTGTATATTATAATTCCACCTTGTACGTTTAGTATTGCAGTAAGTATTGATGGCATACAACGCTCTAAATTAATTATTAATTTTCAGATATGTTTATAATTCAACTTCCCGAATAAGAACGTTATCCTGTACTCAAACATCCAGAAAAAACTTATTGCTTCATTAGCCGTCTTTTTTCTATCGAGAACAGTACCATTGCTGTACCGCAAAGTTGATTGTTGTATTTGCTAACTGGTTTTGATTAAGGGTAAGTCTGATCTTTTAAAAATCACCAAATTTGAATGCTGGATTTAATAGTTGTATTTATTATATAACAATATTATTTACAAATATTGTTACTAATTAATTTATAGTTATTAGATATTTTTCTTGTTTGGTAAAGACCCATTAATTTTTTGTATAATATTGTGTGCCACCTTGGCAATTATATATTATTAATGTGAATAGGGTACATCAAACTGGGTTTTTAAAAAGCAACGCATACATTAATTATTAATTAATACATTAATTAAAAAAAAGCGCGCCAATATGTTCGCTAAATTATATACGGTGTCATCAGGGTGTCTCAGCGAGACCGTTCATTAGAAGTTTATAGGGTTGTGGTCAAAATATAAATTTGGAAATTCAGAATTATATATAGTCGATTATGTTCTCTTCAATGAAAATATTATTAGATTTCTAGCGCTTCCGGTTATACCGGAAGTCGCCATATACTTTATTATATTTAATGGAACGCCCTGTATATTTTTACATATTTGAATTTACCTATCTTTAAGCTTTTTGTAGTTATTCGATCTTTTCTAAAAAAATTTACTATAGCGGACATTTATTCAAAAAATCAGGGAGCACTCGATTTTTCTGATATCAATTTAGAATTCATAATATGCTTAAACAACATATTGGAGTATATTTTAGCGTGGAGAACGGTTGCCTACATTGCGTGGGTACTTTACTATGGCACGTTAACTCTTTGAAATTTTAAAGAACTATAACTTAATTTTTTCAAACGGCACCCCACATATTTTATTACTTAGTCGTCTTTGGCGTCCAAGTATACATCTTTTATGTCCCATATGTCCTATACCTAAAATTGATAGTTTAGGAAATAATTGGATTTTTTTATTTCAGACACGGCCGACGCCGACGTTTAATACTGCCAACCGCAGTTAATTGGAAGAACGGTTTCTTTAATGACACTCATTTGCCAGTTTAAATTCATCCCAAAACACTAACGAATATAATCAAAATTACCTTTCAAGCGCAATAAAAATAAATAAGAATAATTCCGTTTAAGTTCTGCATAAACCTAGGCTAATGATCCTCTTATAAATTAGTGTTAGTTAGTCTATAACTACATATAAAATTTAATAGCACATAATCAGCGCCCATCTGAAAAAAGTATATGACTTTATAATATATATCTATAACAAATCTTATTCTACAACATAAATAAAAAAATATATATCTCTGTGAAAGATCAGAGCAACGAAAAGAGAATGAAATCCGTTATTATTACGACAAAAAATAACATTCTCATGTAGTACATCTACAGATCCTTAACCTTATAACACGTCTGCTGAATCGTCCGAAAGAATATAGTAAAAAGTACCGTTTTTTTTTTCAAGTTGTGTTATGAATACTCACATCTGAATAATAATTGAAGCAAATTTAATATTATAATGTGCTTGTGGTTATTGACAATGCTTTAACAATGAGACTACTACTTCGCGAGAACCACGCGAAGCTATGAGTATCCTACAGGTGCGATGTTCTGTAGTGTGTGGGCGTCTGAGGAAATCTAAACCTCTTCAATTCACCAATCTACATTCAAAGAATTTACCGTTGTTTTACTTGTTTATGTAAATTTAGACTTCAGAGTTTTGATTTTAAAATGATAACGTGATTCGAGTCGCCTTCGCTCAGTTTCGAGTAAAAGGTGTTGTTGTAAAAGGTTGTTGTAGCATTTTTATTTTTTAAAGAAGAATTTAGTAAGGAATAAAGAGCCACATTTTTAAGACGATTAAAAGACTATTCTTTTAAAATAAATGAATTAAAGTAATGCAATTTTTCAGGTTTTGATAGTGGTATTTGCAAAACAAGGAAGTGCCTCCCATTGAACATAAATTACGAGAATATCTTCCATGCATTAGATACGTTGATGATCACAATTGTAGTTGGCTGGATTTATTTTGGATAAAAAAAATCATTTATAGATTCCCAAAGCCCTGCAATTATACTATTTTGTGTAAATACTCAATTTAGCTTAATACACCAGATATAACAACATGCAAGCACAGCTATAAATAAACAAAGAAATGCATACATATATAACGCTTGCATGATTATTACTTGCCACGGCGTTTTCTTACATTGGCCTGATGCGTACAGCAAAACGAAGAACGTGTAACAGATTGCTAATTGAGAACTGGCTCCTTAATGTATTATAAGAAAACAACGTAACTATTTTAATTCGAACTTGCAACCGGCATTCCGCGTAAGTTTACATAAATTAAAATCGGCTGAGAGAAGAATAATGATGTAAGGAAGAAATTTTCCAAGTATAAAGTTTTTGGAAAAGCATTTTTGAAGGAATTTATTTTTAGGGTTCGATTAATATTAATAATTTTATTTGAAAAAATAAAACCTACCTGGCACCTCACAATTGCACCCTCCATAACCGTCATTACAATGGCACTGATGATCCAGACAAGCACCATTTTGACACACTGTGCCATCATCTTTTCGACAGTCGCCTGAAAGAAAGAAAACAGAAATAGAAATAGTTGTCATAAATACTTATATGCACTTGTAACAGCAACAATAACAGCTTATTGTATGCTGTTATTGTTACATTGTGGTTTTAAAGTCCATAACGTATATAATCATTATTGGATCAGTGGTGTTCATTTTGGATACAGCCACTGAAATCTTTCTGATATTCAAATCAGTTTTGTGCTACGCTCTTAATTTTTAGATAAATGATATTTGCTTAGAATAAGTATATCTAATGTCACAAATGAGAGAAGGAGATGCATTTTATGTTGATTGCAAGCAAAGTACATCTACTGAGGAGTAGTTTTCATTAGTTTTGGTTAAGTCTGCATCTAAAGTTCTGAATTATGTCACATCGTGGTTTACACAATGACACTGGTACAGTAAACATGTTAATTTATAGGTATTATCTTTTAATATACTTTCAGTCGTCATCAACGGAGATATGGAAAACGGACTCCAAAAAAAACTTCAGATCAAGCAAACACTGGTATAATATTATTTTAAATTCGTAAAACAACTTTCAAAATGCACTTAGAGAGTAAACTAACGAGAAGAGAATTAAATCTATTAATAACAAACTGTATACGTGACAACGATAAGAAAACCGCACTTCTTACCCTGCTATAGTGGAAAAAGTCTTGAAGTTGAATATATCTTGATGTTGAAACCCCCAAATTTAAGCCCCCAGCAAGCAGGAAATTTTCCTATTGCTCACTGCAAAGGCTTTAGTAAGGAAAATGTGTATGACTTCCTTTATATTGTGAAAAAACTAATTGATGAAAACAAGTTGCCAAACCTAGTTTTTCAATTATACAGAACTCACGTAAACTTTAAGGACTTTTGCCAAGTAATCAAAGGGAGTCTACCACTGCACAATTGTATGTAGTTACATCAAATTACAAAAATTTGTAAGACACAGAATCTTCCTTAAATTGAGGAATCATGTCTAAAGAGTGTAAACTGCTCTTTTTTTTACAGTCGCACAAAGCAAAGAATATTGGTGTTTTCTTGATGATGTAGTTTTTAAATCCATGCAATCAAATTACATTTGGGTTGCGAAAAAATGTCTACGTGGCAATATTGGTCAAAAGTCACAGTTTGAAATGATCATGAATGAATTCATGTATATACATATATAGGCTGATCGATTTTCGACATGGGGATCTAGCTTATTATTAGAGAAAATAGAGAGTAGGTGTATATGTAGCAGAGTCAGCTCAAAGAGAAAATTGATCTACAAGAAATGACGTTCCAATTTTTTTTTATGAAAAAACTTGATTGTCTTCTTTCACATGTATTTCTTATGGGCGTCATATTACATTTTGCAACTGTCTCAAAACGCGTTTCTTTCGATTTCAATCATATGTGTATAGCATGTTACAGGATATTATGCGTAAACATGTCATGTCAAACATGGTTGATATCGGAAAAAAAATACCTTCTGAGAGTGTCAAAATCTATTATGGCGCTCATAAAAAATAATAATTCCAAGTGCATTATTATATAGAATATCAAAGATGGTCTTGGTACTAGAAGTATCGGAGAAAAAGGAAGAAGTGTTTTCGTTTTTGAAAAAAATTTCGAAAGTTAGTTGTCCATTTTCGCTTTAGATTCATAACCAACATAAAATTTCAACTCAGCCTCTTTCTCTAGTCATTATTACGATCCTCGCAGTGTTAGTCCAAAATTAATTACCCTGCATACAGGCAATAACAATAAATAACGCAATAAGTGGCTTTACGCTCTTGGTGCGAGGCCAATAGACAAGACCGTCTTTTTCTGATGTAGATTATGTAGTAAGTGAGAATATAATTGAATGAAATTTACTGGTTTCATAATCGTAGATTGTTGACAGAATTTGTGATATGGCTTGCTTAAGTAATTTACACGAAAAATGTTTCAAGGAACTGGCAACACTGACAGGAGTAACTAAAGCCTTAAGCGTCGTCGACACCATTGCATATTTGCGCCGTGCATTGTGTATGACGAGAATGTATACGTTGTGCCGTAATTAATGTCAGCACCTTGCTGTAGACTATACGGCGAATAAAACCACAGTCTATAAAGCAACGTAAATTACAGCGCAAATTTTTCTCTAAATATAACTCAACAGCGTCGGAGAATTTAAATAAGCAACAAAAAGTACATATTTTTATATAAATTAATCGAGGTGCCTTCCGGTTTAACTGCAAGCCAGCTTGAAAATAGTTTTTTTTTAAATAGATCAGAATATTGATTATCTTAATTTTCAAACAAAAATAGGTAATATTAATATTTAACATCAATTTGAAAGTTATATCAGTAATGTTAACGTCAATATTTTTATAAATGCAAATTAGACATTAGACATTTATTTAATGTAAAGAAACCAACCGAGAAATCATACAATTATGTATCAGGAATGCGCCTTCTAACGAGTGCAACTGTATATAATTTTACATTGACATCTTATTCAGAAGATAACATCGTTAAATTAGCTACATTCTACTGCTAGCGCAAAATTAAACTGTGTAGATTGTGAAAATGCGCATTTTAACAATTCATTCGAAGCCATAGATACCGTACTGTTCCCCTAGAGAGCACTATACTGTTACGTGTACTCCATCTCTTTTTCTTAAACGGTAATTACAGACTAAAAACGCCACCAATAACAACAGTTTGCTTTTCAGCTTAAGCAATAATTCATCATTCCATCTAGGCAACCCATCGATATTCCAAAGCCGCCTTACGGCTGACAGCAATTACATAAAAAGGACAAGAAGAACAACATCGATTAAACAATGGATTTATTCACTACTCGAAGATACCCAAAAAGATATACGTTGAACGTCTAGCACTGAAAATCTTATTAGAATAGGTCACGATTATTCAACGTGCTTTTAGCGGGTTTGTAGTAGAGTTCTTAGTCGAAGACCTCCGCTGACCTCACAGTCGTAAATATCGTTTTGATCGGAAATGATCGACGTTTAAAGGGATGGAATATGGAAAGAAACTAATACTAAAACGAAACAAAATAAAATGGCATAGTCTATAGATAGAATGAAAAAGAATTAAAAGCGACTGTGGTGGAATTACGTCAGATCGCATGTTCAAGATCGAGCAGGAGTTTATTCTGTCGTTTTATTTTCTTTAGCTTTGGTTACTACGCTTCATTTAAAGTTTGCTCCTGCAGCAAGAAGCGATCGAAAATGGTAAGTAGGAAATAATCACCCTTATGTATTTGCGTGCTAAGCCAGGAGGACATAAAACACTTTCGATAGTATTTGTTCTTTTTCCGAGTTCGTTATGTACGATTCAGGAAGTCGCAAAGCGTTATCTGAATTTTCTCTGTTCGGTTTCGTTGATAATCGCTGGTTGAATCTGTTCTCTGGCTCTAAGAAAATCTCTTTAAGGCTTTACGAAGTTTTTATCGAGATGCTTCCGCTTAAGTAGACGATTGTTTGTAAGTAATAAAAGAAAAAGGCATGAAGCGTACTCTATTAGGTAATAAATAATATAATGTAAGTACATACATGTAATGTTATACGACATACATATGCGCACTGAATTTAAACACCAGCAACTTAACACACTTACAAAGATAAATTGTATCCGAACGTAATTAATTTACGCTGGAATACATGTACTTGCTGTAATTTAATACCGTAATTTTTGAAGATCATTTACGAAAAACTCCAAAGCTGGATACACGTCGAACATTTTATACCAACGTAATTTAAACGCTAAAGATCAAATCTGCAATTTTCCTTTTTTCCTCTCGTATGCACTGCTGGCGTACTTGACCGATGTATACTCAGAGATAACGACATTATTGTAGCAAAACACCATTATCTAATATCACATAAACTATATAGAGGATAATGGGTTGGACGCTTAATTGAAATCATCCGTATTCCACCATAACCTTCACAATAAACCCTCCATCCTACACCAGCTGTATTACAGGTATAAATATAACATTTGAAATAAACTAAGTACAATAAGAACCAAGGCGATAGCGATGGTGCTATAAAGATAGAAACGGCAACGAAAGTTTACGATTTTAAATAACAACTTTGCTTGCCAGCGGCGTCGTGATCTCATACGTCGATTCACACAATAAGTGTTGCACATTTTAAACTTGACTTGAAGGTGTAATATAACTTGTTTGGTGTAATGAGTTTACATATTTTAAAATTGGGATTTGACACAAAAAATAAACTCAAGAGGTGTTCTTGAATTTAATAGTGGCCCGTAATAAATTAAAACCTACTCATGTTTACCAGCATCTCGTAGAGCTGGGCTTTGATGTGTTCCCAAAACTAGAAGTAGAAAGGTGTGAGATTGGAAGACCTCGGAGGTCAATTTCAAGGATATTCATCTATCCTCAAACATGGGAGATAAGTTCTCGGTTCACTTCCGGAGTATAATGCCTTTTGGGTTTATCAAATTGATACTAATAAATCCTTCTCACATTTAAAGGCAGGTTGTCAAGAATAAATGCTACCACAGCCCACAACAAGTTAAAGTATCGTTCTCCATTTCAAATACGTTGAAGCTAAATTTGTATTACACATTTTTGACTTGGGTAAGATGTGGATTGGTTGTTGGGTGGTTCTTGTGTGGGTTAAAAATGCATTCGTAAGAAAACTTCAAAACGTCTGCCCGGAAATTTTTTTCTCCGTGTGTAGGTTACAATTCAATTTTTAATTTTCTATCTTTTTAATAAAACGTCATTTAGCTGTCAATTTTCTTTTATTTTAAAAGCAATAAGAGATAAGTGTGATGGTATCCTAATAAGAAAAAATATTCAGAATTGTCATTACAATTCAAAAATTGCAAAATCTATAAGACGCTTAAAAGGATATAAATACAAAGGATTTCCGTTAGAACCGAAAATGTCAACCCATGTAAAATATTTTTGATGTATATAATAGAGCATAGGGAACAACTCTTCATTCTACGTTATCAATTTGTTCATATTAGTAGAACCAAATAAACTGCTACGAAGCAGTCACACACACCAGCTAGCTAGACCAATAAATTATTTTCCTTCCCACTTGTGCAGACTTTCCTCCTCAACTTGCGATAAGATTCTAAATCCTGCTCTTGGTACACTAAATCTCGTACTAAAACATTTATGGAAATTAAATCATGTGACCTTGGAAGACGATCTGGGCTTCATAAGCATAATAGGAAGTAATTGCCCAAACCTAAACCTGGACATTTTACATTCTTTCTCGATGGATTTGTCAATTTAAGTAATATGAGTATTAAGCTTCTAATTCGCCAATAAAGACGTTGCAAAGCTCCTCATTTATTCTGATAGATGACTTAGATCGTTCAATGAATAAATTAAACTGTGTTTATACCATTTAACGTCAACTTCCGAAACTGGCTTTAAATATGGTAATACATACATTTCTTGAAGATGGTCCACTTGAAAAAGGACCAGAAAGTGCAGCTTCAGATCAAGCGACATATTCAATATTATACTTATTGAACATACTTATTGATATTAGAAAAAGAGAAGAACTTAATAATAAGAAATGTTTTTACAAGATGGTTACCAGTTTTATTAGATGCTGATCAAAAACAACGGCAAAAGCAATTATGAACAATGTTTAAACGGTTTTAAAAAGAATCCAATTGATATTGTGCACTGATTTGTTATAGTAGCTCTTCTGGTTCCTAATTTAGATCCTCTGTCGTTTAGCATTTCACAACTAGTCTCTGGTTTTATTCCTTTTCACACATTTACTGCATTTTTATCTCTTATTAGTTAAAGGGGAGGTAACGCCTGTCACAACGTTAACTATAATAAATGAGTCTTATTTCCTTTTAAAAAGGATTTTTTCATTGGCTGCTAACCCCACTAACTCTACGATCATCTTATTTACGTTCTCTTTTTAGTGTTAATCTACTAATTTCCAGACAATTTTAACAGTTATGAAGTAATGAAGTGATTAGTATTAATTCAATTACAGAATATATACCACAATTTACTACATGTAGGTAAATGGTCGTTGTTAATTAATAAAGTAGAATTCGACATTCATGAGTCATAAATATAGCGTAAAAAGTGCATGTAGAATATTGACGTTCCAATTTTAATTTCCCAGAAACTCGTAACTATGTACGTATAGACATCTTCAATATTCAATAATTATTTTTGATTGACTCCTTTATATTTCCATCTTAATTATATTCCTGCGTAAGTTCCTAATTATTCCATGTTCATAAACTTTTTCTTGAACTACTACTTAAACTAAGTAAGCAGTGGCATATAACTCCTTAATATTCTATTAATTCAAGATAGTTAAGCTCCTAGTCTGGAAGATATCAGGAAAATTCAAGACCGTCGACTACGCTTATACATAGGAGATAACAAAGCCACCTCATTACCCTAACGAACTTGTTATATTACGGTAGTGTATAATTTTAATTAAGGTTTACTCAGCCTGCAATTTTAAGGCTAATCATCGGCTGGCTCTGGTGCTTTAAGACGGACTAACTTATTTCTGAGAGATAAGACTGTATAAAGTAACAATTTAGTAGAATTTGAGTTGAAATATTTACCGATAGTTTCTTTTTGTCATGGATATTTTATCATTTACACTTTTAATGTATGCAAGAACATGTGCTGGAGATTTTTGTTAAGGTTATCTTATATTATCTCGCACACGACTACATAAATGTCAAGGTCGCCTATATTTGTTCACGCCGTAAGCATTATACTGCAGAATATCTTGATTATAGGTAGGTTATTGAATTCTTGTCGAAGTAACGTTGAAATTTCAATAAAAAGATTTTGATTTTTATACTTTGCACAATATTTAGTGGAAATTTGTTATTCTTATAATTTTTAGGACAATTAGAAATGTTCTTCCATCACCCTTGTTGAAAATGATTCTCATGTATTCGTTGTTGTGACTGTTTAGTGTTTTTAAACATTAGAAAAACATTTATAACGTTAAACACACTTGTGCAAGTGCTTGAGGAAAACATCCAAGCAGAAACTTTTCAAAGTTTACCATTCAAACGTTCAATGAGGCAATTTCTTCAGGATCTAGTGACATTTTTGTTTTTTGAACATTTGCTGTGCTTGTTCTCGCTTCTAATGCGGCATAATCATAAATTTCATATATCATATTTTTGTTAAAACATATTCGAAAGCGCACCGTCTGGTATTTTTGCAAGTTAGATAAATAAAGTTGAGTGAATTTCACATGATGATCAAACATTACACACAATATCAAACATAGGTATGCAAAAAGTATTCATTCAATGAGTGTAATGGTCGCTCTCAGTTGTCTAAAAATTGCTACCTGTGACTACAACAAAAGCAGGTTTGTTGCAGGCTGTTTAAACCCAATACATAGAAATTCTGACCTCCTTTCATAACTTTGGACGAGATATGAATTCATCTTTAAACACCGTAAACCAAACAACAGTCAAAATTAATTAACGCAGTTTTATTGTCCAACAAAATCACGATTACAGCTTATTGGGATGTATGCTATATAATCTATACAAACCAGCTTGCAAAATCAAAAAAATATATAGCGAATGTTATGGTAACTTTTTGCATAGTTTCAGAGAAGCTCCAAATAAAAAATCGATCGTATTTGACAAAAAATGTTGTCTTGTAAGTAGAAATTATCACCACAATACATGATAGGTTTCGAATGGTTTCTATATCCACCCTTCCGAGGTTGAAGAGAGTTTAATGAGGAGATCATCAATGTAACAGATCCTTCTTTTGAATGGTTGAAGAAATGGTAATTCGATCGAAAATTTGAGAAGCTGTGTTTCTCAAATCTTCTCAGTTTGCATTCGTAGAGGAATTCAAGGCCGTTGCACTGGGGGCAGAAGTAATCAAAAAGTATAAAGGAAGGAAAATAGACATAAGACAAAACGTGCAAAACGAAAAGAATGGCACTTTTAGGAAAAGATGTCAGACATCCTAGACTATGGAAACCTTTCCCTAGACGTTAATAAAGTTTTCATCCCAGGTCATCTCACATGCAGCAGCCAACACATTTGATGATTTATTTATTAATTATTGGTAATTGAACGTAAGATTTTCAAGTGTAGAAGGAGGACCTATTTGATTAATATAGGTAGAGATTGTAACTAACATATTATTTACAATGCCTCTCTAACGATTTCTTCGTTGATTTTTTTTGCAATAACTGGTTGGTTTACATTGTTAAATTTCTCAAACTATAACCTGAAAATGTGTTGGCTTGAGAACAGCAAAGGGCACACTTTTGCATCTAATGTTTGGATACCTTCCTTACATCTTAAAGTCCCAAGCAAGTGTAAGAGATGTAGTTAGAAAATTCCATTCGTAAAATTACCATATTCCATACATACATTAATATATTAACAAATTCCTATACATATTACGACTTCACTCCCCAACGATTGTCAATAAAGTTTTTCTATGTGTTTGTAATCACATAGAATGGCAGTAACTATGTGCGCTTCCTTCTAGACCAGTTCATTAATAATACATATCAGACCGAGAATGCAGGCGTTACAATGATAATCGTTTGGCTACTATCCATAATATTACTACATTAATGGCATTGTATATGGGCACGTGATAAACGATGCTAACGAACAGGCGGCTATTCTGACCAATTGCTCATTATAAAACGTTAGCGTCTTAGATTAACTCCTTTATCGATACTAGTCTTAATATAGATGTGTACGCCAACCCCAAGAACTAATTATATTCCGCAGATAAGTGTGATAGTTTCAGCTTTAAATTGATTATCCACATGTACATATTCGTGTGTTTCATATTCATGATAAAATGATATTTCTTAATCTTCATCCGTTCAATTTTTTTAGAAAAATTATTCGGTTTCGAGTCGATATTATTACGTAATGTACATTCATCAGATTCATAGTCACACTTGCTTTGCTGGGGTCAAAACTATTATTACTGTCGTATAGTATTACTACTACTGTAATACTATAGTCACGCATAGCTCAGGAAGGTCGTCAAGAGAATACTGATATTAATTTAAACTGTTTCTAATGAGATCATATTCTTGTTATTAGATCGAAGAAACAGTTGGTTATTCTAGTTCCAGTACTTAATAATTGGGGATTGGTGCCTACTAATATTATTATTTTTAATAAATCTTTTTGAAAATACAAAAAATGTTTTTCAATTGATACCAGCTTTTTGAAGAGCGTCATAAACAACATCCAACAGCTGTAATTTTCTTTAAATCGTTAAAATGATTATCAGCAGAAGAAGATCTATAACCATAGATTTATCGGCAGTAATTTTTTTAAAACTAATCTCTATTGATTTTTTTTTGCTATAACTTATGTGAAACCAGTATAGTAAGGCAAAATTTCTAAAAGCTTCCGATACATGCTGAAGTAGTATAATAACACGAGATAGAGTGTTATTAGACGGGATCCTAACCGGCTGATATTGATCTATGCAACATCCTCTATTTATTCTTATCGGCGAGGCTTTTAATTATACACGTACTGTCATCTGATTCGTGCAATTTTTTGCCCGTTCCTTAAGAGTAGATAAGCAGAAGATGCGTACTCTTACCATGGCTGCATACATATTACACATATGTATAATTCGAAGCGTGCATTTTTTTCTCGTTTGGCTGGCGCGCAAGTGGTATTTATGTAAATTTTCGCGGGTATAAATTTTAATTTCATGCGTAGCAATGCGAGCGTGAGTTATCGCTGAGAATTCGTTAGAAATCAACGGAGCTCGGTTACTTTTACATCGTCAGGATTTTTTTCTGGCAACATGAAGTATGTGTGTAAAGTCTTCACAAGATGTAACTTCTTTTTTTAGGTTGATCGTTCAAGTAGCGCTAACTAAATGTTGGTAAGATTAAGTATAGGTTCTATGAAAATGTGTATCTGAAGGAATTATAGGAGAATTGTAAGAAAGTGCTGGTCTTTATTATTATTTTTTAATATGTTACAGATTATTTGGTAAACATATCAAGATTGAACTTGATTTTTTTCATTTTTATAAATCTAGTTCCTGTTAAGTGATATTCAAGTACTTCCTGTTACAATATATATTACGTCGTTTCCTATAATTGATGTGTTTTTATTTAAAATACTATTTTGCTAGCCGAGGTATTTTCATATTTATTCCTAATTATTTTATTGTGGTTAATATCACGCGGATTTATTTAAATACAACCGGTGCGGCGACTGTTGATGTAACATGTAATTTATTTGTAAAATGCTGTACTTCAATATGAGACTCGAACGTGTGGAGCATTAAACGTACTTTCACAGATTGCTGTCGGTTGATCAAAAACTGATAAGTGTGACTTAGATCAAGTAGCAGTCCAAAATAATTAAAGCAGTTTTATTGGGTAAGATCTAAATATTAAATGCTGCTGAAACGAAATAATATTCTGAATTTTCACTTTTTTTGACTCTACAAGAAGGATGCAGACTTATTTTGCCTTGAAAAGAAATTAGTTCATCATTGCTTAGTCGAGGAAAAAATCATTTTTCTGCTTGAAAAGGCAGGATGTTTGCACTACTACTTTTCTATTGAGGAGACGAAACGATATTCCTATAATCCTGCTCTATTTCATTTTCCAATGCGGCACAAGGATGATAAATTCTTGAATCTATTTTGAAAAAGAAGTGGAAAAGCTTCTACAAATCAGATTTATCATGTGGATGTATATTGTTCAATCTAAGATTTTTTTTCTTAAAAAGCCAATGACAAATGGGATCAATTACACCAGTTGAACAAGGTTCACTACTAAGTGCAATTCTGTACAATGGTGGGAGTGGTAATTTTGCACGAAAATTTAACCACACTTTAAGCGAAAGGTGCTCCAGCCGAAACCGTTTTTGCTTTTCATCCATCTGGATAGATTAAGATGAATATTTTTACAGATTGGTTCAAGCACTTTTTAAAAACTATCAGGCCGAGCACAGAAAATCCCATTGTTTTAATTTTAGACGGCCATCACAGTTCCACTAAAAACATCGATGATTTTGTTTGCCAAACAAAAGCATATTAGTGTACTGTAGCTCATGCTTTACTACATTATCTGAAGACTATTACTCGAAAACTATGATAGTTAGAATAGTGTTGTTCGGGACTTTTTTGTAGAGAATTTCATGCTCTATAAGGTGTTACAAGTTTTTGATATCTTACTCTCTAAAAGCTGTATGACTAAAAAAAGGAAATGTCATAAAAATTAACCTAGTTTTCTCTTTTTTCGCGAACGCGGGTTTAACGATATAAGATATCAAAAATTTGTAGAACCTTTTTATAGAGCATGAAATGTTGTAATTAATGTAATTTTAAAACTACTGAAGAAGATTTCATATAGAAAACACAAAAGGACGAGTTCCAAGTGCCTTTATAAAATCACTCGGACCGTGATGAACATAAATTGGTTGTTCTTTCAGAGAACACGCTTCCTACACTACTTTTGAGAAAGAAACAGAAACACAAGAAGCCGAAAGTCAGCTGAAACCAAAGTCTAGATATCAACCAGCTTATATGAATTAAAAGATTAATAACTTTCAAAGAGAAAGATGGGTTGCTCGTTAACTTGAAAATAAAGAGGCGGAGGATATAAAAATAAAATAGTCGAAGTAAATAGTTTTTCCAAGACGTGATGAATGTTTTAATCCTTTTTATTCATACATGCATTGAGAATTAATGATATATAATAAAATAGTATTCTCTATTATCCTCCTCTACTCCAGTAAATAAAAGAATGTAACTTTAAAAATTACGAAGATACCTTAATAGGAAATCTAGTTCACTAAAAATTCATTAATAAAAGATTTCGAATAATCTTTTTGTAGTTTGGAAGACATGTATGTAGATATGGATCAAGCTGCCAAAATGTATTATAATTATGCAATTACAGATGATTGTTTCGATTATCTTTATTCATTGGCAGAAATTATAATGGAGTTGCGATGAATATCTAGACATTAGAATTTGAATATCATCATAATAAATAAGTTCAAATTCTCGCTTATATGCTGCTCGTTACGCTTATACGTGGGTACAGAAAATTCAGATCTCCGTCTAAGTACCATCGAGATTTCTGCTTTAATTTAATTGTAGAGTTGAATTGTAGCCGTTAGTTCTAGTAGACACTTTAGATGCGAACTAATGTCTAATATGTGTATGTAGGTAGAAAGAGATATTCTTTTGCAGTCTAATTTTAAATTTTCTCTAGAATTATGTAACATTTACTTTAGAATTTGCATTTTGAATATGCTCCTTGCGAATTTCATCATTTATACACAGACATAATGTCTTCCCACTAATAAACATACCATAAAATAAATTAACATACATATACGTATATGAAATTTATTCTTGAAATATTGTTGACGTTCTTATATAATAGTAGGTATGCAATGTTATGTATGAGATGAAATGTGTGTACTATGGCAAATAGATGGCGCAACTGTAGACTATTTTGGTTGTGCACCGATACGATTTTTTTCCTAGCTTTTCGAAATTATAAATGTAAGTAATTTTATATTTTATTTTTGTAATTTTAAAAATCTTCAAATCAAAATTTCAAAAAATTATCACTGTATATGGAGAGAATTTTCCGCCATCCCCTACAGGGCAATGGTGAGTAAGATGTGATGTGCGAGGGACAATAGAGAATCATAGTTAATTATACGAAAATGATTTTGTTTTGCATCGTAAAGATGGGGGATTCAAACACATAAATTGAATTTAGTCAAATTGAATCAAACGGAATATTATAACAATGTCTATTTTGTTTACTACTTTATTTAATAAGTAATAAGGCTGGAAACAAAACACAAGAAAAAGGTGAAACATGCAGAAATTAAGAAGTGAAGACAAGAGAATAGAATACAAATATGAAGTTAGTAAGCAATGCGACAAAAATGTGAAATAAAAACATTGAAAGAAGATGGGAGAATCTAAAGAATTGAATAATCCAAGCAACAGAAGGAATAATAGGAACAAAACAAAAAGTAAAGAAAAGCCCATGAAGATAATAAATATGAAAGATGTGTATATTAGGAGAAAATCAAAGCGAGAATGAAGTAGCTAAAAAGTAATGCAGAAAATGATTATGAAAACTGTAGAGAAACTATAGATAGAACAAAGCAATAAAATTTTGAAAACAGAAGAAAAATTAGTAGATACAAATTATGAATCCTTGACGATGAAATCTTGCAATGCTTCTCTGTCGCCAAAGCTCTTTTTTGTTGATTACTTTCCAACAGAAATGAAAGCAAAAAATTAATAAGAGCCCTAGTTTAGCGAAAAAAAAATAGATCAGCAATTTCCATCAGATCTTGAACCATGGCTTGTCTAAATGTATTGAGAAGATAGACAATTATGTTGAGAAACAATTGCAATTTAAATTGGTAAATATCTTATTTTATTGTCATTAAACGGACTTTTCAGTCCAGCATTGCATTAGAGAAACATTTGTAATACAAAATTCCTTGCATTGCAAGGACATAAATACATAAATGAAAACCAAATTGTCGCTTTAAACCGTAGGCCTTGTATCATTAAGCTCGTGAAACAAGAAATATTTTCAATTTTTCTTGTGAATCCGGCTTTAACGGCACAAGATACCAAAAAAATATATGACAGTTTTATAGAGCATGAAGTTTTCTACAAAAAAGTTCCAAAGAGCAGGATTCTAACTGTTATAGCTTTTGAATTACACCAATTAGAAAGGTGCGAGAGAGGTTAATTTTGTTCGTGATAAACAGAGTACCAGCCATAGGCTTACGATTTGTACTGCATATATATTTATAATATATTATGTTGTTGTAAGGACTAACCAGCTCAACGCATCTCATTTTCTCAGCTGGCTAGATCGTAAATAGCCTGTAGTGTGCGTTTATTGGATGTAATTATGGTTTAATATTACTATTATTTGTACTATTACTGTGGTCAACGTATGTACGATGTTTCAATTTATTTTATTTTAGCAACGAAAACAATATTTAGAAGAAAAATCGCATATCGGTTAGGTAAATTAGGGATTTGGTCGAAATCGCTGTAGTCTAGTCTAGTTCGCCGCCACTTATTCTGATAGATTTTTGAAGTTATTTTGAATAGAAAATACTCGCTCAGTGTAAGTCTTCATTAAGAAATAATTAATGAAAGCTTCATAACGCAATATCCTAGTGCCTTTGAAATAGATTTCAGCCGTATAGCTTATACTTACTAGCTTTGTATCCAATATTCGACATGATTGATTACTTTTCTCGAGTCTTACTAATGACGAAATATGGACCACGTCTTCTCCGCTAGATGTAACGTAAAGCGATGTAATATTAAGAGTCGATCTTCTTAGGCAGCAGTTACGGTGTTACACAATACTTAATATGGGTAAGTATATCATCGAGATGACATCGCGTGATTAGTAGCGGCACATCGGCCAATTACGGTAATTACGTCGACCGAGAAGACACAGCTAAACGACCGTACAGTACAGTGAGCCGTTGTTAAAACGCAATCAACAATCCAACGTTAACAATAAATAACAATAGGAATGACCAGCGTGATGGATTATTATTAGTTTACGATATATTATTACTGTTTCAGCATGAAGGAAAAAAATGTGTACGATTCGTTGTTTATGTTACGTAAAGGTTATTCATAATTTATCAATGCTTTGTCATTCAGAAACAAGGTGTATACTACGAGACAAGAAGATAACAAAGAAGAAGAACGGGAGAATTGTTGATTGTAATTGTATGCAGGCGAATAAGGAACCCACTGGTTGAGTTGGCGTTGCTTAACGAATATTTGCTACTAGTTGGTGGCAGTTAAGTCACTGAAGTGCTTGTTCTTGTGTTGGCACGCCCAATATGCATAATCATTCGAAGAAAGTCATCTTTATTTCATGCATTTTTTTTAGTGTGATTTAATTAGTGGTTCATAAATTAGCTACTATTATTATCATTACTATGATTATTATTATAAAAAATAGAAAGTACGGATAATTTTGAAATATTCATGTGTGTAAACTTTATCGAAAAAAAATATGACCTTGAGCGTTGTAAATGTTTAAGACAGCTATAATTTCAACGAAAGAATTAAGCCTGAATAAACATTGCTTGCGGTTATATTTATTTCATACCTGTATGTATATACTCGTCGTGCTGCTTGCAATTACGTTTCGAGAACTCCTTTAATTATAAGAACATCGAAAACAGCATATACGATAAGTATACTTGAAACGGGCTTTCTGGTGATTATTGTATCTTCGCTGTGGCCTAATAATAACGTGGGTATGCCCTTACGAGTTAATGGATACGTTTTAACAATATCATTTCGTACGTGCTCAATATGCTTATGAAAGTTTCGGTTGTGATCTTCAATTATTTAAAAGTCGTATTAGGTTCTCTACAACCTGCAGTAACGGTATTACTGAAGATTAAATTAGGTCGTTGATGTTATCAACACATATCAATAAGTATTTTTTTTTTAGTCAATATTGGAATAATAAGCGAATTATATAATATTGTAGTATTTAAAATACTATTGATGCTCCTTTGCGTATACCACACCGACATTGATCTCAAAGGAGACGTTTTTAGGTATCTCGAACAGAGTACAAGAAAGAGAACGGCTACAAGACAGCGACGACAGTTAACAATCTGGAAATGCGCGACAGCCGATCGTTTAATGCACACGAAGAAGAACAGAGAAGCAGATCGTGACTATGAATCATTCATTTCGTCCTTTCTTGTACAGAAGACGTCGAGCGAAGTTTTTCACAGACGTCGAAGACGATGGGATGATAGCTCTTTGACCATTACCACTTTTTTTAGTTCGAAGAAGAAAGAAATAGGTATCGGATTGTAAAGAAATTCGAAGTAAAACGTCATTAGTTTATATTCTTTTTCAATTACTAAGCTCTGTAAATGTTTCTATTTATATATTGGCAAGGATAGCTGCTTTATATATATGTTTAGAAATCCGGAATATTTATTGTAGCCAAAATGTGTTTTAGCTTCAAATACTTGTAAAACTTTAAATGAATTTAATTCTTTAAATTATAAATTAGTTAAATGTCCATTATAGTAGATTAGGCTATTGTACCTTGAACATATTGTGCTTTGGAACATATTTTGTCCCTTATCAATATTGCTACCTTACTATGCCTCCGTTTTTGTTTCAGCAAAATCATGCCGCAAAACAAGTTTGAAGTTAAGAAGCTTCCGATTGACGTAAAAAACCTTCACAAAGCTGTTAAGTTTGTTTTAATACCTTCGGAAGGAAAGGTTCCAATGAGAGATTACAATCTCAAGCTCGCCAGTCTGCCTTGACATATGCATATCAAACTTTCGATACTCTAAATTTGGAACATTTGAGCACAAGTCTAGACATCAAAAAAGCTTTCCCTGAAGAAGAAAAAAATTAGGGTAGAGGAATAAGGGGCTTCACTAGGACATGGATTCTACAGTAAAAACGTCCAGAGCAACTAGCTCAAGCAGAACTACTAGCTTGAATAGAACTAAGATAAATTTGTTCTATAAAAATATCCAGTCTACACTCCAGCAAAAATTTGTTTCATCACGAAATGCCAAATAGGTTGGAAGTGTTACAGGAGAAACTGGAAGCCTGGAACTTGAAGCTGCTAATATTGTCACAAATGTTTGCAGCAATTAATGCCTGCTCTACTCCCCCTCCCTCTCTCTCTCTCTCTCTCTCTCTCTCTCTCCACCCTCAGTTCCCTTCGCGCCGCAACTACCTCTGTGTAATAAAATAATAATACTTCTGTCCAGTTTTTAAGGCATTTTATAAAATCATCGTCATTGAATACATTTACGCGTTGAAGTAGCAAATTTAGCTCCTGATTTTGATGTTGTGGTAACGTCTCTATCGCATTTCTACCGTAAAGTACAACCAACAGATTTTTGGATCTTTCAAATTTGGATATTCAACCATCCACGCCAAACATTTGACATTTCTGGTGTAGCAGGGGTGCTGGCACAAGCTTATTCATGGATTTTAATTCACACAAACATTACAAAAGGCTTTAAAGCTACACAAATTTATCCTTTGAGAAAATAATTCTTTTCTGATGAGGATTTTCCCCTGTCAGACGTCACAGGCTGAAAAACCAAACTACAATCCAGTGAACTAAAAACATGGACAATGATGCTCTAAATTTAGCTACTTCCTCTACAGCACTCTCTACAATTCAAGAACGTGTATCTGTCTCTACGCTCCCCAGTGCTCTCCGAGATATTTCTGTCAATAACACTATGGGAGGTCTCCAAAGTTAAACTCTCCATTAGAAAAATGTATCTTTTGCTTGAAGATGTTCGACTATTTCCGAAAGCTTCAACAAGGAAGTATACAAAACTAGGGGAAAAGCCTGGCAAAACGATGATTTCAACGAATACGCCGGCATTAGCCTCTATCAAAAGTAACAAAAAACAAAAACATAATGAAATAAAAAAAAATAGAAAAAACGTAAGCATCAACTTGATGAGAATTTGCTGAAAAATACGTTACCAAAAATAAAATAATATAAAACCAAATAAGGAAAGAGATTATTCAGAAAAAGTAGTTTATTGAAGACCTATATTATCTCGTGAAGAAAATGGAAATGGAGGTGCTGTACCTCTGGTAAAAACAGATGATAAAGAGTGTCTATTTTGCTGTGAAGCCTGCCGAAATAATTTGATGGGAGAACAATGGATTGGATGCATACCAGGTAAACGATGGATACATGAATTGTGCGGATTATTAAGAATTTCCTTAAGGCATAATTTAAAATATCATAAATAATATGTATAATGAACAGCGATTGACTCACAAACTGTTTTTTTATGTTTGTCTAAGGTAAAAAAGGTACGTTCCAAGGTACAAAAGCATGTTGTACCTTTTCAGTGTGTTTGGTACACACTTTTCTTGAAGAGCAGCTTAGTGGACTAATGACAGACATTGCAAAGTTAAGCAATGTCATGACTAAATATAAGAAGCAGCTATACTTTAAGTGCATTTAAATGGATAAAGGTGCCTCAAGGTCGAACAGCTATAACTATTTATATGAATGTCAAAAAGTCAATTAAACCTATAAAACTCGTATTTGATTGGCATAAACAAAGCGATATAATGACATTCTCTTTAATTATATATCGAATAGACTTTATTTTTGCAAAACACGAAGGAAGTTGTAAATTTTGTATTGATAAGCACATAATGATAGCCTACTCATATTACATAGTTGCATATATAAATTAATTTCATGCTCCAGTATAAAATTTCAAATTAACTAATTGGTAATTGTATTTTAAAGTAAACGAGGAGATTGTTCATAAAACATAATTAACCATATTTACTAAGCTTTAAAAAAATACTAACTATACCCATCGACAATTGATGAATGATATAAAAAGTTGTCTGGATTCACATTGTATAAAAGTAAAAGAAATACGTCTCCATTGTATGCATTACATATTTCCAGTTTCTGCATTTAAGGATTAACCGGTTTGTAGTATCTATCTTCAATTATTAGCCACTTTTTCCCGGTTAAACGATTGAAATCTTATTAAAGCGGGTCACTAATGCGAATACTTTACTAATATTCCACAATATAAGTCGTTATATGAATCATGGAGCAGTAAGGTAGGCTACTAATTGGACAGTTATTGCTCATACGTAAACAACACCAGATTACATTGGAGGAAAAACAAGATATGTTGCAGAAAAAAAAAGAAGACGTTAAACTAAACGCAGATACTCGCGCAACATGAAATATTAAAGATTAACTCGAAACGATAGGTTTCCATAAAAGCAGAAACGTTAGGGAATTATACGTTAGGATCTTCGATTTCGCTTTAGTACTGCTATATAAAAAAAAACTTACCTGAACATTTCAGTTCGTTCCTTAACTCATCCGAGCCTAAAAAACAATTCGGTACTCCGTCGCATAATTTTGATAATTCGAATAATTGTAAAACGTCGGTCGATTCGTTTACTTGACAGCCGAAATATCCGTCTTCTAAGTTTAAAAAAAATATTTCCCTATTTATACCGTGACCAATTCCACTAAAGGATTGGGCAGTAGTCTGAAACAAAAGAAGAATTGCAATTAGTAACATATAGCATAAGAAATGAATTATTTAATAAATTGGCGAGAAAATAAAAAAAAGAGACTAGAAGAATTAAACTTCCTTATATGTTATAAGATTATTATATATGGTATAAGATTTTTTGTACTGTCATCAAACATGTTATTTCGCAGAGGTAAAATCACGTTAAAGATATAGTTTGCAGTATTAAAAATGTAAATTTGTTAATTAAAATGTAAATTTTGCAAAATTATAAAAGCATGCATGTGGCAATCTATTAACTATATACTCTTAATTACTAAATCCAAATGAAAATGAAATCATAACCTAAAAAATAATGAGCGTAAATATAACTAGTAAACATATGTAAACGTCGAGAAATGCCACAATATAAAAACCAAAAAATACTTGTAATTTCACAAGGTTTTCATACGTTTACGTCATGGTATGTAGTATATGGAATCACGGCAGAACTGACGATCTACGAATTGTCCAAGCTAGATCTGCTGTTACAGACGTGTGTCGTGTAATGCCCGGCGCTGCTAGTTCTGACCTTGCCGGTTAGAGGGCGTGGGGTAAGAATTAGTCCGTTGCAGGTATTATATGATTAAGATTGAGTAAGGAGTTACGATGAAAATAGGATCGCTGATGAGATCGGATAGATCGAAACCATGTGCTCCGGTTCTAATGCTTCATCTAGTTTTATTGCACTAGCTTTCAGAATGATTTCCAACAATATACCATAAGCGCCAATTACAGACATTTTTTGGTTTTTATAACTATAGTAACTAATTAAATATTAATGATCGACCTGCTACTTTTAAGGAATAGTTATTTACGAACCAAGTGCGTGAAATCATATTTCGCGAATGAGTGACCAGTTTAAAGCGCGAGCCGGAGGCTTTTTATGGACACGAATTCGCGAAATGTTTCACGCACGAAGTTTGTACAATATTTTTTGTACGAGAACTACCTATAATAATAATACATATTGTTAAATACGTTATCGTTTATGACCATATTATTAAGGTTAGGGATTTATGATTTTAAAATGTCACTAAATAAATCAAGTTCCAGTAAGTACCAACTTTACTTTTACGCACTCGTGCTTAAAGTGACTTTTTACGCACGCAAATCGAATCGTGAAATGACAGGTTTTGATAAGCGAGTACAAAAACATATTTTTAGCATCATATGCATTTATAAGTGGAGATAGCCTTTGTACTGCAAGTATTGCTGTTTTTTTTTTACAGTTTATTCTGTTTTATTTAATTTAATTATCCTGCATTTCGTAGAAGATTTTTAAACCTATTTAATTCTTTATTTCCAGATACTATAATAAAATTCATATTTTGGATTTCTAACGTTGCTTCGTGTTGATACTTTACCATGCCAGACAATTCTTATATTTATCATCTTTTTTTGTTAGTAAATGAAACCATTTTAACCATCCATTTCCCTGATGTATTTTTATTGGTACGTCAATAAAACAAGAACCAACTAACAATCTATATTTATTTTAGAACACAAAATTAAAAAAAAATAATTCACCACTGGAACAAATTGACGTACAGGATGTCCCATGACGTGACTGCCAAAAGCAAAGGATATGTTATTGAGGCAATTTCAAGTCAAAAATGTCTAATGAACATGTGACCAAAACCAGGCCCGCCGCTAGCTGTTTGAACGCCCGCGTGCAATACCGATTAGGCCGCCCCTTGTACAATTGTAGACATGCAAATTATGACAATGTTTTGTTTTCCTTTCGATATGTTTTAGTCACCGATGCCGCCCCCTTGAAAATGCCGCCCTTACGCCCCTTTTACAATTGTAGACATGCAAATTATGACATTTTTTGTTTTCCTTTCGATATGATTTTGTCGCCGATGCCGCCCCTTGAAAATGCCGCTCTTGTGCGGTGCACGCCTTGCACGCCCGCACGCAGCGGCCCTGACCAAAACTCTGTCGTAACTGACCTACAAGCATTTTTTAAAGTTTTAGATAACCACACTAATACAAACAATAATTAATTTAAAAACAAGTCTCTTTATTGATTTAGTTGTTCAAAATGCCCACCTAATTGTTGTATATGTACATAGTAGTCTAGCTCTTCTTAGAATTGAAGTGGTAGCTCTGTTAATGGTCTCAGGATCAGCACGAATAGTTTCTGCGGCATCCAGAATTCTAGCAACAAGTTGTTCCCTGATTTCAACATTTTGTGCATAAACCAAATCTTTTAGCCTTCCCCATACAAAGTAATCAAGTGGATTAAAGTCTGGTGACCTTTATTGCTGGCCAAACAACTGCTGAATCTCTTTCAATTCACCCGTTTGTATAATTTTGATTAAGAAAATCTATTACTTGTCTTCCAAAGTGTGGAGGAGCGCCGTCGTACTGTATCCACATTCGTCGTCTTACATTAAGAGGAACATCATACAGTAAAACTGGAAGGTCATGTTCTAAGAAACGTAAATAATGAATGGCCATGAGCCGTTCTTCCAGTATAAACGGACCGATGAGACGGTCGTCAATAACACCACACCAAACATTCACCGAAAATCTCTCTTGAAAATGGGATTCTCTTACTTGCCGTGAGTTATCGAGTGCCCAACAGAGTGAATTCCTGGTGTTATTGATGCCGTTTCGGGTGAAGAAGGCTTCATCACTAAATAATATGTTCCGACAAAACCTTCGATTTCTCAATAACTAGCGACTAAATTCAAGTCTTGATGCGAACTCGGCAGGTTTTAAAGCTTGAACAATTAAGTCGTGCTGCGGGTACAAACCGAAATTGTGTAGAGTTCTCCATACTCTCATGTGACTTGCGTTAAGTGAATAGGCTATTCTTCGGATACTAGTAGAAGGCTGAGCGTCTACCATATTAAGGATTGCTTCTTCTTGAACAAGTTCCTGTTGAACAGGACGTTCAGAAGTAGTTGCAGGAAATCTACCTGTTTTTCTTAAACATTAATGGACATTGCTAAAAACAGTTCTACAAGGCACTTTACGAGTGGGAAATCTCGATCGTGCACTTCCATTACACAATCCATAAATAAAGTGAATATTGGCGTATTCTTTATTCGAAAAAGTAAACATACTTTTAGGAGTATTTTAATGTTACACAAGACAACGACGGACTAAGTTAACTTATTTGACGTTTTATGTGACAATCAGTAATAAATTATGACTCAGTACCACATCAATTTTTTAATAACAACAAAATCACTGCCGGCATCTAATGTTTGCATTAGTGTTGTTATCTAAAACTTGTACAAATGCTTGTAGGTCAGTTACGACAGAGTTTTGGTCACATGTTCATTAGACGTTTTTGACTTAAAATCGACTCAATAATAACACATCCTTAGGTTTTGGCACTCATGCCATGGGACATCCTGTATGCGCTAAATAATATTAAAACATGCCTAAAAACAAGGAAGTCATTGGTAGACAGAATTATGTTTACAATAACAGTGTAAGAACCACTGGCAATGAGGGGATAGAGCACCCTTTTTGCAATCTATCGAAGGAAAAATTTCAGTCAACCTTCCTTATGACTGTTACCAAGACAAATGATGGTATGTAGCTTGCATCAAAGGGTTATACATTAAGGTTAATACTGCAGAATACATCCGTTGACTCGTAATAGTAATCAACTATTAAAAAAAAATCGTCAGGTCAAACAGGATTCTTCTATTTTCGAGACTTATGATCTTGAAATACTCTGACCACAGCAATTCGAAGGAACCTTCGCCGAACCGCTTCAATTCTGTTTGATCGAATCAGAGTAGTAAACAAAGTATTCATAAAAGAGCTTGCTATTTTCAGTACGCCCAGGACACAGTTAACACACCCTTCAATTCCTCAAATGTGTGATTTAAAATTATATACCACAGTCAAATTTTATCTCGAGGTTTTTACTAATTTGACAACGATTCATTGCTAATATTAATGACTAATATCAATTACGTCACGTTTACTCATCAGCTAAACAGTTAAAATCTTTCTAAACGATGTCACTATCCTGCACGTTTTCTAGAGAGGCCACAAATACGAGTCCTATGGAACACCCAACAAGGTGCTCCGCAGAGACGTAACGAAACTACGCAGTCACACAGCATGATCTACCATACAGATACGATACGAACCAATCGTGTAAGAGACCGGTAATACCATATTGTAGCATTTTATATGTTAGAATGCCATCATTTACCTTATCGATTACTTTAGAGAGGTCCATCTAATCTCCCGCCCGCCATTATTTGTTTATTTACTAATGATTCAAATACTCTTCCAAAGATTTTCAACACCGATATAGGTCATTGGTTTTTAATATGATTTCCATCACCTTGTTTATGAAGAAACATACGCAATTTTCTATTTCTCTGGAAAGAACCCAAAACTTAAGGTTTTGCATGTATTAACCACAAACGATATAACAGCCGACAGTCGACCGACACACCTGCAAATTAGCAGCAGATCAACACCACCGTAACCACAGACTTTCTTAAGATCCAGCCAAGGAAAGGTATAGCAGACGTCGTTCGATGTCAATAGTATTTTATATAAATGTTCATATGTGCATTGAGATGGAATATTCGATAACACCTTGCTGTCTTTAACAAATACGACCATAATTTTTGGGGGTTATTTCCGAAATCTAAATTATCGTCATTTTTACAATGATTAGACAGGGGTTATGTTATGTGAAACAGTGTATTGATGGTTATAAAGTCGTTGTTTTAAATATTACTTAGTTTTTTTAATTCTTCTTTTTAAATTAGTAAATAAATTTTTATTGTTAGATATGTATGTTAAACGACATAATACGTTTAAATATATTTTATTCAATGGAGGTAAATAAAGCAACACGTTATATAACAATAACCATAAACATTGCATAATATACCGTATTAAAATCTTATTTATTTTCACATTTACATACACGTGACAAATCTCCATAAAAGCACTTGCGAGATAATCGCGCAAAACAATAATATAAATTGTGAGGAACAAGCGACCTTGATGTTGTCTAGCCTTGAATAATTGAAGATCCTCGCCGTCGAGAATAATTGCACAAACCGCAGTCCTCTATACGGTAGCTGGTTATTTGTTTATTATTACAGTACAATTCGTTTAAGAATGTAAAATTTTACTACCACATGAGCTCAGTTAGGTATATTAAATCTATAGAGATATGTGTACGTGGTGATGATGAATTTACACAATTTGCTTTGTTTTTTCCTTTCATTGATAACAATTCTAGCTATTTTGTATTCGACGGTAGCTAGAGACGTCTTAATATACAGGGTGATTGATTAGAATGGCCTATTAAAAGTATTATACAAACGGAACGGGATTTTAAACAAAATGTTGCAGTTGGATATGGTTGAATATGAACTATTACGTGTAAATATTTTTGAATAAATATTACTTCCGGTTAACCGGAAGTGAGTATCAACTTCGATTTTTTAAATAGCATGCTATAAAATAAATTACAAATTCAGCTTCTACGATAAATTTTACACATATTTCATGTATAATATCCTATACCTAAATACCATTCCTTCTGAGTTATTTGCAATTAAAGAAAAAAAGTGACAGATACCGATCTTACTTCATAGTGATATTACGTCACGTAGGCGTAAAAGAGACGAATGAAAATTTGCATTCGCACAGCTGATATTATGTAGTTACAAAACATTTGAAGTTCAACTCTGTAACATTGTACAGGGTGTTTAAAAACTTAGTTGCTTATAAATAAGTTCAATCTGCAGTATATTTTTTTTAATATAGATTTTCTTAGATATTCTGTTTCTAAAAAATATTCTCTTTCTTCTTCTATACTTTAAGCTTGACATGTGTAAATTAGGATGCTTAATTCAACTTGGATACAAGCTTGTAGCTTTCCGCGACAAGCTGGAAGTAAGCTGTCACCGTTGTCATGGCAATTTTTATTCCAGCTTGATTCAATCTATTTTTGCTATCTGGGTGGTAACAAATAGTGTTTAATTAGGTCATCTACTTGAGAGAATTTACCTCAAATTAAATAATAAACTTCTCCTTATATGGAAAAAGTACAATTGATTATCTGCCTGCAAACGTCAAATTTAGCATAAGAATGTCAATAAGTCAAAAAGGGTTAGACTTAGGTATATGATATTATACATGCAATATATTTAGAATTCCACGTAGAATCTAAAACCGTGACAATATACAGGGTATTCTATTTAAAATTACGAAGTTGGTGTTTACTTCCGGTATACCTCGATGTACCGCCATCTTGAAAATATTTTAAGCGAACGGCCTCCATCGACTTTAGTATAGTGCCAAAATTTGAGATCATTCCTAGCTATAGTTTTCCCATAATCGATCGTTGCAGTTCCCGGTGAATCACCCTGTATAGGATTTCTTTACATGTTTACAACACTGCTGGCATTCTGTAACGTGTAGAGTACTTATATATTCAGAGACCTCCGGTTACTTGGTTTGTGATTTGGTGTAAACGTCTTATTTAATAGATTTAATCCAATTTTTTATTTTACTGAAACAATCTGACAAAATATTTTTTACTATTGTGAACGGGTATTTTACTGTCACTTATAGCTTCAGATTATATATCAGTGTCATGCGTGTGGTAGGCATATTTTTTATTGTCAGTCACTGTCATTTTAATAAATGTCAAATGTCAATAAAACTCTATATGAAAGATATATTTACAGTAGCCAATTATTTGTGTCTCATATATCGAAACACCAACTATATTGCTGTTTTGTCTAAACTATTTATTTTTATTCGATATAAATTACGAATTCTGTCACCACTTCAACATGAACATCATTAGCCAGTCGTTTGTAATACATTTGCTACATGTAGGTTTTTGTTGTTTACTACCATTACCTTTGATTTCACCTATACCATCAACAGCAATGTATCATCCACACACTTTATCAGTATTGACATTGTCTGCACGTATATAGCAATCTGTCCAATCATGTCAGGAAATGCCATTCGGTTTCTAAAGATGGTCGAGAGACGGATCAGCTACATCTCGATATTTTGAATGAATCCCGTCAGTACGTGGAAGTACAAAAATGGCGGCATACGTTTTCGAATTTATCGACATCGCCTAAGCGGACATCTCCGCGAATAAATCACTTAAAAAGCATTTAAACGATCTCTTCAAGTGTCGATCGTAGCCGGCATCGAGCGACCGTGGAAGACTGTTAAATCCTATTGAGTATTATGCGATCGCCATTCTTGGCAGGTCGAGTAGGTATAGGCGCATTAATGGGTGTCGTAAGTTGACGTTATTAATTAGTGAAAGGCAAAGCATCTGTATTAGTACTTGCGTAATAGTTTGCGCCTATTACGGAAGTGAACAGCGAACAACGATGAATGCGGTGACATCTATCCGTTTGTATTTGTAGTGTTTCTTGCCCCGGACTGCAGTATATTCGCAACAGTAGCCTCTGGCCGTTGTGCAGTTTACATTAAAATTACATAGATTTGAAAATCTCGCCGCTGCTGGTATGACAGTTTCTAGCTTGGAATCTCTATAAATATTAAAGAGATACTAATTGGAACCATCGACTCGGTTGTGAAAGGACGAACTGCTTGCGAATATGTAATTAGCTTGCTTAAATCATGTTATTGCGTATGTGAAGTAATAACATTATCAGCGTTATCAATATTTTCCAGTTGGATTATACATAAAATTGACACCAGGAATTTCCATGATAATGATATATTTCTTCGTTAAAAATGTTAAAATAGCAGTAATCTTTAAAAACTAAGTCAATTGTTTAATAGATGTAAAGTTACCGTATAATATTGATTTACACAATAGTTACGTAGGCAGCAAGATGATGTCAATTTGTCGCCATCTATAGGTCTGTAGCGACATCAACTGCACGTCCTATA
Source organism: Holotrichia oblita (assembly GCA_023690525.1). Taxonomy (NCBI): domain Eukaryota; kingdom Metazoa; phylum Arthropoda; class Insecta; order Coleoptera; family Scarabaeidae; genus Holotrichia; species Holotrichia oblita. Next base: position 37,531,719 of record CM043019.1, on the reverse strand, counting down.
TGATGTCATAATGACTTTTAATGTCACAGCCAAATGACGTCTGCTTTATGGAGGTTTTATATTGTGCAAAATGAGATATATCGCTGGTATTACATTACTGCAATACCATGAATTAACCAAAACGTAATATTCTGCATAGGCACTAAAAACGGATTTGAAAAATTATTTAAACGATTAAAAATTTAATGTTCTATAAAGGTTTTAAAACTTAGGTAAGTAATAACAACCTTTGCAACACATTGAATTTTAATTTTGTTTGAATATTTTTTATAACTCATTTTTAGAGTCGCTGAAAATCGTACGTTTTTTGGTATGAAAAATTAAAAAATGGGAAATGTGCAAATATGGTTTGCCAAGACACAGATTTTGTTATATGGTTATCCTTATTATTTAGACTAAATTACTTTTGTTGCTGTAATATAAATATTAGGAAATTAACGCAGCTATTACGCAGTGTCAAATTTGAGTGGATTGTCAACAAACAATAAATTGCAGATTTATTTATTTATTACCATTGAGCACGTTCAGCAGAAGAAAATAAATAGATTGGTAGCACTCTGATGTGACAGACTGCTTTTTAAATTTTGGCCAATCATAGCAGAGTTCTACCCACCAATCCATCGGTAATTGTTTGCGTCTGCCGAATGAAGGCCTCGAAAAGAAGTTACTGTCATATTGTGCGCATTGAAAAAGAATAAAAAATACATTTAACGATATTATGCGTATTAATGCTACTATATGTTAAATTATTATTTGGTGTTATAGATTTATTCCAAGTATATTTCTTTTAAACTGCAACTCTAGAAAATGCGTGGCGTTAGAAAGGAAACATTTGCAAAGATATTCATAATTTTAGTTTTCGACTTACTTTGTATGTACTACGTTCGTCTGTTATATAGTTTTGCTTTAGACACGTTTCTAAATTCAACAAAAATATATAAACGGATGCAGCTGTGAATTAGAATTGGTAAACGTTTAAATATTAGCCAATATCAGTGAATCCAAATTTGTTGAAATTGAAAACGTGCCAAAGATCTACACTTGCAAATGTTACAACAAGAAAATATTAATACATAATTAACAATTTGTTTTGAATACCTACGATGTAGTTATATACAGAGCGATTTTAAAAGAGTGACAGTTTAAAATTCCCTCCATGGATTATTGAATATTTTACTTCTTGACAGTGATTATTATCATTATATCTATGTTAACGTCCTTTGCGATTTATTACTTATTGTTCGTTATTTATATTTATATTAATTTAATTTATTATTTCTGCTTCGTTTTTATTTGTAATCTCTTTAATTTAGAGCCACTATGTATCAGCGTCATTGCCAATTTATACAGAGTAGAGCATTAGTGCGAGGAAGTCCAATTACTCCTGTATTATAAATGAAATGAGAAAATGTATAATAAAGACAGGGTAAACTAAACTTACTTTATTTTAAATGGAACACCCTGTAAATTTTTACTCGTTGATGTCGTCAATATCAATAGTCTCATTCAATTCTGTCTCAGATAATACTTAAGAATCTTAACTACTAATTGTTTTGCTACTATTTCCATTGTAATCAAACTGCAACCGTAGTACTTACTTTATTATTTCTTAGCTCAGCAGGTGAACCAATTAAAATCAAACCAGTTCTTTGTTTCAAATCATGTTTTTGTTATAGAAACGTAAATAACTCAAAAACAAACACATTTAGCTATAGGGATTGTAAGACCTAGAAGAATCGTAAACAGTAAAAATATACAGGGTGTTCCATTTAAAATAAAGTAAGTTTAGTTTACTCTGTCTTTATTTGACACCCTGCATAATTACAAATATTTTTAGGTTATAGCCCCCCATGCGCTTCAACTTTTATCTTGATAATATTTTCTCATTTCTCTTATAATACAGGAGTAATTAGACTTCCTCGCACTAATGCGCCATCCTGTATTTTTAATTTGCTTTTGAGATGTCTCCTCACGGCCGAGCAAGATGCCTGTATATGTTAAAAGTATTATCTTGATGCTAAAGTGTTTGTTAAATATAGAACGATTTGAATTTTGATAGTTTTAACAAAAGAAAACTGAGAGAGACAAATTAGCATTATATATCTAAATCGAATGATGATATTTTAGATCTAGCATTCATAAATACAAAATCAATGTAGCATTGCTTTTTTGAAGATCTGTTATCAATATATTTTATTACACACCCAAAATCTATTTTATACGCCACTGGCAATGAATTTAAAGCCAAGTCGCCAACATGAAAATTTTAGCAAAACGGGAATTTTAACCCACCGTGAGTAATTTAAAATGATTTATAGGCATTTTTATGAAGTTTATGAAATAAAATGTTAACGCTGCGTTTATATTTAATTGATATATTTTCGCAATTTGGTAATTAAGTCTAAAAATTAAGTGTATGTTTTATATAATAATTCTGTAAACGCATTGGTATACTGGGTATATGTGGAAGCGTGCAACTTTCAAAACTCTACAACCTTGGTCTTCATTTCCAGTTTGATCGAAAGTGATATCAACATTTTAGTTTTGAACAGAGCTGCATTTATTTTTTGCAATTGCTTCTCTCAATATGGCCGAGAAAAGATATTTATTTGAAGAAGTACTGTTAAATGCTTATTGAAGACTATGCTTAAAGGTTATTGAAAACTTAGTTTCAAAGCTAACATTGAATTTAACGTGCAGAATCATTAACGGCTGAAATTTTATTTTGAAATAAGGATATTTTGATTTGAATGATTTTTTCAATTTTCAGAGAGCCTTAATTAAGGGAGGCCTGTCTGCGTGGAAATCCTGGAAGTGTTGAATTAATCGATTGCCCTATACCGAGATGTGAATTTGCAACATCCGATTCTGAAAGATGTTCCAACATATTACTTGTGATTTGGCGTCTCTGAGCCAGCACAGAGAATCATAGATGAACAATAAGATCGTGATACTCAGGAAACTCTTTCAGCAAATCAGCGGTGCCAGAAAAAATCTTTCACTTAGAAACTTGGCAGTTACTTTGGCAATCATTTTAAACCTGTAAGTGGTGTGTAAAGTTCAACACAGAACAAAAGAACACGATGATACGATGATGTTTTGATCAAATCGTCACTTTATTCTCTAATATGTATTAATATAATTCTGTCTTTAAATAAGTTCAGTTTAGCTGCTGGGCCTGAAAATATACAGCCTGTATACATATGTATATGCAAGATAATTCATTAAGATGTAAAACAGCTTCCATATCACTTTCATCATCCGCGTTAATCCGATAAGACAATATATAATTAGATGTTACATCGCTGACGCTAAGACTACATTGAAAGGGACATCACTGCAATATGAGCAAGAAAATCGTCGAACGATACAAATATTTGCCTATATGGTAACAGAAAAGGCGCCGCGCCGAGTAGCGCCCATTGTAAGTACCTCCACAGTCCACCGTTCTGCAAGATTATTCGATCGTTGTTTATTAGGAAGACATTCCAAAGGCAATTGAACTAATGGCGTCTCTTTCTCTATCTCAGTCGCTCTCTTCTTCAGCGTTACGTTCTGTTATCCGTCGTTTTGCTGGTTGCTAAACTCTTTCTTCTTAGCTTGGGTGTGTGTGCATTGACAATTAGCGCTAACAAACTCGTGTAGTTGTCCGTGCTCTGGACGCGAATCCCTCCTGTCCTGTCACTCACATTGCAAGCAACATAAAATATGCGGTTGCGCGTCTAACTTCGGTGGCATTGGAGGTCTCGCTTGATGCTGATCGGTGAAGATATAGAGGGTAACGGAAAGGTAATAGTGAGATTTTAGTGTGAAATAGTGATATCTCAAAATTATATAAACAATTGATCAATGGTGTTATATAATTGTTGATGCAGTTGGTATTTCATAAATTGTAATACCAACTGTAGAAAAAGGTCGCATCTGGTGACGAAATGGACCGCATTAGTCCGATTTTCTGTTCTCAAAGTTTGATCTGCAGGTGATTTATTTTCTAATAAATCGGTTGAATCTGGATGTGCAAGCATGTAATCCGTATGTTAGAGAATGAGACGATATAGAGTTCTGTTGGAAACAATCTCGTCCATTTTGTATCAATAGTTTTAAGTTTCTCTAATAAACAGGTTTGAAATACAGACTGAGACAATAAGTTTGAGAACATTTTTCCCGCCACTTTTCATTTCTTTTAAAGTGGCCATCTTATCGTAAACTCATAGGCGTCTCAACGAATATTTCAAAACGGGTGCTGAGGTATAAAGAAAATATTTACACGACTTGACTCTTTGTTTTGACTCAAAAAACGTAGAAGAAATTGAAGGACAAACCGGATAGAACAAAATTATTTATAACAACGCCAATACGAGTCACCTATGCCATACGTTTTCGAATGTTTTACAGTCATTGTGACCAAGATAAGATAACAAATAAAAAGCGAGGAATTCAACTTGTTCTGAAACTTATTGGCTCGCTCTGTATATTGTAATTATTATTAAAAAGATTAAACTACGAGATCCACCGATACCTAACAATTGCTATTTGGACGTGACTTTTATGATCGATCATAATAAGTAAGGCTTCAAAGGTCCACCGAAACTTAAAAAAAAACAATAAAACTACTTTGTGGAGACCCTCTAATAAGAAATAAGATTATTATGGGCGAAATCATTTAATTTATGTATGTATATAACTGTACATAATATGCCACGTTCAGATGATGTTAGTGTTTTAATTTATTTGCTTCATTATTACAATTATTTTAGGAGGACGCCCTTGAGTGGTATTCACCTATACATGCATCATGTCAAATAGTCTTAACGTTGGAAATTTATATTTATCCTGGAGAAGTTCCGAGAGGTCAAACAATCTACGTTTACGTTAGTAAAAGCCCCAGCTCGAGCAGCAGATGTCACTTTGTGTATTGTAAGAAACAATAAGTTGTTCCGTTCTAAGAATAATTGCAGAGCCGCATGCCTTACCTATTATTTTCTTATATGAATTGAAGTGATGCAGCAATTTATTTCGATCAGCCAATTGATAAGCCACCTTTCGTACGTCTGTGGTTAGATATATATGTAATATACCAGTTATAGCTCTAATTCTGGCGGAAATGTTAAATTTCAGCTATCCAACCCCTTTTCACTCCAAACTTTGTATTTATGTCGACTCTTTCTATCAAGAGTACTTTTAGATATTGAAAATACTTTTGAATCTTTCAAATAGTCGTATTTTTCTCCACTGGAAACAATAGCAGTGCGGGTATAGCTTGCTTGCTCCATGACTGGCGATTGGTTTTTCTTGTATATTTTGACGAAAACCCCAAGAAAAACTTGTCACAAGGCCTAGTAAGAAGAGGTTGACAACGATGAAACAATAACAAAGTTTTAGTACATTTATTTTGTACAAACTTTTCAGAATTGAGTTGCACCCACATCCCTTTCTATTGTAGTTTTAATACGTTAATGGACTTATCAAAAGGCAATTCAAAGCGAAATTATGTAGATTTTATGATAGTTTGCACTTTTAAAACGACTTACTTCTATAATTTGATCCTTAAAAGATAACCCTAACAGACAACTGTAGAGTATACTATTATTTGACATTCGCGCCAAGTGGCGATTCTCTAATTTATCAACCGCCACTGATATATTGTCCAATGCCGTTGTGTTCGTTTTATGTGCATTGTTGCGTTAGCATTAAGCTGCGTACTGACTTGAGCAAATTTACGCGCACGAACATCCAATATGCGCACGAACGCTATCCATCGCTTGTCGGTTTCTTCACGTTTATTAAAGGATTTGTGTGCGCACAGCGTTCGTGCGCGTAAATTTGCTCAAGTCAGTACGCAGCTTTAAGCTTCATTTACATAGAGGGTAGTGGCAATTGTAGTGTAAGAGTAGTGGAAGGTGTATTGTAGTGCGGAAATGCATTTACGTAAGAAAAGTAGTGGCGATGCGCCTGCTTTGTTGCACATGCGTAACGACGATAGTTGGTAATGGATGTATAGTCAAATGTAAACACGACAAAACAGCTGTTATCGGTAGATTCTTCTGCGCAGACGCAACGGTATAAGTGGTAGTGGTAGTTGGTAGTGTAGTGGGAATGTTTGGAGTTTGCGAACTTTGGCACTACTTCTCCACTACCGTTACTGTCGAACTGTTTATGTAAATGCTCTCGTTTAAATACATGAGAACTAACTTCGGCACTCCACTACTCTTACACTACAATTCCCACTACCCTCTATGTAAATGAAGCTTTAAACTTTTAGCTAGCAAGTATACCTACGTACACACGTATGTGTGATTATTGTTATTGACCAAAGGCGTTTTTTGGGAAAATAAATTTAAGATAACTGTATTAGCGGCATCAGTACATACATTGAATGTTTCTTTGAGAGAAATCGAAAGGTTGGTTCATTGGTTATTTATTTTGTTTATAGAAAAGTTGCATGTTGAATTGGTTGTTAGTTTATTTTGCACATACTATATATATTACAAGTTTTTTAATGCTTAAAATTTATCTGTGCAAACTAATAATTAAATAAGCCTACTGTTTTTTATACATTTCGAAAGATTAGGGTAAGTTAACGGGTGTTATGGTATTGTATGTACCAGTACCAATCATACAGAAGTAGTCCCGCCATTTTGAAACTATTTTTGTGAATACAGAGTGAATACAGAGTGATGTTTGACGACAGTTTAAATTTCGCGCCTTTCTACATTTCTGTCAGGTTGGCGATTTGACTTTGAATTACTTACCAGTAGCGTATCAAATAAATTTTGGATGGGTGATAAAATATTGACAATAGATCTTCAATTTACGGATCGATTTTTTGGGAATTGCTTCTATCCGTTCTCTAATGTCATCAAGAGTCTCTTCTATTAAAACTGTTGATCGTCCAGTAGATTTTCCCTTACAAATGCAGTGTTCGAATCGTTCAATAATTATATCTATGTGCTTCGAAAACACTTTGTATGGTATGACAACAGGATAATTTTCATAAAATTGTTGCATGCATGATTGCAACGAATAACTCCATGATCTATCTTCATGGCGCAAATAATAATAAATACAACGAAACATACATACCGTTGACAGATACTAACAACGGCCACCCTCAACATATCAAATCCCCTATAATCCACGCCGGGAAGTTTAAACTGTCAAACATATAAAATCGTTCTGTAGATATAGCTTGACTGGCCCAATCAATCATCCTCATCAGCATCATCCATATGCACAGATTTTGCAAATAAAGATTTTTTTATACCTTTATGTACAGTTATTCATATAGATTATACAGTTAAAATTATTCATCATTTAAATATAAAAGAGCAATTATCTTAAGCGGATATGGAGTATATAGTTCTTTTATGTAGAACGTATATACAAATGCGTTTATCTTTGAATTAAATTACTCTCACTCATTGTCACTCAAATTGATTTTCACACAGTGACGCATCATTAAGTTAAGGAATTGAATAAATTGTATCAGATTAATCATTGACATATCTATAGGAATCAAATTTGAAGCTAACATTGTTAGATTATTATTTCTATTATGAATAATCGTTCTTTTATATCGCCAAATGAAGGTATACTATTCGTCGATGATCGCAAATCCGTGTCGAAATTCATTATGTAATTCACAAAAATAACCATTATAGATTCGTGTAGGCATGTTGAAAATTATCGGAAGACGTCAATGTAATAATAATTAGAATTAGTATATACCTAGTTTTAAATAAAAATAGGAATGGAATCATCTCATAGTAAACGTTACGAGTCATTTCTGTAACCTTCCGTTGAATTATAGTATGGTTGTAATTACTGACGTATCATTACGAAAAACCGCAGATACGTTATAACGAAATCGAGGTGTTAGTGGTTCCGCGGAGATGAGTACCTTTTGACCTTGCGCTCTAACGGTCCATCCATGGGTAGACGATTTGTGTATAGTAGCGAATAACGGAAACGTTTTCGGTCTGTGGACTCACATATCCGGTCATAGAAATGCTCAATTCTGTTAATAATTAATGCGTAACACGATATTGCATTTGAAATATGTATAAAACTAATACCTATTATTTAAAGTGAATAAATATAAATTGTGAAATATTAGCTTCGATATTAAAACTTCGAAAAAATGGACGAAAAATTTCAGTTGTTTTTTTTTAATCTAAAATAAGTATAAAGTTATAGAAAATACTGCGTTATGTATTTTGTTAGTAACATCCACGTTGTGATGACATCACATTTTGAGTTTGGAGCATTTTAGAGTAATAGCTGCTTGCTCCAGCTTTATGAGCAAAAAATATAACCTTCAATTATCGTTCAGATCGTCCGTAATATTTTTGCATAATCAATTTCTAATAAAAATCAATAAATTAGTCGATGACGTTATTGAGGTTATGAAATGAGTATGACTGAATATTTGTGTGTTTATTTGTAATAATAATTTTGGTTTTTATCATATTTTGACAGTTCAAAATACATCTAGTAACGTCATTAGGAAGAACATTCTAGTCATTCTAGAACATCGACAAACAAACAAACCTAATGCAAATACTAACACTGTAACAAAAAAGCAAGATTCGAGATAAGTAGTCATTAATCATGATGTTTTCCGTCTTTTTTATTCATCTACTTTTTCCGTATGTTTTTGCAGTTCGCTAATATGTCTAATAATGAATGATACAGAATTATTAAATGCGTATTCAAAAATGCAATATAGGATGTTCTATTTTAAAAGTGACTTTCATCGATGTGATCTTAATTGAAATAGGCGTTAATTTTGGACGGCTCTGTAGAAATAGACATAATTTTGAAGGAATAGATTTTATGCGCTATATTTCAGCTAGTAACATATCAAATATGAAGTCTTCATCTGCAATGACTTCCGAAATACAGAGTTTTTAACAAAACGTTGCAGTTTCCCGTGTAAAAAAAAAAAGATTAACTAATAGAAAAGGTTTTTTTTACAACCCTTCTTACATTTTCTAAATTATGAATATTTCACTAATTAGGCTACAGCATGATAGTTGCTACTGTAATTCCAATTCTTTTTGTAATTTTTAAAACCTGTATCAAAATTTAGAAATGATGACGATTATCATGCGTGGAAAGAATTTATCATCGCCCACCTGGAACCCTTTTAAAATACGCGGTTAAAACAACGGCTACTTTAATTACTCGTAATTTTAATCGAATGCATTGGCAACACTGAATATCCTCATTTTGTTTTTATTTGTCGAGGATGACTGTGCTGTAATTACATTATGAATTTTATATACGAAACTGTTATTAACTCTAGCATTAATTTGTGCAACATTTAAAATAGTAAGTACTTAGTTTAATCATCAAGAGAAATGCACGTGTTTTTTTTAATGTTTTAATTAACATAACCTCGAATGCAACTAATAATTTTTTGCGAAAAATGCTTTTACTTTCAATACAATGTTACCGTGGATGCGGTCGCGTAAAATAATCGAACTTCATTAAAAACCGTGAGTAGAGTCTTTTGATGAAGAATTTCGGTTGGTTTATTAATTAACAATGGACGTTAAAACATTAGAACTGATCCAAATTTCCAATCCATATAAGTTTCCGTATTGCATGACGTCATGCAGGTTTTACCTGTACGTAAATGTCCTATGTTCCCATCCGTAAATGATCCGTAATTTCGTAATTTGATTGAATAGAGAATCTATGTACTTTGTAATTATTCTTTAAATTCAAAGATACTCATGAGAAAAACCCATTTCTTTTATTCCCAATTCCCAAACGAAAAAATATATTTTTTCACCTAGAAATCGGGGAAGAAAGAAGCACGATTACAGCGCTCTGTCAAAACGCAGCGTTTACGTGAACTACAACGTGTGACGTATGCACCCTTGTTTATGTTATCGAAATTAATGGCTTGACTACTTGTGCCTTGTATTCGGATGATTTCTTTTTACTTAAAAAAATGGTTCACTGCCATGAGGAGAGATGTACCTTTGGCAGAGAAGACTACAGGATATTGTTCTGTAAGTACAAGTACCTAACCTATACGAGTAGTATGGTATTAAAATTAGTGATATTCTACAAGTACATACGTTACAATAATATGGACCGATTATCATGCATGTACACAAAGTACTAATTCTATGTATTAATGATTAAAAAAGGATCTTACATTTGTGTTATCATATTAGTAATATCATAACCCTATAATAAGACTTACAGGTTTTCTACGTCAGCTTGCGTTTGGGTCATGTGACTTCCTCGGGCATCTTTCAACTCAAACAATCTCGAAAACCACAAGTCTTTGAAAAAAAATAATTTCTGTTTCATTTACCCGTGATCTCAATCCTTTATAAAATGTTTAATTCCTGTAAACTTATGATAAATCTAGGTTGTCTATTATGACATGAATTATGTTACGACTGGTTCCTTCTGTCTTTTTTATTTGTGTAGGTGTAATAGGTTACTGGCGACATATAGGATTTAATAATGGATAAAATATTAATAAATATGATGGTAAAGAAATATACATATGAATGCAGGAAAAGTTCAAAATTTCAGCAATACATTTATAAAAGAAAACTAGCAAAATTGTTGTTATATTAGTGTATAGTGAACATTTAATTCAAATTAAAAAAAAACGTAGATTTTGGATTAGACCTATATTTAGAGAACAATGTCGTACACTACAAGATGTTATAACAATTTGATTAGAGAAATAGAAGATAATAATCCAGAAAATTTTAAAATTTTTTGATATGTCGTCACAAACATCTATGCTGCTAAATTTGATCAAAAGTAAAATAGAGAAGCAAAACATTGTTAGAACTTCAATACCACCCACAATAATAATACCACCCACAATAACTCTCCAGTATCTTACATCAGGTGGCAGTATGATATCTTTAGCATATCTTTTTCGTGTTGGATTAAATACAGTTTCCAAAATCATAGCAGAAACTTGTATTGCAATCGGGATTGTTTAAAAGATATTCTATTGAAAGTTCCAACGGAAAGAGAATGGAAGAAAATATGTAAAGACTTTGATGAAACATTGAAACTCATTGCATTTGCCATGGAAAGCGTAAGTTACACAAGTAAATGTACATTATTTTTACACTTAAATTTTTGTTTTCTTATATAGGTATAAACTTACAGCATTACATCAGCTGAACTTAAATACTAAGTTCAAAAAAAATAAAGACATTCAGTAAACAATGGGGAGAAGAATCTTTCTATATTAAAATTTGTGATTGGTTGTTTATGTTAAACCAATGCAAAATGAGAAAAAATTGCTTTCACTTAAAATTTTTGATTGGATGAAGAACTACGACAGAACAGATTAATTGTACAAAAAAAATAAATGCATTCAATAAAGAATCTTTATTATTGAATGCTTCAGTCATAGGGTTTATAAAATTATAAATAATTATCTTATAATGATTAATTTAAATAAAGTTTACTTGTTTACTTGGGAATACAGTATTTTGTTGTTTTTTATGGCTCATAAGTATTTTTGTTTGCTGCAACCTGCAGCGTTTTTAATGAATAAATAAGAAAAAAATGTCCACATGAAAATTTTTGCTAAGAATAGTAGTTTGACGCTTGACTAAATCACAGGTTGGATTTAAACAGTCTGTTTTACATTCTCATAGTTTGTCCGATAATAAGTTGGATAAACTTTATTTCAGAATATATCATTCAATTCCTGAAATATTTCCTACAAGTGAAAATATTTAAGGAATTGAAAGATAAATACATAAAGGTCACAAAGTAGATATATTACAGAATATGTGCAATATTAATGAAGTTATAGATAGACTTGATTCTAATTTCAATTCTAAATGATACCAACATGTTAAGGATGACATTAACATAACATTTTCCAAATTTATTAAAAATTAAGTTGGCCAAACTGTACACATGCACAGTGCAATATTTTTGGCTCTTCTTTCGATGAAACATTTCAGTAAAATTATTATTATTCTTCCTTCATATCCATCATCATTCATTTCTTTAAGCATATTTTAGTTCTTCATTCCTAAATGCTAAATAACAATGGTTTATTGACCGCACGATTGATGTTCACGAACAGACGCCGTTCAACGCGTCCGTGTCTCGAATACGATTCGATTAACATAGGTAACATGACGTCATCGATTGACCTGATCTTCGGTATTACCACAATTAAAGCGCAAAGAGTCGAATGCATCTGATTTTTTAAATTCGTACACAAAGAGGATGACACCCGCAGCAACTAAGTACCATACGTAGCACTCACGGAATGGCCACTTCGTGATTTCTATCTGTACTGACGAAGAATTGGCGAACGCTGGACGACGAACAGGGAAAATCGAAGAATCGTGAGAAATAGTAACAATTAATGTGCGAAGAGGATTATCAGTCTTGTTTAATTGATGTGGGAACTGACGGAAACGTTTTTGCGGAAAACTCGTGTTGGTCGTCAGGATTTCGATAAAATTATCATGAGAACTTGGTTATAATCATTCAATTTATTATCTATATGCGGCGTAAGTGGTTTCACTTAATCGTGGTTTATGACATTACTTATGTATAGCTTGTAGAGATTTTCATGTAAATCATTTGATTCGCATATAAATTATGTTATTTTGGTTTTGCATTATTTCCAATTATGCTTCAATTATGAACATTGTAAGATTTCGCAGTCATTTTTTATGGTACTTGAATTAATAGTTGGCGGCAATTACATAAATGCAGGATGTTTCATAAGATCCAATCGTTTATAATGCACAATAATTAATTCACTAGTTTGTGTTAAAATTATATTGGTTATGACAATGAAACGCTCAAAAGCAGTGATGATGACGACAGGTGAAATTGAGGACTTTTTATAACCAGTATATAGATGTTAAAAGACATCATCATTAATATTATTTATTTTAACACTAGCCACAAGCTGCGCAAGCAGTTGTATATGCTGACGATCTTATGGTCTTAGCTGGAGATAGGAGAAACCTGAAAAAGAAATTCCAAAAATTTAACAAAACAGCAAAGCGTTCTTATAACAAACTTTGTGCCAGGTAAATACATGGAGATAAATAGGAAAAAGAGGGAGACAGTAGTAGGCAATCTTAAATGCTTGGGAGCATCAAGTAACAGCAGAAATGATAGAAATACCGAGATTCGTTATACAATTCAGGCGGGTGAGCTTTCAAAAACGTCATTAAAAATAGAAGAGTTAGCATAAATACAAATATAAGATTGTACAGAGCAGTGATTAGATTGATAGTGGTCTATGGGTCAGAGACGATGAATTTAACAAGCTGGGAATAGGAAAACCCAGGTAGCATGTAACGCTTGTAATACGTTTTAAAAGGTTTCCTAAGCGTTAGCAAAAACGTTTAACGTTTAGCAAACGTCTTAATGTCACAAAAATAAAACGTTACATTTAAACGTTCCATAAACGTTTTGTAAACGTTACACGAGATACATTTTATTAACGTTGGAAAATGCAAAAATATTTTTATAAAGGAATACAATAGAGTAAATTTTGACGCCACTTAATTGCCATAGCTTAGTTTCTGATAACGATGAAACTAACGTTTAGGAAACGTTATTTTAACGTTTATAAACGTTGAACGTTGCAAGTAACCTTTATATAACCTTTTAAAAACGTTTTCGTGCTACCTGAGAAAGTTAAGAATATTCGAAAGAAAGGTCATAAGGAGAATATACGGATTCAAGAAACTGGTAAATGGTGAAGAGAGAAGATTAAAAATGTAATATAATGTAATAAAAACATTCTGAAAAGAGATGGCATAATAAGGGTCATAAGGTATAGAAACTCCGCAGGTATGGCCATATAAGAAGAATGGAGGATAATAAAGATGTAAAGAAATCAATCAAGTGGGAAGATCAGTATAATTACTTAATTTGGTATTAACTTATTTTCCGGGCAAAACTACCAGCAATTCAAATAATAATGTTTTGTTAAAATAATAACAATGTTGTAAAAAGAAAGATAATGTCGTAAACAATACATTGTGGATTATTTTTACTAAGATTTTACTTGTTTCTTTTAGAATATATTGCAAGGGCCATTATTCTAACTTTTTTGTTAATTAATCTGGACCAACACATCGCTTGAAATATCGAAGGCAACAAAATCAACATCAGATTAGCGATGACGTATTTGATTAATCCCTGAACCCTACGGAAAGGTACTTTGAACCCATATTATCGTCGCAAGGGTATGATATATCATCGCATAAATAATGAAGCCAGTTACGGCATATCTTCTTAAGTAAATCCGACGTGGAAGCAAAGCTTTAAATATATGTCCCTCATGAATTATTCTCACCTGCATTTCTGCAACACACTTTTTACTCTTATTGTCTGGTGTGTTGCCGTACCTAATTCCGAATGTAGAATTATGTAGATTAACTCGTAAGCAACCCTATCGACCTGTTCAAATTTGCATACGGTGGACAACAATGAATGGAGAATTCTTGCAAAATTACATAACCTAATGCTAATGCAGTTATCATTAATGTTTTACCTTACATAATTTTAAGAAGGATATAGAAAAATAGAATGAAAATAAATCAGTTCTTAGCAGTCCTTATATTATAGTAAATATACATACATACATATGTATATACATAAGTTATTTGAAAATGTGCAGTGAGAATTACATAATTATGTACCTCCAAGTTATTTTCTTTAGTTGATTAAATAATTGCTTCTTCAAACCCTTCTCTTGTGCTCCTCAAATATTTATTGCTTTGGGTGTAATTATGATGCAATGTGAGTTATTAATTTATATTACCTAGGTATGTATACATATAGTGTAAATTGAATAACTATACGCTTTGCCTCGTAAATACGTAAACGGTGGTGCAATTGGACATTAAAACTCTAAAAGTCTATCTTAGCAATGATTGCTATAAACTCTAAAAGTATATTGTATTAATAAGTAAAATTCTACACGCATCTGTTGTAAATTTCACGATGGTACGATAAGGTATTCAAATAGTTCATATAATTTTGCTTTCTTGGGTGTTTCCTTATCTACTGCAATCTTGGCAGTATAAAATATATACGACTTTGGGTGGAACGTACGAGAAATGTCGCTAATTAATTATAAATCTTATCTGAAACGGACAAGTTAATTGCCGTAAAATCAGTTGGAAATTAACGTTGGAAGAATAGATGACTATTTACACAGGAGAAATAAAGATCGCTATAGAGATACAGCTAGTAACAGAAGCATGTTGCCCGGCAAGTTATAGCAAAATTATACTTTCATTTTGTTCTGGAGTATTAATTGCCTTTAATTATCCTTTACATTTCTATTGAAATATGACATTTCCTAATGCAGACAATTTTAAAAACTGTTCGTTTGATTGGTTTTTATTATTTTAAACCCGTTCATCAAGTTTTTCTAATTTTTACAGTATATTTGGACTAATGTGAGGCTTGATGCTGTTCTACCTGAAAAAATATTCAATTTTACGATATATTTCATGAATATTTATTGATTTATCACTTTTTTTTATTTTAATTTTAAAGTGAATGACCGTCTTCATTGCCAAATCCTAGGTCGATCTAAACTGTGGTGATAAAGCAGCAAAGCGTTAGATGAAAATGATATCTGTCTCTTAAATAAATATCTCAAGCAGATTGTCCTGTGGTAGCCACGAAGAGTTTGTTTCGACTTTTGATACAAACGATTAACTAGACGACCCATCAAATTTGCCACACGGTGGGGCGACCATTTGTATAGGTCTATTTAAATTATTTAAAGACTATAACTTTGCAAATAAAAAAATTGTCTGTCAGAGTAGGTCGGCCTCGAACACTTGAAATATATTCCAAAAAGGTGTAGGCAGTAGTTTGATTCCATCGCATAGATAAAACTGGTAGAAAGACGATCAATAGCTCCATACAATCTTTGATAAATTGTGCCTCGTTTTATGGACAACGATCTGGAGAAAATTAGGGATCAAAGAATTAATTGTCTGTCAGTTTAAATAAATTGGTGTTAAGGTGATTGAAATCTAAAAGGAAGTAGACAAAAAATTTTATACTTTCTAAACCTGAAGTTATTTAGAAATACCATACTAATCGCATTTATGTTGATAAAATATCAAATTATAAAAAGTTCTTGCATTTACTTACTATGAACAAGAATACTACCTCCTTCAGAACCATTATTAGAGAATGTAAACTGCATCTGGTAACAGTACCATATTTATTTAAATCTTCTAAGGCTGTCAATTTTGATAAATAACAAAATATTGAAGCCACACTTATACAAAATCATTTTGAGAAAATCTAAAACAAGAAAAGGTACAGTTTCATAGTGTTGAAGTTCAATACAAACAAAATCTGTTAGATTCACTTAAATACTTCATCAAAAACCCTCCAGTAGAATTTTTTAACAGTATTGTATTGTTTACTAATGTAAAGAGAGTAAAAATTAACGGCAAAATACTAATAACCGCTCCAATGAAAATCTTGCTGGTGCAGCTTGATTACAATGCTATAGAAATCATCAATACTTCAGATCTTCCAGCAATAAAGGCCATGAATTTAATATTCAACTTTTCCTCAGTTTCTGCTGAATCTGAAGTATCCATTTTCAAGGTTAAAACGCGTTTGTGGTTATTGTTTAAGATTTCTTACAAATTCTACAAATCCATCCCTTAAATCCAAATGCGCCACGTCAATTATTTCCGAGTCTGAATAAAAGTACCTACGATTAAACTAGTCAAGACAGTTGAAATAGAAGACTTTCAGAAGAATTGAAAGACATAAATAGATCTAATTGTATACAATGAAGCAGTAAACTAACTGTTCTTGATCCGTTTTTTTGACAGAAAGTTGTAAATGTATTGGTTGCTCCATTTTCATTGGAATTTATCAGTTACTTCACTTACACTTGTATTGCAACTTACAAACCAGAATACCTTTAGAAACTTGTCTCTAAGAACGCGCCTAATGGTTTTTGATGATGATGCCGTTTCCAAAGAACAAAGAGATTTAAATTGCTTTTGAAAAATTAAAGCACAATTATATTATGCACAACGTCGAGGATGTTTTTCAAATGATAGAGCATAAAATGTACCAATAGACAAATATTTGATTTGATTTCATTGTCAAGTATGCAAACTTGGAAAAATTGTTCTAAAACTCTGTCATATACGTTATCTACTGGTTCTTATGTCTTTACTTGGTAGAAATGCATGTTTAATTTATTAATAAATTGTCAGAGAGGAAATTATAAACATATTTGGAGTTAAATGATATCGAAGGCTTCCACGGTGCGAGTCTTTGTTATGAGGATTTCCGGGTTTTGACCGCGTCATAGTCAAATTAAAATAAAACAAAAATAAAAATTAGAAGCAAAAATACAAAAATATAAATACAACTTACTCAAACTCGACGTTTCGCCACTAATGTAAGTACTTGTTCAGAAGCAAAACTAGGTGAGGGGCACCAGAAGATCACGGTCACTCGACGTGGCAACCACGCTAGAGGCGAAAACCTTCTGATAAGGAGGAGGTGAACGTGCAGAGGTAAATATACAACTGTGCAGGGAAACAGAACGGTGAGCGCGAGGTAACAATGGGGAACAGTCAGCATGGGTTGAAGAAACGGAAAGGATGGGTTTCCAAATTCTGGAGAGTGGGTAACCAATATCACGATTGAGATTTTGGGGATGTCTCTGGACCTCGACAGCTTCCCTTACCTTTCGTAGAAAATAGCGGTGAGACTTGCTTACATCAGATACCTGATAAAAACAAATTTTGTGGCCCGTATTGATAGTATTCAGCTAAGGCTGAGTGTGTTGAAGAACGTTACTTAACGTACCGTTCTAGTTTGAATTGAACGTTCAGTTTCGCCAAAGTACACTGAATCACAGTCACGGGGAATTTTGTTTAAAGATGGGCTGGATATTTTCTTTGCGAAGAATTCTATCGATGCGATCTGTAACGCCATGGATGTAGGAGGGTACTTAGGATGTACTTAGGGGTACTTAGTTGATTGCTAGATTCTGGTGCTACCCTAGGAGAACCTGGATGAATGTACCTATTTATGACCCTCTGTAGCTATAGCCATTCTGTAGAAGAGCAGTTTTTACATGTTTCAATTCCTTGTCGATGTTGTCGGGCTAGGAAATTGAGATAGCGCGATGTACTAGAGAGCCGATTACTGATTGCTTTTGTGCTGGTGATGATATGAGCTGGCATGAAGATATCGATCAGTATGTGTGGGTTTCCTGAACACGAAGTGATCTAAACGATTTGGTAGATGAGTAACTAAAACAGCAAGGAAGGGTTTTGGGTTTTAAATTCGCATATTCCAAAGCAGTGGTCCCAAATGCCTCCATGGATCAATAATTGGTGGATTATAGTGACGGAATCGGTGACAGGCACTTTTGTGAAGAGTGAGGTAACCTCAAAATTGACAAGAAGATCTTCGGTTTCGATAGAGATTTCAGAAATGAGTTTAACAAAGTGCGAGGAATTCTGAATGTGAGAAAGAGCAGTGCCTGTGGATTTGTTGTATTTTTTTTTTTTTAAATATGTGGTGGAGTTTGACTTAACTGAGTATGAGCGGTGTAGTGTATGTTGTGTTCAATGGCTTTGTGACAGCATCATATCGCCTTTTATGATGCCGCGCTTTAATCCTTTGCTCCCAACAGCGAATGGCAAGTCGATCCGGGATTAAACTCTCTGAAAAAATGTCACCGTCCCTCCAGATGACGGCAGCTATCGTTCTCTCACAACAATAGTCAGCCGCCTAACCACTGCGGCCATCAATAGTATTTTATTTACTTATTTAAGTTTCATCAGAAGATCTTGATAATGGAATTTATCGTTTGCACGGTCGAAACACTAATTATCTTCTTCTAATATGAGCAGAAGATACTAAAAATTTGGCCTGGCGCTAAAGTAGTTACATCATTTGCAACTTATGAATGAAATATATTAATTACATCTTGCATCCTGCAGTTTGATCATTTAGGAAAATGATAATCTATATAATATTATAGAATATTTTAATTTATATTAAATGAACTTCTATAACAGAACTGCTTATGTTTCTTTCTGTTTTTTTTTTCCTGCAGCTGCAATTTAATTTGTACGTTTCTGCATTTAATATATGGTTTTTACTCTCTAGAACATCTATCAACATTTCAATTATGAAACATACGAAGCAATACAGCAATTCCATTTTATTGCAAATTAGGTATAGGAAACTAACATTAAGACCCGTTCTGTAATGTTCAGTATTGACTTACCCAAAGACGGCGATATAAGGACTACGTAAAGCGGTAACTTTTATACATCCGGTAGTAAATACGAAACGACGTTTTAATTTTACAGCATGTGTTTTTCACACTTTGTATAGTTTGAAATAATTTAACTTGGACTGTTATGGGAGTTTTATTATTCAGGTAATTCTATCATGATGGTATACATATACAACCATAAGCCGCACGCCGCTATGTTTTATCAAGGCTTAATGATGGTAGAGTGAATTAGATGTCCATCAGGCAGTTTTAAATTGAAAACGAACAGGCGTGGAAAATGGAAATAAGAGAAGAACAAGCGCGGAGTCTTTGAGACGGTAAATGAAAATTTCCTCACTGAATTATAAACATAAATCGACCTTGAAAGTAACCGACGAACGTAAATATTAATAATTGAGGATATCATAAAATTTTATCTGTTTTGTCTTTAAAAGTCATTGGCTTTGGTTGACGGTGTGTACGGCAAAGAAATCCGTAGCTAAGCGCGCAAATACGCTTATAACTTAGTCGTCTTTACGAGTAAATGCTATAATTTTCTGTAGCGAATTGATGATTGTGCTATTTGTACTTTTTTTCGAGTTACTTTGAAGACCTCTGTCGAGATAATACATTATTAATAAACTAGAGAAATATGAATAAAATAAAAAGTGGTGGTCTGTATCCTGAAATCCCAATATCAAGCGAAGTGCCGATAAAGCTTGAGGATTAAGAATAATGTAAGTAATATTCCATAACCAATTGTAGCATTTCTTAAATAATGGTCTTAAGAAATTTTCACATATTCAAGGGAAGCATTATCCACTGCATAACAGTTATAAAATGCGTATGATTATTTAATGGAACATTTTGTGTCAAGGAATCTTTGAAATAATGTAGTATCGAAGCGAAGTAAAAACGTTCAAGGATATCTCTCATTGAAACAAGAATATATACTGTTTCAAATTAAAACATGAAAGGTTTTAATTTAAATAACGTTGTTAACCCGTTGATTTTTAATATTCTGTAACAGCTGGTGCTGTCAATATATAAATGAAGGAAATATTTATAGCAATTGTACAGTTAATTCACTATTAAATAAATATATAGGAATGCTTGCTCTCTGAGTTACCGAATAATCTCTTCAAAGAGAGTTCAAGCTACCGGCTAAACATTTTTTAAAATTTATATTTCCTTAAAACCGCTACTACTTAGAATTCCATCTTGGCCGGATTATCGGCCAATATCACCTTATCTGTTTCAATATTTAGCGATTATTTTATAAGTTATGAGTCTAAGAGGCTAATAACACGTTTGCAATGTAGACATTTCCTTGGAGACTCGACAAAATTTATTTTGCCGAATTTGCATATTTTTCCAATTACGAACTGTATAATTTTATCCTAACAAGCAGTACATTTTTAAGCTGTTTTTCTTGTGCGGAAACACGCCGATTTCCATACAACAGTATTCTGTAATGTGTTCGAATGAAGTCTTGATTTAGCCTATAATGTTGAATAATCATTTCTTGTCATTGTTCGATTGATATAAGAAACAATCTATAGTGTCACTTTTTATTATAAATTATTAATTTATATTGGAATATTATCAGTACTTGTTGCAATTACAGCATTCCATGCTTAAGCATTTACTGAAATTTAAGATCATAGATAGAATTCCTTAATATAATTTATTAATGGCTTTTCGAATTCCTCCTCTATCTTTGACCATAATCTAAAATAGATTCGAACGCGAAACTTAATAGATATATACAAGAGCACGCTTTCATCTGGTTTCTGAGAAAATCACGAAGCAACTGGTGGTTTTCATCGTAAATATCACAGCGGGTACGCGGAGAAAAAAGTAGCTCTAACTAATCGAAAATTGTGAAGGTCTAATCTAACGCACTTCGAAATTTTACGACAATTTTCAAGTCGAGAGCAACTCTTGGTAATAATTTTACAAATTACCTACGGCGAAGGCTGTAAAAAGACGCAAAACATTCACATATCTGGTTTGCTAGGTAATTTTAGACCATCCGGTTCTGTATCGATGGCTGGTGTCGTTGTACTTGTTACTGGACATGTTCGATGTCTAATGTCACATATATTTATCTGTTTATTAGCAAGTAGCATTCCTGCCATGATGTTGTTGCTTGTAGATGTGTAGGTTGCAATTGAGTAGTCATGAATTTTGTGAAGACATAACTCCTATAAATAACGAATGAATCAAGTTACATATCAGAAGATGTAATGAACTGTACACACGCTGTGTATATGATTGTAAAAATATCGTACAAGACTCAATGAAAAGCAACACAGACAACTTGTCCCTTTTCTTGAAGGCATTACCTTTTCCTTATGTCAACCGGATATTCTTGTGGCAAAATAATGAATGATACCATTTTATTGGATGATGAACTATATTGCCTATAATTTTGAAATCATCAAAATTAATTCTTTGTAAAGCAAGTAATGCAATACACAAAAAGCACATTGAGCCAGATATTCCCAAAAATGATTTTAGAAAGAATGGGGTTTGTGTTCCAAATTAGTCCAGTCAGCATATAATCTCTCTCTCCCTTTTGAACACGAACTTAAATTATACCAACTCAAATTTGATCGATGACCAAAAATATACATTCTACAGGAGAAAAAACCAACAGGCTTGTTATTCGAAGCATCCCCACCCTCCAGTTCAATATGAACCACTGTCAAGATTTCAATCCTCTCTTACAAATTCTAGTAGAACTGATCTCAATATTTTGTCATTAACCATATCAAAGAGTTGCAGTGATAGCCAGATAAGTAATACAGCTTACGGAGTCACTGCAACTAAACACCCACCACTCAATAAAAAAAAATGCTTTAGGAAAGTTTCTCATTTGAACTGACATCAGACCTGTTTTACTTGTTAAAAGAACAATTTCCATAAGAGAGTAAAAATTTTCAAAATCTCAGGTTACCACATTTTTTGTACAAATCAAATCTAGAAATCATCATCAAATTAATCAAGCAATATCATTACGGAAAAAGAAAATAGAAATGTATTTTTAGAGGAGTCTTGATGAAATGCAAAACACCAAATGTGCAAGGAAAAAGTTAATACAACTGTAGAAAGTTTTTTACATGAAGATAATTGCATTCTAGGTGATAACGATTAAGATCCATATTTGATTGGTCATAAGGTTTTTGCTGCAGATTGTGTGATTTATATCTTGTATGAGGATTACATTTTCTAAGACGTTAGTTGGAGTCTTTGGGTTCAATTCTCCTAAATTGCACTACTGGTTTAACACGCTTTTGGGATATTTGTCCAGACAGGAGACTAACAAAATCCAGTTTTAGCAAGGCATGTCTCTAAAGTAATGACACTATGGTCAGTATAAAGCTTTGAACAGTCGCACAGTACGCTGAAATTAGTTTCAATGAGAATATTCGTTGAACATTTTCTTTTCAAAAAAAAATAATTAAAATTTCATACATAAAAGCGGTTGTATTAATTTGAATGTTGAAGTCGTGTAGACTTGTTGACAACCTATAGTTTATTTTGATTGGTCTATAGTTGGCAAAATCTGTAATTTTAACATGTAAATCATTCGACTTTATCACGAACAGAATTAGCTCAATAACCTAAAACTATCACAGTTAGAATAGTGCTCTCACAGACTTTTTGGAAAAGCTTTCATGCTCTAGAAAAAAAAATCTGAAAAGTTTTTTGATATTTTTTGTCGTTAAGCCTACGTCTGCAAAGAAAGGGACAATTAGAGTTAGTTTTGCGATATTTTCCCTCTTTTTTTGCGAATCCAGCTTTCAGCGTATAAGATATTAAGAAAACTTGTAAGACTTTGTTTGTAGACCATGAAATTTTCTACAAAATGTCGAGGAGAGCACTAGTCTAGTTGTTATGGATTTCAAGTTCTCGAGCTAATTTTGTTCGTGACTAAGCCAAGCACCGACCATAGATGCATGATTTGTACAGTATATTACTTAATACAATATTATAATTAATTAATTCAACAATTAATACGAAAATAAGTTCATTAGTGCCTACGAAACTCAAACAACTACACATTATTAATATTTTTCGCAGCTATTGTCAGCGTTGCTTGCATTATTAACATTATATTACTCATCATTCAGACTTGCCTAGCACACCTAAAATAATTTTACATACCGTTACATTTCGCGAAAATTTCTACCTGCATTTAATACTAATTGTGTGTAAACTTGAACGTTATCACTTCCGCAAGAATATTTCGGAGACCGTCCATTTAAATTTCGCTTCGTTATTTTTAAACTATCTCATAGTATAACCTCTCTTATACAATTGTGTATACTAACTCTGTAATGATTACTTTTAAATAGCAATTTAGAATTGTTAACCTCCTAGGCAAGACATTGTTGTCGGAGCTAAATTCACGAATAATAATAGTTTTTGAACGAGTTGTGAAAGCTAAGACTGAAAAGTGAGGTAATATTGTCAATATTATGAGTTTCTCTCGTATTTTACAAACGTTTCTCACGTGTTTAGAAAAAGACGCGTTAAAAGCCTTATAAGTAGTAATTTTCATCAAGAATGTGGTTTCTTTGCGTCTACATAATTTTATACAATAACGTTATTTTGTTCTATTCCTTCTCTTCTTTTGTACACTTTACATATATCTTCCTCAATAAAATCGTATGCAAATCGACTTTTTAAATGCCGGAAAGCGCTGATTAATCGACGGTTCGTCTTTGCTGAAATGCTCATTTCCTATAATCTTCTCCGGTTAACACGATAAGATCAATGCTTTTTTGTGTACACTTTCGAGCAGATCATAATGAGATTTTTTAATTGGTATAGTGTTGATAAAGTCATGATTACAAATTACAACAGAATAATACGGAATTATGAGTAGTTCTAGTAGATTATATATTTAGCAGAAAAGGAATAAGAGAAGTGTAACTGCTTATTAAAGCTGCTTTGAAGATATTTGATGGTATCGCAAACAACGTTCTACATTAACAACTCATATTGCTGCTTTTAGAGAAGATTTATTAAACATAATTTCAAATCATTTTATTCAGGTCTGTGATAGTTCAGTTCGTAGTTCAGAAAAGAATCATAGCGTAATGGTTTAAAAGAAAAAATTTCAATAGTAATTATTTGGATTTTGTAAAGTTTCCTAATAACTAATGCAATTCAAAGTAACCCGCAAACAACATAGTAACAACAAACAATCAACACAGCAAGGGAAGCTGCTAGTTACTAAATTAAACATCTTGCATCGCTAATACTGTAAGAATGTGTAAGAAAATCTAGAAGTACCTGTCTGAAGTTGCATGTCAACATGTTTATTTTATGCTTTTTCTTCGAAACGTTTATTTGCTAAAGTTCTCTAGTTTAGCTTCCTGTATCCTATTACACACTTAATAGTGGCATTCGAATACATACATACATATACATATATTGCGAATAATATGATAGCTAAATGTAATATTTTTGTTTTAAATTACATTTTACGTAAATTTTTGTTTTTCAAATTGAATTTATGAATGTTGATGTTGTCTAAAACTGCTTATTTAGTCAAAAATATGTACGAGATGATTTCACTTTTTGGTTTCATACATTCGTATTACCTTTTAAAGATATTATAATTCCCATACAGAAGCTTTTTAAAATTCTTCGATAATATTTACTACAAACAGCGTTCTGACTCATCCATTGTAATTTGCATTGAATGAATTGTACTCAAATACTTGTCGATGTCGTCGTAACTACTATTAAAAATACTATGGCATAGCAATATTACATCAGTTATCTCACTTATATTCAGGTCAAATACGCGTACGTCTTCAGATATAGTCACCTTACAACAAATATAATTTATCCTAAAAGTCTTTGTTGATGGTATAGGATTCTATGGCTGCTTCTCGGGCTTCATTTTAATAGAAAAATATTAAAAATTTTCAAAGCCAAGCTCATGCAAAAATGCTGCAAAATTAGTTCTTAAAGGCAACTGTACAGTTTATCAGAATCAATGTTTGAAACCTACTAAATAAGGTTTTTATTTTGCTTTTATTTCTTGTCAACCCATTTGTGTTTCTCTACTTATTTTCGGTTGCATTTTGATCCAGATAAGTCTTTATGTATTAATTTCTTTACTACATTCTTTGGAATAGACACTAGAAAGGAGGACTGTGGAGTAAATATTTGAGTGTGCAGAATGTAAAAGAGTAGAGATTTTTTGTGAGAATAGTAAAGTCGTTGTACAGTTATACAAAATGTGTTGAAACCTCAAAATTAAAAGAAAAGACAATACATCTAACGAAATTAATTAAAAAGAATTTCATGTGGTGATGGACTCCTTAGCATTAGGGTAGTTTAACGAAAATAGAGATATACTATTTGTTGGGCGTCAAAATATACAATGGTGCAGTAGTTTTGCAAAATGAAGCTCCAATTGTATATGCTTCACACAATTTATCAACTACATAGGTCCAAATAGAGACAGAAATGTGGGCATAAATAGTTGTTTGAAGAAACATTATTTATAGTGAAAGCCCAAACCACAGGAGTGCAGTGACTCCGTATCTGTATGTATGGCTATCATGGAGCTCTCATGGTGTAGTTTTTGTATGTGTATAATTGGCTTTGTAACAGCATCATATCGCCTTTTATGAAGCCGCGCTGTAAATAACTTTGCGAATGGTAAGTCGATCCGGATTTCAATTCTCCAAGAAAAATGTCACCGTTTCTCAGGAGAACCGAAACGCGGTTCCTATCCTTCCACCACAACGATAGTCAGCCGCCTAGCCACTGCGGTTATCGACCCGTCGCAGTAAAATAGCACAGTATTTACTTACATGTATATAGAGTACCTTAAAACGCCTGCAAATTTAATTTCGATGTATTTGAAACCAGAAGAATCTTTGGCATTCAACTATGGAGGTGTACAAAATTACAAATTAATCCAACTATTTACTTTATTCTCAATAAATAAATGTAGATGTACGAACACTTTTGGGATTGATTGTATATTACGTCATAATTTCATGTTGTATTTGAAAAATTTATATCTAAATAATACCATACCTTTTTTATATCAATTCCTACACGATTTCACATTTTTTAACTAACAATAAGTAGACTTTCGAATTGTAGATATCTTGGATTACAGCGTTTAAAATAAGTAAATAATATTTAGATAATTTTAAAATACTTTCGTCACATATATATGAAAGTTAGTAACGACAATATATACTGAAATTATTGTATAATAAATCAGTTTATTAGTAATAATTTTTACGTCAATAAAAGTATTCATTTACGTTGTTGAAAGTGTTACCAATTGATTCAGCATTTTATAAGTGAAATCTTGTTACTCAACGGACAAGCTTTGATATATTATTTCCTCTTGCATTTTGGTATGTGCTTTCAAGTAAGCATTCATTTAGCCCCACGTCTAAGTTTCTAATAAAGACAGTGTAAAATTTGTATGAAATTGCATACCTGAATGTTAACCAATAAAGGATATTAAGAAGAAGCGACTTGCAACGAATTAAACGCAACCAAATTTAATGCCGTTTTGAAACAATAGTCGTTCTCAGTATACGTCTACATAATACCACTTACATTTTCTTATTTAATATGGCAAGTTTCACCCATCGAATTTGCAAGCATTTTAAGTCTTCCTATGAAGCTGTCATACTAGAAGGAAAAGTATAATAAAATCATCTACAAATGTTGGCACGTGTATAGAAAATTCAGGCGCGTTATTAAAATAGTAACTCCGGTATCGTAATCGCTACATGTTTTGCATACATATTACATAGATACTCTTTGATACACTTGAGTAAAAGCACTGTAGTAGCACTTTAAATTTTTCAACGGAATCTATTATCCCATCGTATGCAATAATGGAACGAGCTACTATATTAGGCTTGTAGGCTTCTATTTTTGGTATTAACGTTTTCAATTTATGAAACATGGTGGAACATTTATATACTAAATATACCAGTGCGTAACTGATTGTATAGTGTATTTAATGAAATTCATTCGACATGCGTACTTCGAGTTCATAAAGGTATAAAATAATTTTATTGTGCTGTTATGCATTGTAAATATCGTTTTGAATTATAAAAATAGTTCTTGAAGAGACAACCTGCAATAAGTATGGGATTCAAGTTGTGTAATGTAACGCCCCAACGTAAAGCTATATTAAAGCTATTTTAAAGGTTTATGACAATAAAAAATAATATTGCGACATAGACTGTGTAAGTTATGATGTCATTTACTAAGATGTTACTTCTACAGGAATTTATATAGGCGTAGATCAATAGTAAATTCAAATGGTTCATTTTATAAATAGGAAACGGTTCGATAGATATCCATATATTTAGATTATGAAAAACTATATAGAAATATATTTTCTTGAGTTGGCAATGATTCTATATAGAGAACTTGACATTACAAATAATTCATGGTTAAGAATAGCTTATAGGATTACGTTTTCCTTCAGCTATTTTGAATTCTACTTCCACTTATAGTTTACAGAAAAACGTGATGACAGTACACTCACCTTGTAAAATATGCGTTGAAGTCTTAAACTAAGTTCTAACATTCCAAAATTTTATCAAAAATGTTGTGATTGGCAATATAAATATTACTGCAAATAGTGTGAATATTAAAACAGATACTAATCAACTTAGCAATATATATTGTAATCTTTTAAACCTTACTTTGGTTTCCTTGATTAATTAAAAAATTTCATGTAGTTTGACTTTTGAAAACAGTTTCTGACATTGACAAAAGTTTTGAACTACCTCAAACAGGCATTAATCTAAATTCTTTTTGATTGAGTTTTTTATAAACATTTTATAGTTGTATAATTTATAGATTTTTATACCTTTAGAAATAATAATTTCCTGAAGAAGTCAAAGAATGTTGATGAAATATTGAAAATAAAGATTTAAGTATTTTATTAAGGACCGATTATAAGAACCGAAAAACCCGCGAAAAATTTTATTGCTTAAAAAAAGCGGTCGAAAAACAACATCAATATCAAATATTCCATTTAAATATCAACTGTGGATAATATCCGACGCGTAAGTATCAAATATGGCCATATCTAATATTTAATATCAAATGTTGTTCATGTTTACTCTAGTTTGACATTTAAACGTCAAATATTGACAGATTTGACATTTAAATGTCAAATATTGACAGATTAGACATTTATATGTCAAATATCCGCAGGGTTGATACTTGAATGTCAAATTTTACTAAGATTTTATATTTAAATGTAAAATAGTGTATATTTTAATGCCAATATGGATGAAGTTGAGATTTAGATATCAAATATTTGTCTAATTTACCAAATAAAAGGAGATTCAAAATGATTGTCGAATCCGCTCCTATAGATAGTAGCATAGTGTAGATATATGCCGTATGTGTGCCGTGGCATATACGTACACCATGTCACTATCTATAGGAGACAATCATTTTGAATCTCATGGAATAGGTAAATTAGACAAATATTTGTCATATAAATGTTAAATTTGTTACATGAACCATATTTGACATACTCGTCATATAAAACCTATGCACAATTATGTAAATGGCAGACACTGGCCATATTTGACACACAACCCAGGTAGCACAGTCCGTTGGCTAAGTGTCGGCGATAGCTCGGGCCAACGTAACATAGTTGGCGCAAAGTCACAGTCTACAAACGATAAATATCCAACATTAGTTAAATATCGGCAAAATACGTTGGTTCAACTTAACATTGCAACGTTCCATGTTCGTTGGCTTTTGATCGTTTTGTTGGCTGAATGTCGCATAAAAGTTTTCAGACGACAATCGAAGCGAGGGCGGAGTCAAAGCTGATTCCGTGGCTTAATGGTTAGAGTTCTTACGTAACATTCACGAGGTACCCCGTTCAAATCTTACCATGTGACGTTTTTTTTTTCCTTTTTAAAAGGCACTATTTGTTTTATATTCATTTTTATCTCAAAAATCATGAACTTACAAAATATTATTATTGGTCATATTACCCATACATTGTGAGCTATATGAGTTCAAATGTAACAAATGTAATGCGCATGCGCATCGATCCGCAATCGACATTTTGATCGAAATACAGTGAGAGCGACAACGCACGAGCCGCGCACCGCGGCGGAGAGCGGTCGCGCGGATGTTAATTTGTATTGGAATATATAGGCAGACAACGCACTGGCAACCGCGTAACCATGCGGTAGCGCGGACGCCGGCATTGGGCGCGGTGAACGCGGAAACCGGGCGGACTCGCGGTTGTCGAGATGTTCAGACTTGGGTGAAAGACCACACACAACAACGCCAGTTCGCGCTGATTTTGTTATACAATATTTTTCAACAGTGTGTTTTGAGAGTGTGGCGTGTGAGGGTATAACAAAAATGGAGTTTGATACTGAAAAGTATA
The DNA here is from genome assembly GCA_023690525.1 of Holotrichia oblita. Taxonomy (NCBI): domain Eukaryota; kingdom Metazoa; phylum Arthropoda; class Insecta; order Coleoptera; family Scarabaeidae; genus Holotrichia; species Holotrichia oblita. The sequence continues at coordinate 37,501,996 of CM043019.1, read as the reverse complement.
TGTATGAAATTGAAAACCGCCCGGCGTTGTGGAATATGAAATGTAAGGAATATAGTGATCGCGTATTAAAAATCAAAATGTGGGAAGAAATAGTCAATATTTTCGGAGAAAAAGAAATGACAACTGATGAGAAAAACAACTAGGTAACTATTTAGTTTTTTTTTTATGTAGCTATGTCTTACGTTATTATAATGTACATAGTGGCCCGTTTATTATGGCATGGGAAATTGAAGGGAATTAGTGCGAGGAAAATAATGCTGCAATTATTTTATAATAATAATTTTTATTACATCAATATCTCACAACTTGTTAGGCGAATTTGTCTTGCCATGGCAAAGTATTGACGTTTAAAAAATAATCTGCCAATAAATTTCTGTTGTTAATAACTGTTCGCTGTCCCCTTTGAATTGGCCCTCTTGGAATATCTTGTAAGCCTTCACGTGGGTTATGTAAAGTGTGCTCGAAATTAACTCCATGTCTTTCACGTGTAAAGTTATGCAGTATACAACAAGCTTTCGTAATACTGACCGCCAATTTAATGTTGACATTGAGGGGTCGATGGAATATCCGCCATTTATTGGCTAAAATGCCAAAAGTACACTCAATGTATCGACGGGCTCTACATAAACGATAGTTAAAAATCCTTTTATTCCGACCTAAATTGTTTCCTGCGAAAGGACGTAAAACATGGTTTGATAGACCAAATGCTTCATCACCAACCAAGAAATAAGGCATTTTGCCTTCAATGCCTTCTATTACTGCGTCACCGGGTATATTACTATTTCCATTCATCAAGTTTTTGTAAAAAACAGAATCTTTAAACACTGAGGAATCACTGCATTTACCATATGCACCAATGTCAACATAGGTGAATTTATAATTACTGTCACATACTGCCAGTAAAACTATAGAAAAAAGTGCTTGTAGTTGTAGTAGAGGGTTCCGGTGTCAGCTGGTTTTAAGACACGAATATGTTTACCATCTATTGCTCCGATAATGTGAGGAAAATTTGCTCTTGACTCAAAACCTTGGGCTATATCCAACCAAGATTCAGTTGTGGGCGGCGGAAGGCATTCTGTTTTCAGGTTGGTCCAAATTGCTTCACAAACTTCAGTAACGATTTCACTGACTGTGGTTCTTCCCAATAGATAGCTGTAGTGTAGATCAGCAAATGAGCATCCCGAAGCGAGGTATCTATAAAACAAAAATATTTTTTTATTACAGGTGTCTCACTGCAGAAGAAGTGGAAAAATCTTCGAGACGCTTTCGTAAAAGAATATCGTAAGGTCATCGCTTTAAAAAGTGGGTCGGGTGTTACGAAAAAACCCACTTACATCTACTTCAATCAGCTTATGTTTCTGAAAGACGTAGTTGCTATTAATAAGAGAGCTAGCAATTTTACTGAAGAAACACAAGAAACACAGGAACAGGCAACTGAAGTAGACCATAGTGAAGAAAGAGAAGGACCATATGAGACTACAATACGAAGTACTCCACGACGGAAGAAGAAAAAGGTTAATGACACACAAGAAGGTGAAGACATAGGTGCAGAGCTTATAAGCGTATTAAAGCAAAATGTATCTAGTAATGACGATGACCCAGATCGCCACTTTTTACTATCGTTGCTAGACGATTTTAAACGTGTACCCGAACGTTTGAAAGCAACAACCAAAATCAATATTATGAAAGTGATCATGGAGGCTACAGACCAGCACTACAATTACCAAATACCCCCACCACAACCCCAAAATAACTATTCACGTTACGCCTATTCAGCAACCACTCCTTCATGCAGTGTCGACAGAAATGCTACAAATGTGTATGAACATGTGAGAAACGTAACCTCTCCTGAATCTGAATCTGCAATGTCAGACCACTCTGAAGTTAGTAATTATTATGAGCTGTTTTCTACACAACATCTGTAATGGTTATATTTTAATAAAATTTCTATAGGTATGACTATGACCTGTTTGCTTCACCAATGGCTACATTTTAATACAATAAAGTCAGTAAATCAAAGATAGTTTAGTTCGTTACAGACATTTTAAGAAGGAATATCTGGAGAACCCAGCGTTTCCGCTAAATTTCGTAGATTTTCGTGAACTTGCCCCAAATAACGTAAGTAGGTACACCAAACAAAAAATATCGGGCATAGGTCCAACAACGCTAAAAATACCGTCAACTTTGATTTACCGAAATTATTCCAAGTTAGACTATGTATATAAGTTGATATCGACTTTTCTGTTCTACTTACCTTATTGTAACTAAAAGCTTTTCTTCAGCACATATACATTCGCGCATGTTTGTAGTTACTCCACTTATTTTCCTTCTAATTTTGGTCAGTAGTTCATCAAATGATGACGTTGACATTCTTGTATAGTTGAAAAACTTTTCTTCAAAGGTTCTCAAATCTCTGTAGAATATTACGAAAGTTCCGTTGGTATTCCTTTTTTGGAGCAGAGGGTGAACCCAATATTTTCGTTTGCAACGACGTTTCTTTCGTTTTTTCAAAGTATATTTGTACAAGAACCAAATGGCTACAGCACCTACCGCGGACACTTTCATGACGACTGGCAGTGGCGACCATCCGCGACGGTCTCCGCGAGAAAATCCGCACTTTCCCGCGGCACCGCTCATCCGCCATCCGCCGCGGTGCGCGGCTCGTGCGCTGTCGCTCTGAGTGTAGGTGCACCGCCATATGCAAGCTTGTGTTGTTGATTCGATTTTATTCGTTTTATTGTGGTTTTATTAGCCCAGCTGTTAGTCATGAGAGAGAGTTATATAGTTAAGAGTTACCGTCTACATTGTACAATATTTAAAATAGCCCCTATTGTGAAAGATGTTATAAGAACAATGAACGGGTAAGTACTTTACATAGACATAGGTAATATAATATGTACTGATAATGTATTTTTCATATATGCTGTGATTGAAAGTTGTGAGCTACCACAACCTGGTGACTAAGAAAGCATTGGATATACCAGTAACCTGAAAGATATGTCAGATTCCGATAACGGAACACTTATTTGTATCTTGTATACTAATGCCAGCCATCCTTACTGCTGATTGTAAGTATGTTGATAATTGCCATGGTTTCTTTCTTACAAAATATATTTACAGATGCTTCATCTTCTATTTCCGATGTTAGGCCAGAGTTGCGTATGATATCCTAATTACACATAATCATTTGTGACAACTGATCGTAAGCTATAATTGCCTTTTTGAATTTTTCACAAACTTATACTAGAGCTTTAATAATAAATTCTTCTATAGTTACGCATGAAGTTTAAAAGTTTTTTTTACAGTATATACGTAATGTCTGTTTTTTATTTATGCATTGGTATTTACAGGTATACTCGTGTTAACTGAGTTGAATAAGTTTAACCGTGCTGGTTGTATTGAAGACTATTTAAAGATAATATTGAGAGACTTAAAAGCTATAAAATTCCAGATAAAAATTATCGAAGCAAGCCTTTGATAAAACAAACATCTTCCAAGCGATTATAGGTAAGATTTAATTTTTGTACGTTATTTTCTATTTAATTAAAATTTTATATTAAACATAATATTTAGATGCTGTCTCAAAATTTGTCTGCGATATTTAAATGAAAAGGGCTAGTTATGAGGCGAAAGTTAAAGAATAACCGTAGTCAAAATTCTTAAATCAAAAATCTGAAAATTTCCAAAAAGTGGTACGTAATCACACTGTAAATAGCCATATATATACATAGCAAACCCCACAACTTCATTTCAAGATCTGTAATGGAATGAAATATACAAAGTGTCCAAAGTAAAATGTTCACAAGCTATGAAGTTGATTACTTAACAAGTTAGTAATACTTTTTACTCTGAATGATAGAAAAACAGAAAAAAAGCGTTCACATTGTCTTTTTTAATGGAATACTGTATATTTTTAAAGAAACCAATAGTTTGAACAAAATATTTATTACTTACTACTGTGAAATTAAAAATAAGCAAGTAAAAAGTGATAATTGTGCAAATGTGCAAGTGGGCAATGATCAACTATTGTAGAAGAAATAATCACATACAGGTTTTCCTAGTTCTGTACTTGCCAAATGAATCATTCTTTGTGTTTATTGATTCATCCTTAATAATTATTGCTGTGCGAGTGCCATTTATTTACTCTTCTCGTAAAATGTAATATGCTGCAAGTATATCTGATTTGTAGAAAAAATTAGATATACTTCGCCATTGTTAATTTAACCAACTTCATAGCTTTAATAATAAGTTTGCAATGGTAAACACGTTACCATAACTTTGGACATGGTGTATACTTCTAATACTTTACGTAAACTAAAGATAGATACATACATATGTTAATATTTTTTTATTTGTTCACAGTTCGAGATGAAGGTAAAGCTGAGCGTAATTTGGAAAAGGCTATTGTTGGTCGTACATCTTTGACTACTGCTGCTGATAAAAATTAGGAATCAGCTGAGCTGTGAACATCTCAGCGATTAGGTCAGTGTTTTATAATGTTTTAATATTTTTAGTTCAATAAGATATTTCAGTTATTATATACCATAACATGTAAAGAGATAATAAATTGTGTTCTGTAATAAGATATATCACATCTTATTTTTTTATTTATCTTGAATTTTAGTTTCACTAATAAATAAAATATCGTAATTACTTTATTTATTTATTGTATGTGCAGATCATGTATGGTGTTATATGGGTATATGATTCGATGTTAACTATTGTTAACAACATAAACATAAAAAAACATAAAATTTGTAGTAAGTTTTCCTTATATATTGTCACATGAAATAAAACATCTACGATATATGTCCTGATTACAGGCAGATCATATCGAGATATACTATGTTACACAATTATGAGCATGTTTGTCTTGAACGCTGAGTATTTCATCATAAGCGTAGATTTTATAACAGTTTTCAAATCATTACTTGTATATGTTCTTAACTATTATCAACATCTTGCATACATAGATATGTAAAATTCAAACAGAAGTTTCCTATTAAAGTATCTATGATCTAATTATTGTAATTTGGTAGTTTATATCTTAAATCACGTTTATTTCATATGAAAATATATTATATACAGATAATTAACTCGAATTTTGAGTTGGTATAACAGCGCTGTAATTTATTCAGCAAACTAATTAATAACATTGGATCAGTGTACCTATGTACCATCATATATGTTTTGCATCTTGTATGTCTTATCGTATAGATATCACATACAAGATTAATACCCAATATTACTTCCCGTAGTTACTACTATGTATCCTCTCGATAAGCAGCCAACATCAGTTGCCAACGAATGACCAACAGAACGGGTAGGTATTGAAAATTTATCCTACGCCAATGTCGCCTAAAGATATAAATCCAACGTTGTAAAATGTTCACACTTTCACATACTGCCAACATTGTTGCCCAACGCGTGCCCAATGTAACTCGGACAATCAGCCAACGTTACACCAACGTTGTGTGCTACCTGGGAAATGTCAAATCGGACGATATTTGATAGACAAAACGATCAGTTGTACGACTTGTCGTTAATACCGCTAGATATAACCGGTAGTATCGTCTGTAGACCCCTTTTAATATGTGATATTTAAATCCCAAACCTTGACGATAACTAATATTTTAAAGGTAAACATGAACAATGTTTGACATTAAATTTTGAATACGGACAAGTTTGGTATTTAATTTCTTGGATGACTGTTTACAAGCCTGTTTAAAGTCGATATTATGTAATACACAACAGTACTTTAAAACAAACTACTATTCTATTGTTATATTTTAAAAATGTACCAGTGATTGTACTACTAAATAAAAAAAGTCTTGGGTTCAATGTGTATGCCGGTAGTTATATTTTAATATTCACCAGGAAATTTTCACAAAATTCTTTACAATTGCTCTTCTAAAACATGTCACATTCTCTCTCCGATGACGTGATAAGGTTGTTTGGCCTTTATAAAAATGCATCTTCGTATTTCGTTAGATGTTTTCTAAGCAGCCTTGATATTTATTCACCTTAGATGTTCAAATGAGAACAAGATATGTTGCTTCGGACGAAAGACGTTCACTTTCGTTGTTTAAACACGTATGTAAAATTGACCGGCCTTTCCTATATACATACATAGACGTTTGTAAATTTATCACGTCTACAATTTCGTTATTCTAGGGTTAGGCGAATGTGACGTGATCGAACTAGACATATTCTAACGTGTAAGAATACCAAAAGTGTAGGTAATTTATTGTATACCGATGACTATTCTGGATGGGAAATTATGATACTGTTATAGAATGAAATAGATTCGATTATTCTTACATATATAGTTTATCGTAAATGATATTAAAAATATATGCTAATTTTTTTCTATTTATCTTAAGTTAAAACATAATAATAGAGGAATGTAAGATTATGATTATCTCAAGCTCTTATTTAGTGATTACTTATCAAATCCGGAATGACAATATTTATTATGTACTAGTGTCAGGAAGAGATACTACACGTTAACCTACGACAATAATAACAAATTCTTTGTGTTTATTCACGATAACAGCTACCTACTGCTGGAGATTACCGTTAGACAATACAATCAGGCATTTATTTTGATTGTTTGATTTGAATGTCGGAGTAAGTTGTAGGCGTGTTAGCGCACGAATCTTCCATTTTTCTAGCGTAATTGCTGCATCTACCAATTAGATAGGGAGTCAACAGAGTTGTTAGGGCTAGCGAATGCCATCGCTACAGCATTTTAAATCTAATTGCAGTACTTGTCGGTTGTTGCCCATTCGGGAAACTGTTCTGTAGTCTTGTTATGGTTGGGAACAAGTCTTAGTCAGTCCTTTTTTTAACGAATAGATAGTTTTTAATTGGCGAATAGATTTAAGAAGGAGATAAGGTAATATGTTCTTATGGATAAGTATTCTCCTTGGTCTTGAAATGTTCTATTGTTACTTTGAACATTTTGAGAGTGAATTATTCTTGAATTACATAAATGATATTGAATTTATTTGTTACGGATTCATTTTAAGTAAATAGCAACGAATATACTATCGCCTGAGGTAAGCCACGGGGTGTTTGAAAATTTTCAGTTTCTTCTTAGCAGTCAGAGAAAAAATTATGGCAGCTAAATATTCTAGAATGTTCTGTAAGTGACCAAACTTTAAGTTCAGTAAGTTGGATGATCGCAGTATAGAGAGTGCAAATCGCAGTTAATAGCCCAGAAACGCACTAGTATAGAAGAAACCGAGAAGATAGAAAACGAGGAAAAGAGAAACGATAAGAAAAAAAAGAGCGGAACGAAAGATCGGCGTAATAAGTGCGTTGGAGGAGAGTGGCTTGAAATTCCTCGGTTCGGAGGGATGACACAAGATCGTGTGGATCGGGAGGGGTAATCCCAGAGATCCCTGGGTTGGAGGGTGATCCAGGACACCTCAAGATCGGGAGATGGTCCAGGCTACTATAGAACCAAGTTGTATACATATTTTTTGTAATTTTGTTTTATTTTTTTTCTTTTGTTTTTGTTTGTCAACATAAATCTTGAGCTACAAGAGTTATCCTACTTTTTCTCAACAAATAGACGAAATTATATCTATTTTCTCAACAAATGTCTATTGTTTATATTTACTAAATTTAATATGATGTTGCCGTAACTCTTTAAAGTTCATTTTGCCACAAAAAATTTATTTTGCAAATTATAGGTTGTAGGTAATTTGGGCTGGAGATCTGTTCCGAATTTTGTCTCTCTCTTTTTGAAATAAAGTATACATGGTTAGACTTGAAAACTCTGGCAGAGAAATCAAATTGTTTCAGCGATGAAATGATAAATGAAGGAATCATGTCACAATCAGATTTGCTTTGTAACTGTGTTAGTTTCATTTGTTATTGCAGTTGATTTTATAATCTATCCAAAAGGTGAATTTTTCGTAAATTAACAAAAGAAATAAGATAAAATAAATAGTTAATCTATATTTGTAATTTAAGTAGCATTTTTTCTTATTTTAACGATTTTAACGATTTTTACGATCACTTGCTCATCATTTGTTATTTTTCTAGGCTGAGGAGCAAACAAGTTACAGTTTAATTCGATGTTGCAACATCGATGATCATTTAATGGTATCGATATTTATGCTCATCGCTAGAAAATGTGGGATTGCATTGCATGATTTTACAATGCAATAAATATTTATTATTATTTGGCTACCTGCTAGATTTATTATTTTTTATTTTAATATTCATCTGTTAAATTTCATTAATTGATAGCCTATCTTCACATATAATATCGATATCATTAACACCAATAATGTTAATGGGTATAAATTCATTTGTCAAATTTATTGACTTTATAAAATCAGAACAGTTTAGCAATAAACTTAAAACTTCAAAGATCTTTATTGGCACTATAAAAACACGCCCACCACCGTCTTCCTACGTAATATTTCTTCTTCTTTATATACACATGTTCGTGATTCCCAGCGAGACGACTATGACCAATAGGCGCGGTCATCACTTGCGAAATAAAACTCGAGTGTAACGCAACAGCACGCTGCAGGATACGACTGCGACAAAACGGACCCGCGTGACGTAGAGTCTTATCGCGGTTGCCTAATATGGCCGTCTAAAACGTTAATACCAACATTTAAACGATACAGTATAGCATGTATGATAATCATTCGCGCGTATGCGTATGGTATACGAAGGACATTGCTGCCAACGCAAGTTGGAATGTTGTGAATTAACTATAGGTAGTATTAACAATCCTTACATAATATGGAAAACGAGTTGTTTTGAATGAAAATGAAAGGCCGCGCGATATAATAATACTGCTGTTGACCTCAACCTTTGCCACTAAAACTGTATACCATAACCGCCATTTGTATGAATGTACACTGTAAACTTAGGTAAGCAGCTGTTTGCTGTTCATGGAACCGTGTCTGTTTAGAAAATCTCAGTAGAAATATTTTGATGTAATATAAGTATCTAGTCTTTTACAGAATTTAGCTAGATTATGATTCATAAAAAGAGGAAATTTTTTTGTAAGTTTAATGATTTAAAAATTTGTCCAAAATTTTACAAGAACTAATATTAAATGTGTTCTTCCCAAAATATCACATACCTCAGATATTGCTACACAATAACAAGTGACAATCAAAGCCTAATAAGTGTTTGGAATATATCAAACAATCTCGTATGATTCGACAGCATCATGTACTAAAAATGGAGAAATATCTACCATAAACGTGCTGAATAAGGAGCTTGGGGCGGACAAAATACATTTATGTAGAATTGATTTGGGTGTGCAAGACAAAAGGTGTTTTATCTCTAAAATCACCATATTGATGAAGCATTCTGCCCTGTTGAGTATGGATAGACACCACCCCTGAAGTTGATGTTGTCAATTCCTAAGTTAGGACATCTAAGTAGTAATGTTGACAGAAGCAGCAATCTGATAAAGTTTACTAGAGGAAGCATAGTAGAAACTAATATTGGATGATAAAACATCCTATGTTTGTTGACTAGAACAAATGGAGCAAATTTAATGTAGCAATACTTGGTTGTTTGTTTTTCAGCTAAGATAGGCGACTAATCCTCCAAAATTTTTTAAAGTTTTGGTGAGCTTTCAATGCTTGATATTACGAATTAAAAATGTAGTTTTATTTGACATATTGTTCTTTTTTATTAAATATTATTCAAATTCCTCAGTGATATTCCACAACGCACTTATATCAATAAGTCTAGGATTGCATTTTTAATTTAGTTGCAAATTGGCTTGCCAACGATTTGTGTGGCTGCATTCTTTCAGGAACAACTTTCATGAAATGAACATTCTTATAACCAGCAATGAGACATTTTTAGCCAAAAATCGATGTATTCGTAACATAGTTCTCCTAAAGAATGTTATGTTATAATATTTTAGTTTCTTTCATATGATTTGTGAAAGACTTTAAAATAGGTATTCTCTTTTCAAGATGGAAAATAAATAATGTTCACTGGAAGCCAGATCTCATAATTACAGAGGTGGAGGAATTTGTTGAATTTTGCCTTCACTTTCATGGATAAATGAGCCGGTGTATTCTCTTGGTGAAAGAGAATTTTTTTCTGTGCCATAACCGGACTTCTTCTTTTTATTTTGTCATTCCATCAATTAATGTCATACCATCTGCTTTTCAAAAATTTCTGGCCAATACCTTTTTAGTTAGTTGCGTCTTTGTTTAGTTTGGAGGGCTTCCACCTGGTACCAATTACTCTACAAATTATTTATTGGAGTTAAGGACGCGTTAGCGAATTCATTTTCCAACCATTGTTAGGATTGGTTGCAAAATCTAATCTGAATTATGCTAGTGTAACTCCAGAACGTGCTTTGAATCATCTATAGTAAAAACGACATCTATCTCACAAACGTTTTTGGAGTGGTGAGCATTTAAAAACATGTAACATTATTGGTATTTGGCCAACTACATTAAGATTCATTAGAACATCTAAAAATAGTTTTCTTTTGAGTGGAACATATGCGTGTGGTAATGATTTCCACGGACTTAGAGATTCTTCGGCAGAAAGCAATGTTACGTTTGATCCAATGCTTTCACAAGCGCAAAAGTAGTGTCCCTAACATTTTTTCCATGTGGATATTATGGACGTTTAGTTGGTGATGTTATTTAAAGCTGAATCTCAGGACTTTTCAACTATTAGCTTCAAATTTTATTTGCTTTTATTATTTCTAAAGTTATTCCAAGCATGGTTAACAGTTTAGTTAATGGTTTAGAATTTGTGTCTGTTCCAAAGATTCCAGAGATTTCCAAAATCTTTAATTTATGGAGAGGTAGACCTTTCTAGTCAGGATTGATGAGGAAAAAGATAACCCTGACCCAGTGGCTCAACTTTGCTTGTGTATCAGTTATTCAATCTCGAAAATTTTGAGTTCGCGACTCTGGAAACCACTGGACCAATTAAATTCATAAAAATGACATCGTTAGTGCATTACAGATTTTCATTTAATTTCGTCTTTAAAACATAAACTGCCCTCTTGTTATATATATATAGTTATACGTATATGTAACTTATAACACTGTATGCTTTATTATACATTACATTATTCTTTCAGCCATTAAACTAATCCTGGCGTGTCTATTAAATATTTATATTAAAAGTCTTTTCACGGTGAATTCGAAATTTCCTGTTTTTTATTTATTTAATTAGAAAAAAGAAGACCAAGCAATAATAAATATAACTGCGAGTAATCTTTTGTGATCAAGCAATCAAAATTGCGAAGAGTCAAAGCGTTCTAGCGCAGTACTTCCTTTATTACAATTAACAGTACTTAAACATCTTCATCCGAAAGAGGAACGTTAGGTAGAGAACGGAGCACAACATTACCATGTACTTATACTTTTTTTTTATTGTCTCCTTCGTCATTCCAGTATATTAGATGTGTGTACTTTTACCGGTTAAAGAGTTCCTTCTGAGTTCATTTAGCAGTCACGAACATGGCGTTTGGGAAAAATATTGCACCATATGTTTGAGGCGGCCGTCTCTTTATAACGGTACCGCAATGATTGCCACATTAGTATCGATGACCTAATGCGCTTAAATTAAAAAAAAATCATACGAATTCAAGAGGATGTTGGTGTAGATATGGTTTTTGTATTCAAACCGACAAAATGTATCTATTAGAAACTATAGCAGTTAAGTGAACATTAATTCACCACGAAAGTATTTTCTACGTAGAAATTTTACACAGTTATTAATGAAAAGTCTCCGAAAGGAGAATGCTATATATAGATAGATAGACCTGGTCTTTCATCGATAAACAGCATAATCATTAGCAATAATTCTATTACTTTCTTATTAGTAACATATACTTATGTATGTTTAAATGAAAGAGTCAGTCATATATTTTTTTTCTATTTTTAGACTTAACAATATTTTCACCTGAAATTTGCAGTGTCATCTGAAGAAATTGATATAGGCAAGATTAATGGGATGCTCGATTAGATTTAACCAATTGCCGCAATATTTAAAATAGGTATGATTACGAAAGGAAGATCTACATACATATATGTGTATGTGTTCAATGACATCTTTGAGAGAATTTTCGGGAGGACTAACTGTATAAAGTTCTCCTTTTATATCTACTTTACAACTTATACGATGAATTGCAGTTTCTAATTAAATTGATATGTAGTAGATTGACTTCTGAATTGGTATTGCTCCATTATTAAATATGAGAATGGATAAAGTCAAAATATAGTGTATACTTACGTACATCCAGTTATTGTAATTGTTTTGTATATAATTCTGTTTAAGCAAACTCACCTGAAACAAATAAAGAACATTTAAGTATTGGAAAGTGGTGTAGAAAAATTAAATATATTAATTAGAATATTAAGATTAATTTTAATTTTCTGATTTTATTCCGTTCAAGTTTTATTTGAAATTAATTTTTTCACAAAAAAGCTATGGGTTCGCGTAGAAAGCTATCACCAGCTAATTGTAGCTTTCAAAAATAAAGAAATTCGAACTAGTTTTGAACCAGTTAATTCATATTTGTTGGAGAGATTGAGACTTTTGGAAAATCTGCAATCAAAAAAATCATGATATCTCTCGACCAACTCGGGTTGTCCTAATTCAGTGAGTCGTGAATAAATTTGGGTTGAACATATGATTTCCCAACAACGATAAGTAGTCTTTGGTCTGGCCCTTCTGTCAGATTAGAAGTAATACCAAATACTAAACCACAGTATTGTGTTTTACACTGAGAATCTGTTGCAACAAAGTCTTTATTGACTGAAATAGATTGTATTATGAATAGTCGGATTAAAGTTGTGAATTGTATCAAAAGAAAAGCATTGCAGACGTGTATATTTAGAAAAATTTCTGATGGTATGGCGTTTAAAACTTTTTTATCATATAGATATAGGTTATCTTTTTAATAGCAACGTTTTGAAAATAGTTTTTCTATGAAAATCAAAACTTTCATGGTAATTAGAAGATGAAAAATCAGTGCGTAAAAGCCTTTCTTTTATACGTTTTTAGCTGACATTTCCCGCCAATACTTTCGAATCTAAATATATTGGATAGTAGTTTGCCGCAGTATTTATATATTAACAGCCATTTAATGGCTTTATAAAAAAGTTTGATTTAGCAAACTTTAATCAAGAAAAAGAATTATAATTCATTTAACTGTGCTCTAGAAATTGTTGACGATATGGTGAAGTACAATATGATAAATTCTGAGAATTGAATAAGCAGGAACGTACGCGCCTTCAGCCTTTAGCGAGATCACCTCGCATGACCACAGCACGCAAGCATGGTTCGTCATCTCTTCTCTCTATCATACAACGACTTACTGAATCCATGCTTTGCACGCGCTGCTCCGGAGGGATATTCCCGCTAGTGACGCATCACCTCTCCGCAGAGCAGCGCCGCTCCCCAGGTAGGAGTAAGTTATGCTATTTTAGTAGTACATACTTTCATACCAAATTTCATTGCGTTCGAATCAGACGTTGAGATTATACATACAAAGTCTACTCCCCATTTTTGTTCAATAGTGTATATAAAATTATTTAGTACGATAAAGAGAACGCCTTTTATTTCAACAATATCTACTATCAGTATTATTATTGGTAGTAGAGATACCATACAAATTAATTCCCTTCCGTTGGAAAAGTATAAAATTAGAAACGCAAATAAACCCAACATTCAAGTCTAGATAAAATTGATGTATCACACAACTACACTAATCGGTTGAGGAAGAAAAACCAGTTCTACTTTTGCTACTTCGCTATATCTCTAATGAACGATTAATTGCCTAGTTACAAAGACATAAGGCACTTAATTCAAAGAACAATCGGTAAGATCTATACAATGTATAATTTTTCATGCTCGGATTCAATAGGAGAATGTGCTGATCAATTTGTAGATTTTGGTTAATAATTGATGACATAAAGTTCTCCGACGTTATTAAATAAATTATGTAAAATAAAATTTACGAGAAGTAAATTAACAGCCAAGTTTACGTTCTGTTGGATCACCATTGAACAAGCATTTAAAGTCAGAAGTTTGGCAACCAGTATATCTGCTTGAAGCTTTTAGGAGTATAATTTATTATCTACTTTATGTTTTTAATGTTCTGTACATAATGTATTTATATCCATTTAACTTCAACAATGAATCTTCTTCAAGCATTGTTAGCGTAGATCCAATTCTGATAATTATTATGATATAAACTGCAAAAAACAATAAAGCTGTAGGAGGCAAGATCAATAAGGTATTTCGTTCTTTCACGGGTAAGTCATAAAATTGAAGTCTTTTACTTTTTTTCCTTTTCGAGCTGAACGGATAGTAGTCATAAAATATTTCATTAACTTGCAGCATCCTGTTGATCGCCATAAATTTTTGTTGAATAGATTTCTATTTATTGTTCCAGACACATGACGACAACGGAATCTTAAAAAAAGATACTCATTTGTAAACTACGTGTAACATGTGGCGCCTTAAAATAAAGTTACGCATGTCATTAAGTCGTTTCTTATTCTAATATCCATACGTTATTATTATACAACTTCATGCAGAAAGACTAAGGCGTTGATCTTATTGATGTTAGGATATTAATTTTACAATAGTAATAGGATAAAGACTGAATTATGAATAGGTTTGTATGGATCTTCTCCAACCATAAATACTTATTAAGGGAAAAATACTCTTTTAATGAATAATAAATGTGTGTTTACTTCATACTTTCTCTCATTTAATTGAAAGTAATGGATCGGATTAGAACATTTGAACGGATAATAGGACCAATAAGGTCAAGATAAGTCAAAATGTATTATCCTTTCGTATTTAAATATACATACAAAACAATACAGACACGTGTAGGCAAAATATGATGAGCTAACTCAATTTATCTTAGAAATAGTCTAGAAATTGTGTATAAGATACAGGCTGATTTACAGTAGTTGCATCGAATGGTTGGTATGCTGAAATGAAATATTGAAATCTGGTCCCATTTTCGTTTTATATTGCAGACAACTCCAATTACGTCACTTTGAATCTTTTTAAACTTTTGTGTGTTTTGATAATAAAAAAAAGTATAGTCATTGGGGTAAATGAGAATGGGCAAAACAATGGAAAAATGGCGGTTTGGGCTGGCGCTTCTTGTTGGAGAATATGTCAAAATTAATAAAATTAAGATACCTTTGAAAAATGACATTTAAAAAGATGATTTCTTCCAACGATTCAAAGAAACTCATAACCTCAGCTTATGTACGGAAATTGCTGGAAAACGAAACATCGATCCATTTACCATTTCTGCATACTCTGAAATTGTAAATGGCGTCCGCCACGATGTGGAACATCAACGGAATGGGATGTAGAACACCGATATAATAGGATGTGGAACATCAACGAAACGAAGTTTTTGTTTAGATCCAAATAGGATTAAAGTTGTAGAGGAAAAAGGATTGGTGGTATACAAAATGACAAGTGAACCTGAACAGTCAACCTATGTGGCAATTAAGAATGGCTTGATAGAGGTTGAAATGTTACATTTAGTGCAATTTTGATCTACAACGGTCATGTTTCAAACACAAGTGTAAAATTGATTGAGAAAGTGGTACAAGGGAATGTCATCATCTTGAAACGAGCTCCACGCACTAGTCATGTATTACAAGCGATGTTCATCACCATATTCAAACCACTCAAATTGACATGGTATGAGGATCGATTGTATCAAAAATTTGCAAAGCTCTAGATCCAAACGTAATAGGAAATGGTTTTAAAAAGGCAGGCATTTTTCTAATCTAATTATATGTCAATTTTAAACATGGAAGCAAGCGATGAACACGCTAACGAAGAATCTTCTACATCTTGTACAAATAAATCTGCAAATGAGTAACTTTTGTTTTCAACTTCCGTTGTGAAGAGAGTACCTCTTGAACTATTCCTACTACAATAATTAAAACAAAAGACACAAAAGAAAAGAATGAAAATGTCGAAGATAGATTCCGAAGAAAACGTACCACACTCAACTAACACTGATGACTACGACAGAGCAAGAGATAGAAACTTACAGAGAATAAATTGATTTAATTGAAGCTTTGAAGACCACTTTTTAAAATTAATGACTGGGTCATCACAAAATTTTGTTTTAAAAACAAAATTGAAATGTTATTTTCAACAAACTGAAAAGATGGGAAGAAGAATTCATTTCCGCGTCTCTTGAGAGAAATTATGTTACCCACCTTCCACTTTTCTGCTTCCAAATGGAGGGAAAGTGTGTGTTAAAGGTAAAAGATTGAGAGTTTATTTATAAGAAATCTAAAAGTAAAACTTCATTCTTGACAATACAAATATTTCAGGGTGTGGTACTTATCTAGGATTCATTTTATCAAAAAAAAATTAAGGAGAGGATGAAGCCAAACAAGCGCTGAAATTCAGTCAGTTCTGAACATGAAACAAACAGTTGAATCTTGTCAAGAATGCAAAGGGAAAGTTTGTAACTCTGATAAAATGTGGTGTTTTCAATGAGATCTGATCTACATAAAACTGGCTAGGAATCCACTGAGAACACAGATCCAAAATTCAGAAGACTATTTGCACGTACTACAAGAACCTAAAGCTTTGGATTCGGAAACAGTTAACATTATAACGTCAAAAGATGAAGGGGAACTATAAAAACTTAATATGGTTAAAGATATTGTTTTGACAATGTGATATTTTCGTTATCCAAAAAATTAGTGTATTTGGTTAATACTTATGTATCTTCCAAACTAAATCTTTCCATACTAAAAAAATATAAAAATACATAAATATGTTTATGCATTGTATATCATATTACATCCTGATATCCTGAGTACGATAAAAAAAGTACATCGCATGTTTCGAAAGTTGAACTATTAGTGTTTTTTAATGCTTATTTTCTTATAGTCATTCGTTAGTATTATTATTGCATGTCTTAATGACATCTATTTAAAAATATACCAAATATTCTGTAAAAAAACAATTAATTACGAACTCATAGCGACATCATCCAGTAATCTTCTACAATTGCGATGATCTAATATGACCTCTAATTTTCGACATAATCTTCGAGACTATTTTTACGAAAACATATGTCCGAAAACCGGTAATTTCCAAATAAGGCGCATCTAACGATATGTTTTAATATTTCGGTCGATTATGCAAGTAACGTGAATTCGACGGTTGTTTTAAATTGCATTACACGCTCAATGTCATTTGTCTCTAGCCTTTTATTAGATGAGTTATTGGAACTTCTCGGTGAAACAGTTTTAATCATTGTATTAAAGATAATTTACTATTACCAATAATTTTATGCTAGAAATAAAACAAAAAAAATTGTGTAGATGATGTTCACTTTTAATTTAGTGTTGTTTTAACACTGGGCATCTGTACGAATGGTAGATCGATTGCATACATTCTCCGAGAAAAATGCGGAGAATTGGAAATCTTCACAACACTGGGCATCTGTATAGCTAATAACATGGTAGATCGAGTCACGAGAAAAATGTCACTGCTGTTATCGACCCGTTTCAAAGTTGTCAAAATGGAAATTTGAGCAGTTATTTTATTTATCTAATATATATAAGTTAACTCTTGCGTAAAAAGGAACGTATTGTTTACAATGAAACGGTAGATATTCTATTATAATGTGACGTAATATTAACGCAAGATATTATCTATGTTTCCATGTCAGATAGTACAGTACGATGTATTATAACTTTTTAGAGTCAATTTCATAAATTCTGGCATACATACATAAATAGATACCGCAAAAGACTTATTGTTAGTGTATACTTACGAGTAATCTATGACCATTGTATACCTACGTATAGTGAACAGGATTTATGGTTTCTTTTTTTAGATATGGAGGAGTTTTGTATCACAATGAATAAAATCTTTATTGCTTGTACCTATAATGTATTTACAAAGGATACTGTACACGTTGGGCTTAGTAACTACGACGACTTTCGCTTAAAAACATCCTGGACTGTACATCATCGCCAATATTGCTATGTGCATAGATGTTAGATATTCTGATAGTGAGGACGTACATTATAAACTTCGTGATTTGCTATTTTTGTCGGACCGGCATCGGTATCTGTACGCGAGGAGACTGTTGAACAAGTTTTGCGTGCGATGTTAAAAGCACCACGACGTTTACCAGCATTTATTTCAGCGTTATTGACCGAACAATTTCTGGACAGAAAGTATCACGTTTACGACAGCATTTGATCTTATCTGGGAAAAAGAGTTTACATACACACACCATCATGTATTTCGTATTATGGACTCTTGTAAACGTTGTATTATGTTGCGAATATAACCTTCAGATATTATTTTTTAAATACGTGTTAGGTGTATCATTTGCACAAAAAATTTTATATAGGGTGTCTCCAAAATGATGCCACAACTTTCTGTAGTTAATTTATGACAATTCACCTCAGATTATTTTAGTTTAAAAGTTGATACAGGGTTGTAAATGTCTTTCAAATTCAAAATTAATGTTCTAAAATTTCGGTCGAAAACTGTTTTGCCTAGTATCCTCTCTTATTGCAAAATAATTTAAGTTTTTACTATATTGTAACTATGGTTATCAAAATATTTGATTCAAGTCCATCAACACCCTATTATTCGCGTCCTACAACATCCGTATACGTTAGATAATATCTTGCAGTCAACTTCAACTGTTTTTGTTTGTCTAAAGTCCCTCTTTAATATACATTTTTTACAGCTGCAAGAAGTTTGTTCACAACACCTGCTCAGCGCTGTGACTGTCACTAATACATGTATAGGTGATCGTTCTCGCAAAATAGTTTTTATTTGTTAGGTTCATGAATACGTCTGCTAGAATCAATGCATTACAACGGATGTGATCAGCTATTGATTTTTTACTGCTATAATGTCTACTACATGCATACATATTCACTTTTGATAACATTAATTACTCCACTAACTTCCAAAAGAAAAAGCTACTTGGTGTAAATAGTAGTCAGTGTTTATTAACGCACTGACCATTATAACCTTCCGACCACCGAATTTTTGCTAGGGAAAACGTAGAAGTAGACAAATGTAGGAAAAAGGTCGGGAAAAAACAAGCCAAATTCGTCGTACATCAAGATCGTGCTGTAAATCAAAAACGTTGCCCTGTTCGACACGATAAGGTTCGACATGCACAGCAACAAGATCTAATAATTCAGTTGAAGTTCCCTGCTCTAGGCGCACATACCATGTATAAGAAATACACAAAATTTGATTTAAAATTCTATGTCAAATTGTAAATTTGTCGCAAATCTTCAGGCTGTAACAGTAAAAATAAATCAAGGGCTCCAAAGGCTTTTCCCAGAAACACAAACTCAAATTACAAAGACAATAAAAAAAGTTGCAAAATGGGTGCGACTTCTTTTTAAAGTTAAAAAGAGCATATGAACGTGAACAGCCAAACCAAATTTAGAACTTGGATGAGATAGCTTTCGTCTTGATATTTTCAATTTCAAAATCGTCTCACAAAATATACTTACACAGCATAAGTGAATCGAAAAGAGATTGTTTGAATTGAATGAATAGTTAAGTTATTTTTAGTATCTCTTGACTTGACTTGTATATTTCGATGTCTAGAACATCGCTGGAATCAATAAGTGATTATGTGATAGCGCCCATATTGTGGAAAGAATTGCTGAAGCAGGAATTTGTTCCTACGGTTTAAGATGACCTCCTCTGGTGATCGACCAATTCCTGCTTCTAATTTTGAAGCAAAAAACCTTGCAGCACTTTAAAAATAAACGGTTTGAATAGATAGTAACTTAATCAGCAAGTTAAGAATTAATCAAATGTTTAAATAGTATAAACTCAACTATAAAAAAGAAGAACTAAAAATTAAACCAAAACAGGTCCCAGTAAAAAAAAAAAACGAAAACGTAAACAACTAACACCACTAGCTATTTTTGCTTTTAACTTTAACCAAAACATCAAATTTTATCGGCAAAATGGTGGCCCAGAATGAAGATGGTTTAACACGCCAATATTGACTAGAATCGCTCAAAACACCTGACTTATTTTTTTACTTGTTCGATATCTCATCTATTCCATGTCGCAATTAACGTGGATACCATCACCTCTCTTTATATATTCTCGCAGTAATATGCTTGTGTGACATAGGCTTCATAGATTTCATAGGTTGGATAATCCCAGGTTAACATTCCAATAACACTCTTGTATGTATGTATGTGTTACGGGGTGATATCGCACTGCGACCTGAAAGGTCTATTGTGTCCCCCTTTCTTGCTGCGACGTAGAGGGTTTCTCGTCTTCATAGCTGGCTTGCTAGGCCTATCTGCTTTAGAAAATTTAGAATGTGGGATGGCTTGACTTTTGGCAGATCTCCCACTTCTATTTCATAAGATCCTAGGTGCCTGGCCCTTGAATTACGTAGTGCTACGCACGCAGAGGACATGTATGGAAGTTTCGTCTTTCTCCTCGCAGAAACGGCATTCTGCTGTCTCTGCTAGCCCAATTGTTTCCATATGGCTTCGGAGCCGACAGCGACCTGATAGGATTCCTGTCAGCAAGCGAAGTTTCTCCTTGCTCATGGTAATGAGTTCATTGAATCTGTTCTGGTTATAGGTTCCCAGAGTCCTTTTCGCTTGTCTCATTCCATGTTGATCAAACCAGTGCTTGGTTTTCCTTTGATCAACTTCTCTTTTTAGTTTCTCTAATATTGTACACTGACTGATACCGCAAAAAGGTTCAGGGCTCAAGAGAGTTGCACTCACTCCCTTTTTGCAAGTTTGTCAGCTTCCTCGTTTCCTTCTAATCCGGTGTGTCCCGGCACCCACATGAGTGACTTTATTTTCCCTGCCTAGCTCGTTTAGCTTAGACAGGCAGTCCCAAGCCATTTGTGAGCTGATTGTATAGGAACTCAGCGTTTTGATGGCTGCTTGACTATCGGTCAAGATGATAATCTCCTGTTTCCGATACTTTCTTTCTAGGTTATAACACTCTTACCGATCTATCTACAGGTTTTAAATGCCGTAACTGCAGTAATTTTCCTCAGTTCAGTGAGCTGTCCATAAAAATTAAAATCTTAACTCTTTATACATTTTTTTCAATCAAGACTTGAACTAAATGGCTAGAAATGCAAGAAACCAAATTTGATTAATCTTATGAATGCTTTAGTCAACCGCTTAATCGCTCTCAATCAGGATATGGCAACCCCCAAGTATAAATCAAGGTCGGTCATAGCGATTGGTATCAATCCTGAATAGCTATGTTTAATAGCCCTGTCATATTTTGCTCACAGCTCACTCACCTTAGGGACTTGGGCACGTCTGTTCCGGACTTAAAATGCATACGAAGATAATTTGAAATAATTATAGAACTTGGCGTAAAGGTAAAAGATAAATTTTTATAGCAAAATTTTGTAGCCTAGACAAATTCGATTGGTGCTATAGGAATAAAATGGTTTGTTTTTTTTTTTAGTAAGAACTTTATTTTGTTGTTGTTCATAATTTTCAGATTGTGGAAAAATGTCTTAAAATAAATTAGTTTTGTAAGAAATATTTCATAATTTTGGATTTACTGCTGCAAGCTTAAAATACACGTTGCCTTAATTTTTAAAATATACTCAAAGTAGAAAGTATGTTAGATGTTTTATGAGACCTTTTATAAGATTTATTTCGAATCCGGATTAAACCGCAACTGATCGTGGGAAACCTGGAGATATTTAAGCCACAAAAGAAATAATTCTACTCCTCGAAATATATTTCTTTTATCCCTTAAAGATCCGTAAAGATTTAACCCACCCTGTAGTATAACATATTCTACATGATTTATTTAAAAAAAAACATCATTAAATCATGAAATAAAGACAAATGAGTTGAATTCTAAAAGAATATCTTTTATACGTATACATAATTATGTATTTATGAAATAATGAGTTAGAAGTTTCGAATTTTAAAAAGGAATGTTACGGTATTTTAAATCAGGTGTAGATAATTTAAATATATCCATTACAAGAATTTATGTGTATACCATATAAAAACATCGAATGATAGTCAGCTAGTAATTACACAGCTACAATAACCATTAAGCAGACATTGAAATTTTCTTTTAAGCAATTGGTAAAGTAACGGTGTAGCTACTTCAATGAAATTACCATAAATTTAATTTTATTGCTTTGTGTTCGATGAGTTTTTGTGTCTACACTATTCATTCAGCAAATAGTTATAGCAACATGTTTAAATAAGAATCGCAAACTTATTATCTAGAGGTTTCCACACTAAGCAATAAGAAGTTGCATCACTGAATCTAGGCCAACTAACATTTATTGTCATTACTGTATATATTTTGTTGAGAAGGAAAGTTCAATACTTTAATTATAGTGTGAGAATTATGTATTGTTATGTCTGCATAATAAAAACCAGATTTAAGATCCATCCAGCGGAAGATCCATTACCGTCAGTTCGTCTACAGTAATTACAAGATTACAACCTATATAAGTAAAAAAATGCAGCACAACCTTATAAACACTTGTATATCTTTTTCTTCTTCTTAAACGAGTACCACCACAAGTATAGTTTCTGTTGTACATAGAACGTTCTGATTTACCTTACTTGCATTTCTTGCAATAGTAATAGTATTAATTAAAACGAGTTGGTCCGTTTCTTTGTTGCCGTAGAGTCGTTATTAAGATGACGTAAGGCGGTTACGTCAAGATTTGTGCTTTTATGCCCGATCGAAAGACGGATTCTGTGTGTGATATTTGCGTGAGTGTATGCTCTTGCGTGTAGAGGGCGCGATAGTTGATCACGGAGAAACTTAACCGTTGATGTAACTTTAATTTTAAATGTTTCTCGGACACCGGCTAAGGTATACTTAAACGGATTAGTGGAATGTATCGGACGTTTCGGGATCGGACCTTTGTCTGAAACGCTTTACGGGTTTCGAGCACGTTCTAATAAATGTTAAGGATGTATAAAAAGCGTAGAAGTGAAAGAATAAGCTTGGGTTGGTGATTATACACACGAGAGCAAATCAGAAGGCAATTTTTACTTGATTTTATCACGATACGAATTTTCAAAAAACGTCAATTATTAAATCATTAAATGTCAAAAATTGGTAATCAAGTACACATTGTAAAATTGGCATTAGATTATTAATTAGTTTGACAGGAGCATAAAACTTGTATGTATGCACAGTCATGGCCAGATAAATGTAGTACAACCTTAAATTTGATATATGTCAAAAATCTAAAATTTTATTTTGTAAGACGAGTTTTAGCTTAAGCTGCTTGTCATAAAAAAAGTCAAATGTCACACTTACACCATACAATTTTTTAAAACGCTACATTTATCTGGCCTCGATTGTACATACTTACACAATATTGAGAAACGAGTGGAGAATAGCTAATGAAGGAACGACCAATAAATGAACAAATCTGACATAGGTAAAAACATTATCATCTTGTAGCATAGTTATAATGCCAATAATCACATTACTACCTATCAAAATTTAATAGTCAATATATACCGTTCACTTTAGTAATCAATTGTTCAAGTTTAATTAACTGAAATGGCTACGACTATAGAACGGTTTATTCAGACACTTCACAGATGTGCAATATGAAATGATTCGCAAATAAGCGCTAAACTTAAATTCTTCCTAGGTTTTAAAGGCGTTAATGCCAAGTTCAACAAACTTAAATATTGTCTTATGGCGGCAAGTATTAAGTGAATACTTTTCCTTCTTTTAAACGCGAAGTAATTATAATTTATACGAACTAAATACAAAGTAACAGCGTTTAGAAAATACAAACAGAATAAGTCCTAGTTTGAATAGAGAGAAACCGTTGGTAAACGATCAACGTTTAAAATGGTCGACAATATTGACATTTAAGTCAAGTGTACTCTAGAGCTGATATACGACTTCATTCGTAAAGCGACATCAACGTAAACGTAGATCGAACTCACATGTCATCTCAATCAATGTCATTGGTCAGTATCTTCAAGTATCTCATTCCTTTAGGTCGCACTTTTATTGCTTATAGACTACGTTCTACAGTTAGATTTCTTGTAGGATTAGATTTGAGTCGAACGTAGCTGTAAATAATTAATCACATTAATTAAAAGCTGCTAAACGAATTATAAATGTGTAACCGTTATTATTAATTGTATAATCTGCAATTTGAATCGTATTAAGCTTAACGTATTCTAATTGGATGTCTATGTAACCAAGATTAATTTCAAAATAATGTTTAAATTATGGCTGCAAATTAACGTCCATACCTGTTTGTATTAATATGACAAACACGTGTTAAATTTAAAAATAAAATAGATTGACTTGAAAATTCATAGAGCATAACCGTTTTCTTGCTACTGCTTTCCATAACTGTCGTCTCTACATTTTTGATTTGATGCTTCTTTTAGTGTTGTCCTAAATATAATAATTTTCCAATTTTAAAGTTTGTTACAGCAATATTTTGTGCATCAGTTACATAAATACATAAATCTAAAGGTGTTTTCTATATTCTACTTGGTGGAGTTTTTTAAGAAAGTTTCTAAAAGAATTGAAATTATTAATCTATAGAAATTGATATATTTTAGAAATTGTTCTCCAAAAACTTATACATACCTACTCATTACAAAGCCAATAAAGAAAAAAAAATATTAGAAAAACAAAACCAGAAAACATTCAAAATACATAAATTAGAGAGCTATAAATCTTGCATTTGGGCGAAATCTTTGAGAGAAGACATTGCATAAGGCTGTCAGTCATTTTATGTAAGTATGGCAAAATTTTCAAGAAGTTTGCCTTGAAATAGAACTTCTCACTAAAACAAAGTGAAAATAGTAAAAAATTTGAGCTTTTAGATGGTTTTTCATCGCAAAATTATAGAATTATTATTGCTATAGAAACTATAGCAATAATATGGAAACTATAGTTATTAAATACAGGCAATATATATCGACCTTTTGCAGTCCATGCATGGATGTTTGAACTTGTATGAACCAACTGCATAGTAATAATGACGGATGCGATTTTTGTGGAAATTATTATGGTGATTGCATGAATGTAAGAGGAAAATGTTGGACCTGCAATAAAGTTGCGAAGGTGGAGGTAACTTTGAATGTACTTTGTAATCAGTTAAACGCGTATTTCTAGTTTCCGTTCTGAAAAAATGTAAGTAGTTGCAAAGCCAAAGCTAAATTAGATAAAACTTTTGTTACAACAATGTAGATAGAAGACTGCAAATTTCATGTTTTCAACCTGAATCATAAGATTTTCTTGAAATCGATATCAATCGAACAATATTGCTTCCAATGAGGTGACAGTTCATGATACGATTTGGAGATTTTTTAACCAGGTAAGCATTGATGCCTCTAAACCAGTTAAATATACAAGAGCAATACACATACGTAATCTCGAAGCAGTAAAGGTACTGTGATTGTAGATTTAATTTTGAACAGTATCAGTGGCAAGAGGTAAATCTTATAAATCAATAGATATTATGACGGTAAACTATTCTATATTCTGGAAAGATTTATTGTATAACAGAGCATGTTTTGTTCCCGATTCGAACTTTTAGCCAAAGATATAAAATGGGGTTATATAGATTTGAGTAAATAAATCTTCTGCATGGCTTTTTCAATGCCTACTAATAACGGCAAAAGCAATGAAGAAAAGACCAATAACATTTTAGACGGACATTATTCCATATGACAACAGATAAATAGCGTGATATTTTTGCATCTGGATGTATGAGAAAGAGTATCATAAACAGTCCATGTTTGTATGGTACAACATAAGTCTAGATAATGTGAGCGAGGCTGGCATGCCAACTGTAATCAAAATTAGACACAAATGAAAAGGTATGGGTTGTGAATACAAAACTGCAAAACTAATCCAACGAAAAGAATGGTGTAAAAGGCTAAATACACGAAGTGCAACAACTTTGCGACTAACTGGTGACAGGTATGATTCGGGCAGTATTTTATTAGCGGTTGAATTATATAAGGGTGGACTTTATTATAGAATTTAAAAAATTTTGCCCGCAAGAGTCTAGAAAAAACGACAGTAGCCACTACAACAATGGATAATTTTGATTTAACTCATGTTACATGACAAGGATGGTGGAACAGTAAAAAAAGAGTGCAAAGCCAAATGGCAGCAGAGAGTGTATGGAAGGTCCAAAAATGTTAATATTGAATGTTACCTAATTCGTATGGTATCAAGAAATCGAGTAAGCAGAAAACAAAAATCCGATCCAGAAAAGAGTAATGCACCTTAAATAATATTCAAGTTCAATTAATCTATGGAAATAACAAATAAAGTTTGTAATCTTCAACATTAACAACAATAATTAATGTGTATGCCTTCAGTCGTCACTATTAACAATATTTTGACATTAAAAATCCATTCCATAAGATAAGCAAAACTATGAAGACAACTAGTATTAATTGTAGAGCTCTATAAACTTGGCACTTATAGCATTAAAGTCTTTCATTATGCAGGATTGATAAATCAACCTGTCAAGTGAAACTTCATATTGCATTCTTTTCTCAGATGTGTCTTTGTTCAGCATCTCTGTATACTTATATACGTATATGTATGGGTGTATATGTTCATAAGTGCTCGCGTTACGTCAGGTTTATTTTTAGAAACGATAACAGATCCACAGAAGCAGAAGAAGAACCGTAATGCGGAGGTTGTCCAACGAGCAGATAGCTTACAGCACCGAATTATCTTAGAGGGTCTAGGCTGTTTAGTTGAGCATCGTTCATTTAGGAAGAAAATCCGGCACTTATGTCATTATGTTATGTAAACGGCTCAGTGCGATGGGTCAACAAACTTTGTGCTAGGCGGTTATCAACTGACAGGTTTACTGTTAGCACATATAGGATTGAATATCTTGACATTTGTAGATTTGTAGCCTTAATATTAGATGTATTTTAAGCGTGAACTCTAACCTAACTGAATAATTTAATATCGACAAAGTGTATGTACATGAATAAAATTTGCAAGTACTTAACACATTAGCAACATGGAAAATATTACCTACATATTAACCTTAGCCGCAAAGTTTTGTTAAAAAAAATAATCACCTCTTCTTGGCATATCTTATTGCAAATGAGAAATTCTTTCACGCTGTATTTTATTAAAATAATCTTGAAGTATTAAGAAGCGTGACAAGTTAACTTACCGCAATCTCATGTTCAAGTTTTGTCCTGCACTTGTCACACTCGCTTTCCCATACACAGCGGAGATAAATTGTTTGCACTGCCATTAATTATCCAAAAGAAACGTTATAGTTATACACGATTTCCTTGTACTACGTAAAGTAGAACATCCTCACTTTTAAACTAGTTCCACGTTATAGGAAGTAGTAACGTTGTAATAAGCAGTTCAAACAGGTTAATGTCATGTTGTGTACATATACATTCTTTTATCTACTTGTTGTTGTACCGTAATCGAATTTTCTTTTTGCTTTTCTCTGCAATATTATTACTTAACCTAATAACAGTATTTTTAAGTATCTGTGATAAGACAATGTAATAAAAATACGGAGAAAGGCAAAAGGAAACAAACGGTGATAAGAAAACATTAAAATTATTCCATACTGCTGTTGAATCTACATATATGTAAGTTTTAGATTGAATAAATACTAGATCAAAGGAAATCTGTTATCTTCTAAAATGCCAGAATGGAATTTCCTGTATTCTTAAGGTTATTAACGGTGTATTATATAAAACCTTATATTTATTAATTATTGCCTACACATATTCAATATTTATACCTTTATTTATTAATATTAATGTTATTTCAACGTTGACATTTACTTTTAACTACATATTTTATGTATGTAACTATTTATAGCATTCTCATCACTAATATGGACTCTCAATTAGTGTTTCAAACATTAAAATCGTATATAACAGCTTTTATGCAGTTATGGTTTCTGCATCTTTAATACTGTTGCGGTATTGTGGAAATGTAAAGATTCTCGTTTCTTTCAACATTAGAACTTACAATTACTTCCTAACTTACTAACACACTTTCTGTTGTAATTAATACTGACCTCCAAATGTTGATTGCATAGGTATCACATATTGCAAACAAAATATAAAATTCTTAGGTATTTCCGCAACTTTAAAAAATTCTTATTTAGTTATTGTTATTATTTAATTTCCGGTAAATAATTGAAATAAACTGTTGATGAAACAGGCAGAAATAATATACATTTAGATTGAAAGTTGTCCAATTTGATCATGTTAGTTAATTTTATATCCAGGTAAGTAATTAAAGCAAGAACATTTTCTTTCACTTATTTAGCAGACAATAACACGAGATATTTACCGGACCAAGAAAAAACAACCTCTTAACCTCTTGTACTAAGTCAGCAGAAACATTGAGATCAACATCGTAAATGTATACTCATAAGAAGTACAATATGTTCGTAATAAATTCTGTCTAACAGTACTACTTTATTTATTACCTCAACAACCGAACTATCTATTATGACCAATAAATTCACATGAACATACGTGAAATTAATGTTACATCAAATACAAAAAATAAGTTCATGTACTAGTAAGTTCTCGTTATAAGAGTGAAGTGGATAAAAGGAATAAGATACGAGGAGGGAAGTACCTACGAAACTTTTTTGTGTAATGCAGACTTTTTTAATTTCTTAATAATGTTTACTTTTGGAATTTAATTACGTTGGTAATAATAGCAGTTGCTTTGAGCAATTACTTTCCTTAATTTATTCAATAAATTTAGATATTTAGATGTACTTTTGAAACTTCAATTAAAGACAATCGGGTTTCAGGTTTTGGTAGTTTGTCTACATATATGAATTTTTCAAGTAACTGAAATAAAATTTTGACGAGTTAAGTTGATTATAAACACTCTGGTGGTTTAGAAGGTCCTTCAGAAGAGATGAAGAGATCTTCTTCTTCTTCTCATGTTCTTATACCTTTTCAGGTGTCCGACGTGGAGTCTGGATCTGGTTCTTTCTGCATCCAATTTTTCCATTCTCTTCTATTCCTTCTCATTCCTTCTCATTGCTTTTATTTCTTCTAAGTTCTTTCCTTTTTTTATACCCATCTCTCTTATCTGATCGATCCACTTTCTCCTAGGTCTTCCTCTTTGTTTCTTGGTTGAGCATCATGCTTCCATTCTTTTTCTTGTAATTCTAACCGTCTTCATCCTTATTATGTGTTGTTAATTTTTATTAATTATTTTTATTAATCAAAAATTGTTACCCTCTGCAATGTCTTGTCTTTACACTTAATTTCTTTGTTAACTATATTGTCTCGATTCTCATTTACGATCATTACCTTTGTTTTAGGTTCACTTCTATCTTCGCGTGCTCTATTTCCTTTGTTCAGATGTTCGTTAGCTGTTGTGTTTTTTTCTTCTAGTGTTTCCTATCAGTACCGGTTCCAGATTTTTGTATCCAACTACTGTGCTGAGCTGATTATTTTGTGTTTTATCCGCTTAATTATTCTGTCCATCATCAGTAATAATAAGAGTGGGCTCCTTGCTTTAATCCTTTGCTCATTTGGAATTCTTTTGATTTTTTGCCCTGCAATTTTTATTCTGAATCCTGTTTCATTTGTGCTTCTAATGGCATCTATCAGGGTTTTAGGGATCTCCATCCGGGAATGAAGGGGTCACAATCACAGTTATAGTAATTGACCTGAGCTGTTTAAAACTATTTAGAATCTTTTGCCTTCAATACTGGCATGCAAGAATTAATTCTTTGGCCTTTTCTTCTTAGTATCTACTGTTTCTCTTTGTACTTTGTACATCATCAACATCCAATAAGTTGCTTATTGCTATTTTTAAATAAATTAATTTTTATCTCAAATTTTATAAATGAAAGGTTTTGCTTAATTTTGCAGACCTTATTTTTTTGTTTTTTTTGTTATTCTTAAATTAACGTTAACAGTCAATTATTTTGTTAAACTTTGAAGGTTTTTGTAGAAATTTTATGAAGTACATCATTAAATACTATTTGTTTTGAAACTACTAGTAGTGTTTTGAAGAGAAAAAAAAGGAACAAACTTATGACCTACTAAGACAAACTAAGTCAACTTTTGTATAGTGTCCTTTGCAATAGAAAGATTGGACTTTTTTTTAATAGTAATGTATATCAAAATACTTATTCTTCGATACGTGAAATAATTTTCTAGTGGAGCCACCTTTAAATATTGACACAATTTTAGCGTTATTGCAAATATCTCACAACATAATTTGAAGCATGTTAAAGGCAGACTAGTTAGGCCTGCATTTACCGAGTACTCTACATACAGTTTCAATTGTTTTAAATGAAAATTGCCACCATCCTTGAGATTGAGTATCTAAAAGGCAATAATAGTAATAATAAGTTTTGGCTGCTCTTCGGTTCTCCGGTTCTCTGCCGTGTAGAAAGGTTGTGGTACTTGACGTGATCTTCTTCAGAAGTGAAGTCACTTCACTTCTGAAGAAGATCACGACAAGATGATCGAAACGTCAAGTACCACAACCTTTCTACACGGCAGAGAACCCGAGAACCGAAGAGCAGCCATCGACAGCGGCCGTGAAAGCCTGAAGACTACATTAATAATAAGTTTTAGATTATATTCACTACTAAGCATATAGTCTGGTGTCAGGTTTTGCAGATAAAACAAATTTTTAAGACTTTTATGCCTGAATATTATTAAATTAAAAAGTCGCAGAAAATCGCACCGAATTTTCAAATAATACGATATTTAGAATGTTTTGAGATGTTAGTCGACAAAAAAGCAAACAGAATATCATTGTGTTCATTGGATTGCCTTGCCTTATAATTGAAGCCAAATATGTTTCTGATGCCTAGTGTGGGGAGATAAAAATATCCAACGTTCTCTATTTATCTAAAGAACTTTCAAAGAACAAGACATTATATGAGAATTTAGTTAAATGCCATCTGAAGGTCGGTACAGCCAATAAACTGTACATAAATCCAAGAAACCAGTACTATAACTAATATTACAACAATATGTTCATACACAAAACTGCTTGGGCTTCTTAATATTAAAGATAAGTACATGTTAGTCTTACTGCTGTATTTTTAGCTGTTGTATCCAACGATATATCAATCAATAAAGCTTAAAAACATCTCAATACAGAACTATACAGTTTTATTTATAACAGTGACTTTTTTAGAAAGTAAAGCAACCTAACTAGAAGTGAATGTATTACTATAATACAATCCATGTAAAAAATATTTACATAGACATAAATTTGATTTACTTATTTCTTTAGCTATTCAAACAATGTTGGTTTCGATTCTACCTATTTATTATCTCTGATATGGTACCAATGAGATTTAATGCTTAGTAGTGCCGAACAAAGATTTATGAAGCTTATATCTTCAACCATGTTGGGCTATCTTTATTTTTCTTTTCGCTAAAGTACTCACTGACGCGTGAAGTCCTCTTTCAGAACCGTTGTTCCTTTTACTCCTCGCCGAGGAGCGCACCGCGTGTAACAAAAGCGAAATGTGTGGGGCTACTCGTTCGAGTGAGTCCGACCAAACGACTCTTAGTTTTCTTCGTAACGGTTTTTACCGAAACGGTCACGCTAAAAAACCATCATCGTATATACCATCAACTCGATCTAACAAGTACGATATCTTCCTCACCAACAGGTACCGCAGACGAGGAACCAACGAACGTTACCTGCGCCTAAAGAAATTATTATCATCACGGAGCTTAATAAAGAAAAAAAAGATGTAAACGTTGGAACGAAGTTAGACGCTCCGACGGCATTGCCCTTTTAACTGGCAAGAAAGTATTTCCGCTATCCTACACGATGAAAATCGTGCTTGCTATCTCGTAAACTCAGATGGCTTCCAACGAAATTGGCGCATAATAGTGTAATAACGATTTGCAACCGACTGTTTAAGGGTTATTTACTTTGTTATGCCATCAATAGATGGACACGACCGTTTAGAAATTGCAGTACCTAATGCATTGTTATATTCAAATTGATTCACGGAATAATGTGTGTGCAGCACAGATTTAATTTAATACTACTCCTATACATGCTTTCACAATTATTTACAGTTCTAATATATTTAAGTGGATTGTGCTGTAATTGGTTAAACATATAAGAAAAATTGCAGTTGTTTGAGTAACCAGTTTTTTGTTTGTTTTACAGAAATTTGTGACATTCTTTCTTTTATTCTTAATAACAAATGGAATAACTGGTTTTTAGGTTTTTTTTTTCCATAATTCTGTTAAAAATTACGTTGTGAGGCCAAAAATATGACGCAGAACCGACATAAACAGACGTTATTCTAAATGTCTTACACAAATTTATATTTTGGTGAAAAATAAGAACCTTTTGAGAGTTCCACTTCATACAAAAGAAATATCCATTTCCATTTGATACTAACTAAACTAATAACAAACAATAAAAACTAGCTTGCAAATTTTTTAGCGGTAATGAGACTTGATGGTCTTTTAAGTGTCTTTGAAGACTCTTTCTGTAATTTATCAGGAACACAATGAAACATTTTTCTGACATTCAAAACTATTAAAAACTAGCTTTCTTTTCGTTTGAAAGATGTGTGTATAATAAGTTAACTTGAATGAGTTTGTCGAAAAAAATAAAAAGTTATAAAAAGTAGTCTGAGTTATTTAAATCGTTTCTTAGAAAATAACAGTAGTTTAATTAAAGTGCTAGGTTATGCAGAACAAAGTGCGCGTGCCATTATTTTGACGGAATGATAAACAGTAACATTACAAGGCTGTGTACATCGCTCGATAATCAATATACCATGATAAATGGAAACCACAAACGAAACAATTAACATTTACATATAATATACATCAACGTTGAGATGGTTCGCTAACAGTTTGACCTACACGTAATCAATACAGGAATTTATAGCAATTTTCATAATGGCTAACACATTCACACACAAACACACACAGTGCGGGTAACCTGCACGATTTATCTTTGAATTTTGTCTGCAAAGTTCAAGGATAAGATGAAATGTTCTCTGAGAGAAACAGTTGTGATA
This sequence comes from Holotrichia oblita, assembly GCA_023690525.1. Lineage (NCBI taxonomy): Eukaryota > Metazoa > Arthropoda > Insecta > Coleoptera > Scarabaeidae > Holotrichia > Holotrichia oblita. The sequence goes on along the minus strand of CM043019.1, from coordinate 37,468,929 downwards.
AATGTTAATAAGAACTTTACGCTTTCTGTTTTGTATTACGATACAGCGATTTTATCAGCGAGTATTGTATAAAGCAATATGATATATGATACTTGACAAGGATTATTCTTAGAAATAAAATAATGTTAAAACAAAGTAGTACTTAAAAATGGCATTTTAATATTTTTAAAAGGATTAGGACGTTCTACATAGTTTTCTTGACATTTTTAAGCTGCTATCTCTCTTTTATATTGGTTGTTAGAGGTCATATGCAGTAAAGTCTCACATAGGCTACCTAATTGAAAATTATCATCATCATTTGGCTGGGATTCGTTCAGGATCAGATTCAAAATAATATTGATGCATTAAGCTTTTGATTGTTGCATGTCTAAAAATTCAGGAAAGATTGGATTTTAGAAATCATATATTATCGCAAATATTTTTATTTCTTCTTGTTCAGAATTATTGAAAGTAGTTAAAAATAAATGTTGGTACAAAATTTCTAAACGGAAGTAACTAAAATTTTGAGAATTTGAAGAACTTTTAAATGCAATGTTGCATTATAATCAAGTGACATTATAGTGTTAGAAATAAACTTTGCAATGAAACAGTAAACTGATTTAATATTATTCGAATACATTTTTTGCCCACTAGAGAGCATGAGAATTTGGAAAAGGAAACGTCCAATTTTTGGCCATTTTGAAATTTTGTCGCCCGAGTACAAATGATACAGAAATACATTAGTTTTGTTGAGAAGGAAATATATCCGGCTGTTACTATATTGCTGGTACAAACATTTATCCTACGTTCGGTTCGAAAAGGCAACATCTCCAGTTCTTTCTCAACGAAGTTTGTCTAAAAACGTGCGAAAGGAAGAAAAAATGTATTTCAAAATAGCTGGTTTTTTCCATTTCGAATACCACTTCTCAGATCCTGGAGTTCTTCTTGTACGGCCATACATCAACAGCTCTGCTAGTGAAAAATTTACTCTAGCAAAACCATGACAGCTTCGTCCAGAGTTGCCTACAGTAATATCTTACAGGGTCTACGCTGATAAGCTTTCTATTAATTGAAAAAAAAATGAACAATATCAGGACTCTCCTGCAACATATACCCAAAGAGGAAATGGAAATATTGCATTCGTAATTGCGCTGGCAAAACCTGAAAGATCAAAACCATGTGGTCCGCTTGCTAGTGCTTAATCTATTTTCATTGCACTCGTTCGCAGGGTGTTTTCCAACAATATACTATGAGCGTGTATCATAGGCACTTTTGGTTCTTATATTATAGGATTTTTTGATGTTTTCATATATTACGTCATGGTAATCCGTAAATAGAATCACCACTAGACTACGTAGCAAATCTAGACATCTAGCGAGACCGACAACGATCGAATTATCCAAGCTAGATCGGTATTTGCTATACCGACCTGGATTGTTTGACACCCGGTAGTGCTACTTCCGACCTTGTCCACTAGAGAGCATGGAGGTTGGAATTATTTAGTGTAAAATAGTAAGTATAATAGGAATTTATGTAAGTCGAAATAAGCTGCTAGATAAATTCATGTGGTTCAACTGTTTGTGAGCTGTTGGTGCGTCAGAAATAATTGTTAATGTGTTCGGATAAATAAATCATCTAACGATTAAATTCAGCCCATTCCGGTATTATTCTGGGACTATGCTCTCCGAAAGGTATGCGGGAGTGGAGATAGTAGATATTGTGTAAATGACAAGTCTACAATTTCAAAGTTACTTCTAGAATTAGGATTATTGGTTCTCTCATGAAACAATTCTTTCATAATTTTATATTTCCAAGATTTTTGATAAAAATTATATGACATTTTCATGGTAAAATTAATCTTAAGTTTGCTAAACTTAGTCGATTGATTTTGTTGAAAATTTATTATTCAAACCAGTATTAATTATCATTGACTAAAATAATAAATTGACATTTTGTTTAAAACATGAGATAAATGCTGGATTAATCATTAATCTGCCAAGACTTGAGTGACAGTAATATAACTAAATTAGCAAGATAAAAGAAAGACAGCGCAAAATAGGAATTAGGCATTAGATAAAATTATATTGCAGTAAGGTCAAGTACAAGGTTTAACAACGTAGGTACATAATAAATTGATCAGAAAACAAGACTATCATAGTAATGATTATGAAAACGAAATAAACCAATAAAAATTACTAGTCTTCGAGTACTGCATTAATCAAAAGCAAAGATCAATAAAATATTTCGATTGCCTATACATCTTTAAAACATTCCCGAGAAAGCATTGGTATGCAGGTGGTATCGAAACGAACGACCAGAATCTACATATACATACATACATATCATCATATGTTCTTACATTCTCGTACTCATCATAAAGTATTTCGCAAGGCTCGCCTTGTGTTTCGATCATGTATTATGGTCACACGATTTTCATCCTATTTAATAGCATAAGAGTGTAAACACTGATGCGGCATCATAATCACGTACAAAAGACTCTAGTTCACGTATCGATGTTACAAGTATGAGAAACTAGTTGTGAATTTTCCTCCTTGATCCAGTAAATAATGATCGTCTTCGTACTATTTCGATTTGCAAATTACATCTGTACAACAAGGAAAGGGGAATATACGAGGATTAGGTTTATTAACTCTACAATGGAGCGTGTATTATGCAGACGATTAGGTTTAATTTGAAACGTAATTGAACAAGTGGATAATGATCATCGTTTGTGGTTTTGAAAGTTAGTTCGAATTTAAATTTTATTTCCCTTCCTATTTAGTAAATACCCATTTAGGTTTACTGTTAGTGGTATTGTATAGGTTCCTGTAGATGCCATTTTACTAACATAATTTAAAGCGTTGTTGGAGGTGCTTAGTATGGGGTCGTAAGCGTTACCAATCTTTTACTGTGTTTTTATATTGCTGCTGCTGGTTGTTGAGAGCCTTTTGTATATTGCTTAGTGTTGTCCTCTATGTCCTTTCTCAATTATACCTTGCAAACTGGTACCTACTTCTTAATGGCAGCGAAATTAACCATTACAGTTTAATACTTATATATTCTTTAATGTTGTTCAAATTTTAATCTTGTTTTGTACACATCTTCAAGTATTCCTTTACTTATTTTTATTGTAGTGGCTCGGATTAACAATTACATTAAATAACTTTGATATTTTACCGAAAATTATATTTATATGTAGGCATAGATCAAGCAGTATATTTGTCTCCGACTGCGTCAATGACTTACAGCAGAAGTGACACATTGCCGGAAATACGTGAGGCGCGTACAATACCGGATGCTACCGGAATCGTATAGTAGATGGAACCCCTGCAAACTACTACACCGCAGGTACTCCGTACGTAATGCACTTGTTCTTATTAATTATATTACGCATACTTAAAATAAATGAGACGGTAAGGTATGTATTAACTTCGCTTTCTTTTTATAAGTATGCTTTAGATAGAAGAACCGGTTCTGATATTCGCGATTAAGGTAATTGTTAATTCAACTTTAAAGATCTCCAGAAAAAGAATCCACGTTTCATGTCGATTAGCAGAATATCCGTTCCACTTTTCCTTCCAACCGTGTTAATTTATCAAAAATGCATTTAGGAAGAAACGATTTCGTGAAATGTTCGTATCCTTTACAGATATTTACATAACTTTTATTATTGATGTGTATAAGTTTATTTGGAAGTAACATTAAAAAAATTTAAATGTTACGGTGGATTTGACGTGTGAAATGTGCATATGTAAATTTTTCAATTTCTCTTGAAAAGTTTATGCATTTTTTTCTTGTGACAGCTTACTTGTACCGAAGATTATTCTGTTATATAAGGCTATAAATATTGGTGTATTTAGAAGGTTATAAATAATTTATTGAGCTAGGTTGTATCTTGTTTCACCCACTTGCTTTTGTATAATTTTAATTGCTAATGAAGTCAGTTTTTACGTGGTAATTTTTAACGCGAAATACAAATATCCCAATTTACATTATCTTTATTTATTAACAAAAAATTGTTTTTAAATTTAGAATCATGACTTGTTCGCCGATATTTTTTCCGATACATTTGTCAACCGGTAGATTTCTTTGTCGACAAATTGAGCGTTAGAGATTTTATCGTTAGTATCGAGAGAGGGAAACAACGTGTCTTGAAAGTTTTGGTACAAAATTTAATAACTTTAAATTAAATAAAAAACGAAATAATATTAACTTGCCCTTCATAATAAAAGTTTGTTTACATTATTTGCTATAAGTTGACGGTTACTTCATTAAAAAGTATTGGTGGAATACGAGCAGGGAATACCATGTCCTAACTTGTCAAAAAAGTGGAAGACTCCACTAGAAAACAATTTAGGATATCAGTGATAAGACCGGCTCGTCGATACGGCAATTCGAAAGGTATCGTATCGTTGGAATCAAAGAGAAAGGCCGACTACTACTTTGATTAACTTTGAAGTAAAAGGAACCAATGATTTTTTTTAACATGATTAAATGTTCATGGCTTATAATATTAAACGTAGCACCAAGTAATCGTATCAATGTTTCGAACTCGTGTAAAACAAACTTCATTTCGTGGTGGAAGGGTAAAAAGTGAAACTTTAAATAATCAGAGTTATATATTATATATAATGACTATCTTTATAAATTGCTCCATTTTATGGCGAGGAGGGGGTGGGGCCGAGAAACGGAGTGAGGGGAGAGGTTAGCCAGACTTGGTACACCGCACATCGTTTGTTCCTAAAAACGATAACCATCCAATCTTGTCTCAGACTCCTCCAACAAAGAATTTTTGGGCTTTACAGTCAGGAAAGATTTAAGCCCAAAATGAGATACAACTAAGATGACAAATCTACGAAAAACTGAGAGAAATTGATATTTGAAGTCCGTGCAGATACATCTACAGAAATAAGCGTCTGCTAGAGGAAAATGAACCATTTCACTTAATTAATGATTAATTTATACTTTATGATAATTAATAAGTATTTGAATAAATGTCATCGTTAAAACAGTCGTATTTTGTAGCGAAGCTTTCAGGACCTAGTTAATAATATTTAAGAATTTACATCAACTAGTAGATGATATACTGTCGAAGATATGGTATTAAGATTAGAAGCAAGTACATAAAGGTTATGATAATGTGAACTTACGTTAAAAAAATAAAAACTGCGTTCAAAGAAAAATAAACAATAATAGGCAAGTGAAGATCTGAAGTATGTCCATTTAATAATGCAAAGAATCATTAATAATTCAAAGGTTTACCAAAACCTAAGTAAAGTCTGTTTATTCCGCTTCGTTAACGACTAACAAATGAATAAAAAAAATAAAGTGCTTTTTGAAGACAAGGCAATGAGACAAACATTTGGTAATTGTTAGACATCAAACTAATTTTCAGAAGCATTAACAATTTTCTTTGGATTTTGTAAATTTTTATCTGTTAAGTGAGAAAATGTATAAAAGGCATACCAAGAAGGAGAACTACTCTACAGGAAATTTATTGGAAACTGAAAGTTATTATATCATCATGTGCTATATTATACAGTACAATCGTGTGCTAATATAACCACACTTTCTTTTTAAATTATCCTTACGGTATACTACAATAAAAACTTTCTGGTACAAAATATTAATTTTCAAATGTACATTTCATAGAGAACTTTCTTAGTCCTACTTTATGACATTCACCGTGAACTGGTCAACGTATTTGTGTATTACTCGGAATGCAGTAGAGGCAAAACGGTATTAGTTACGATGCATCATAATTAAAAAAAATCCCCTGCCAGCTTCTCTCTCCACGAAAGACTGTCAGGCAAGATACCCGTTTCATTTCGAGCGCCTTCTGTTTTACAGTTACTGGATATGAATTTATTATTAAAACAAACAGTTACGAATGTAAATCCAGTTTCCGTTACATTTACGGCTTTAAACGTTCACAATCAAAACGTAATTGTAACCCAGATGTATGTATATATATACACCACGAGTATTATCCTTTGTAGCGTTGCGCGCACCTTAGTGGATGCTTTGGCTTTCCTCTTCTTCGTCGTCTTTTAGTGTTTAGCTCGCGGAGGGAAGAGCAATGGGAAAAATGTAATTACTGCAATTTCTACAACGGCTATCTTGTGCGTCGTTTATCCAAGGATATGCAGGTCTATCTGTGAATGGTTTACAGCTAAAACTGTTAAGAGGAGCGATTATATACAGGAGGTCTGGGTATTGTATTATTTGAAGCTTTTGTATCAGGTAATATTTATGGCGCGGAGGAAAATGATATGTTTGCGTCTATAAATCATGTAATATTATTGTAGCGGGAAATTGAGTACTACATCACCCTATAATTGTTAGCACGCTAGACTAAATTTTTACACACGAACGCAACTTCTCAAACAGAATCAATTTAACTTATGTATGTCTCGTAAATTGAATTTAGTGGTTTTGGTATTGACAATCTAATTAGCTTTTTATTGTTAAACATATTTTGATTCACACGCGCAACAAGAAGATCTAACCTCCTCTTAAATGCCGCAAGATTACTTGCGTTTTCAACACGCAAAGCTTGAAAGCAAACCTGCCTTTACTCAATTCGTTATCTTCGGTGTATGATAATTTTTTCTGAATTTGAACCATTCTGGTAATCATTTTTCAAATTTGAAACCTGTTTATATACAGACCTGTATGTAGGTACTATAAGTTTTTGCACAATTTTCACTGAGTCATATATAACTCATAATCTATTAATTAATTAAACTGCTCGTGTATTTATATACTAACTATATTAATTGGATATAGATTTAGATATGACCACATCAATTTATCCAAGCGGTACGCGTAGCTCCAATCAAATACGCACACATCTTTATACTTATAGAACAAGGGTTCTTCCCATTCCCCAAGCTTACAGTGAGAAGTAACGAACAGATTCAATTATATTCAATATTATTCAGAAAGAATATAACCAGACCTCGTATGTTAACATAAAGAATCTTTTAGTCATGCTCTTTTTTTGTAATTTTAATTAATGGCATCTAATTGGTTCCAGGAGCTATGCTTTAAAAGCGACAGTGTAAAAAACGATGGTGATTATATTGGATTAAATATTGTATCTACAAGAAATAAATGGATTTCATTGTAAATTGATGGATTCATTATTAATATTTATTTGCGTTTTAATAAAAAAAAATACAACAAAAAAAGTAGGATCTGTTTAAATCAGAACGAATGCTATATCAATACGTTTCATTATAAGCAGTATCCTCGATAGAAATTGCAAACACGTAATTTATTAAGAAGAATTTCGAGAATGTAACAATTCATGCCGATTTATTTAATTGGGTAACAATTTTCTCAATTCAACCGACGCCGTAACGGTTGTTTCCGAGTGCATTTTCTAAAATAATCTCTACAATTCCCGATTAAAGTCCAAACATAATTGCGGGTGCGCCTAAGTATTACATAACACTGAATTACTTTAACTACGATCTTGATAAACGCTACAAAGATGACTATAGATAGCAGTAATTGAATCTATCTCTTACAAAGTTAGCTGTAAATCAGGCTTCAGGGGGCAATTGAATTAGGCGTGGAAAACTCTCTACATGAAGTCTGTAATGAATGGTGTGTTAAAATTTTATCTTACCATCTATCTCGAAAGAGCAATTTTGAAATATTTTTCGACAGCAATTGATAATTTAAGATGGAATATCTGGAATATGTTGGGTGTTAGATTACAAACGCGTTTCTAAGAGTAATTAAATCTTATCCCCAATTAGTTGGATAAAATAATATTTAAAATTGGTTGACCTTATAAGATATCTGTAAATTTTTATCAGTGAGAAGATATCAATGTAGGTTTATTTGTAAAATGTTACTGTATGGTAGCGGTTAAAAAAATATATTATAAAAGTAGCAAATTAAAATGAACATGATGTGACTTCTTTAACTCTTTTCAATAGCACACTCTCTTTGATATTTTACCAATCAGACATTACATCAAGACTTCTTAATTCGAACAGACGTCTTATTTATCTAAAGAAGAAAATGGACAATAGCTTTAAAACTTACATTTTAGCTTATACTAAATTATGTAACGACTAACAATAATGAACTGTCAGCTGTCATGAAATGGAATATTTCTGTCCAAATAGGACTTAACGGTGTGCACAAACATAATTTATGTCAAATGGAAATAAAAAAATAATTAAGAAGAATCTTACAAGATAAGTGAGCTCAAAATAATGATATACTCTATGTTTGAAAATATGACAGATACCATGAAGTTGGTCATTCCATATTGCTAGTTTGCTTATAACCTGAAAGAATCTTAAGAACCCAAAACTTATATTTTGAGTTCTTAATACGTTGGTTGATCGGATAGTGAAATGCCAGTCCTCGCAGGTGAAGAAGTACCAACCCTGCACACCATTTAGAACATATATATAAGCTTCAACTATGAATAGAAACTAATTCAAATACTGTGCCGAAGGTAAAAATTTCTTTTTTGTAAGTTGGGAATATAATTATTATTGTGTTTATAAATGCACATGGTCTAGTAATTCTAGACAATCTTAAGAAGACAACACAGTTGACTGGAAACAAAATCTCTCTGGTAGTTTTCACTTATACGAATTGATTAAAGGTCTATTTTCACTCCTAGCGAGCACATCTTATACTAACATCGGCTGTCATTACAAATAAATTGGATAACAGAGGGAGCTAATAGTACCAGTTGTCGATCATACTGCGAGATGAAAGACAGCAATATACAAAATGATATAGCAAGATCGTGACATAGAGACATGTCGTGAAAGGGGTATAAGCACGTAGAAAGGAATATAAAGTAAATTCGAATTGCAGTAATTGCGGCGATGATGTGCCCCTCTTTTAGAAAGGTGCCAAACTTTTGGAAAGTCTACAGTTATCTGTTTTACTACCGAATACGTTTCTTGCAATACTCTTTTTTATTTAGCATTATATTTCTTTTTATAATGTACACCATGCTTATTCCCGTTCATATTTAGTGGACGAATAAGTTTATAACTCTTGAAGTACTTTACTTTAAAAAATAAAAAAAAAATCTTTTTTATTAAACACGTAATTTCTGTCACTTACTATTCGTCCACCAATTTATAATTAAATGTTAATATTCCAGTAATAATTTCTTGTTTATAATCATTCTTCACAAAAATTATTGCAAGTAAAAATAACGCAATTTCAAATTTCCCACCAACAACTGATAATAGCCCCTTAATTTTATAAAAAATATATAGCTTCTTAGACATCTCCCATTTTAAAATCATCACATGTTTTTTTTTATAACGAGATGCTGCTTATCTGGACCATCAAGTATAAAATTTTACACGCTTAAAATTAAAAAGGACTACAAATAACTACAGACAGAAATTAAGTGCTGCCCTCTAGCGGACAAAACCAGGACTTAGATTAGCAAGTATTGTGGGTAATACAATAGCATTACACTACAGAAATGACACGGCGTTTCACTGGTCAGGTTCTTTTAACTAATTTATCTAAATGAATTTAATGAATACAGTTGTATTTCCTAATGCAATTTATGATCTCATACAGAATCAGCAAAATCTTTTACGTGGTGCTTGCGAAACGCAACAGATATCTTGTTTTAAAACTTTCGACTTTTTTTCTAAAACACATTTATATAATATGCTACATCTAGAGTAGTAGTAGTAGTAGTAGTACTATTTCATAAATTTGCATAAACTCAAGATATATTCACGAAACGGAATTCACCTAATTAGTGTCTAATTAACAGCTCATTAACTTTTAATAAGTCTACATTACATTATGGCAACTGATAAAACTATTTATAGAATATAGTAAGCTTGGTTTACAATTAGAAACATTTGGCGTATTTAAAAGTTTGAGAGTAAGTCGAAATATGTATTTATATCTCGCAAAAGATAACACATCATCTTCCAGGGGTATAAAAATGATAATTATAAATACAGTATAAAGTACTTATTAACGACATGATATATGAGGGAGGCATAAAAAAACCATATAAAAGTCTACCTTATCTTTTCTTTCTGCTAATATTTCTGAATTTAATGATCTCATACAGTACTCCCCAAATTAAGATCATAAATTAAAGAATGCATTCCCTTAAAATAAACATTTATTATTACAACGGCAGCTAAAAGTTATATTATCTCAAATTACTTTTTCTTTGAAGAGAAATAATTCCTTTATAGCGTTTTCATTGATAATCAAAGCTAAAAAGATACGAAGGAGAACCAGTTAAGTAACATCCCTTTCTCTGAAATTCCATGATGATATCTTTTGATATTTATGTATAACTTAATCTTGCACAGTTAAGAATTACGCACTTCCAGTTGGTAACAAGCTATGAAATTCGATAAAATGCATAAGTATAAATTTAAAGCAGTGTGTCCAACATTTTTGTGATGTCCCTGCAGATTTTGATTGTTATAAAAATATTTGAAATGCGTTGTGTAGCTGATAAGTGGGTGGAAGTTTACAAAGTATGGTGATTTAGCTCCTTCATGTGTAGCTATATGTTTTAGTCTTGTATATCATACAGAGCTGTGTTTAGTTGAAAATGATAAACTTTGTCTTTTGTTAATAATTATCTTGAGTTTGTTAATGATCAACCCATCTTCGGCTTCTATGGCGGATTCTTTGCCTTTTTTGCGTAGAACATTATGGTAGGGAGTCGAATTACCGTTGTGTAATCGTATGTAAATTATGAATAGCAGAGACCCAAGAATCAGAATTCCATGCTTTATATTCACTTTTGAAGATTGGTGTCCATTCCACTCATGGTCAAGTTTCTCAATAAGAAGGTTGTGGTTAAGAGTATTGAATTCTATGCTCAGATCCAACATGTTTGTTTCTGCATATTCACGAGTATCAACAGGAATTTTGATGTTGATCATCTTTCTCAGTACCCATGTTATTTTGATGTAAGGTAACTTTTACTTTCCTAGTATCTAGTAAATCGCAATGCAATTATATCTGTCGGAATATTTGTTAATTTGGTAGTTTAGATATTGTATACATCATATGTACATGTTTGTTTATTTTTAAATTTAATACTATTTGCTCTATTTTATAAAATAAAGGAGGGGAGAGATGTAATCCCGTACTATTTTCTAACGTATTTCCATCCAGCAGTCGGTTGTGCAGACTCCTATATTATCAAATACCACATTTAGTGACAATTCCCATGTATTATAATATAGGAAAATCACTTAGAAGCCACCGCAGTGGTCAATTCACCTGCGTTAACTTCAACCCATTAGCCCCCAAACCTTGCAGAATTATTGCTACTTAGTTGAAACTATTTGTTCCAGATTGTGATCATTTTTACTGTTTTGTTTTTTTTGTCTGCCTTCTACAATTATTTTGTTTGTTTAGCTAACGCTTACTTTCATTTTTTATACTTTTGTCGAGTACATATATGCAAGTTATATTGTTGGTCGTTCAGTAATAACTGTTACAACCTTCTATCCACCTTATGTTAGCTTTAAACAATGAAATACATGCCAGAATTAATTAAATTATATTAATCTTTCTAGCATGTTAATAAGTACTCCTAAATTGAGTGAAAATGTCATATATCTCAAAAAAATATATTATTATGAACCTCAGTACATTAAATTCTTCCGTTAGTTTTATTGTACGTCATATATCCGATCGCGTAAAATCTAAAATAATATCGCATTCATATACAACGTCTAACAATAGATCGAGTCATTCAATTCGATTCCTAAATACGTACGCATTAACCGCCGTAAATAACTGTATATGAATTCGATTTAAGACCGAGAATCAAGATATCCTTGACGCGGAAACAAAAACTATCGGCGCGAAACAATTGCTTTCCTTTAGCGGCAGCGAAGGTGTCTACGATCTCCACCCATAAAGCGTTACGCTGGAACGTTGTTTGAGCGTTGTGGAAGTCGTAAGAGTACGCAAGCGATGCTTAGCTTATACGCTGTCCGAAAGAAAGAAAGTTACCGCATAAGGCGTCGTTGTCAGCCCGCAAGTGAATAAAATGGAGTGTTATGACCTAGTTGTCGTAGGCATTGCTTTGTCATGATCTGGAAACGCATATGTCGATATATAGAGTAAAAGTATTTTTAAAAGTTGTTATATCTTTGTACATCTGTTGTTCTTGGATGTTAGAATGGAATGTAGTATAAGTTTGCTGTTTCAATGAAACAGCTGTTATCTATTAGATTCTAGTTCCACGTTTACGGAGGTACAGTGTTAATAAATGACTTAATTGAAATATTTGCGTATATAATAAGATAGTTGTATTTGTCATTTCAAACTAAGATTTAAACTTGACGTTTATAATAAATAAACAATGTAAACCATATAGAGAGTTTAGGAAAAAAGAATTCTGTACTGCAAAAAGAATCCAAGACTTATTAATACATCAGAGATCATAGATGCGATAAGCATAGAAAGGGATGCATGCTAATAAAATAGCCAAGAAAGATTTTTGCAAAGAAATGTTCATTGTCTTATTCTGTCTTTATATTCAGTCAGCCTTCTTTGGATTCGTTCCTAGTTTGCTGAATACATTGGTCCAGATAGTTAACTTATAGCTTGTTTTTAATAAATATCTTTCCTATTACTGTTTCGCACATGTTGTTAACAAAAAAGGCTATACCTAACTAGATGTTGTGTGAGACTGTATGATTCCCATATTTTCTTCTTGATTTATGTTGTAGACTCTCATTTCCAGTTCTATTTGTTGTTCTCATTAATTGTAAACGTTTTGTGCTGCCTTCAAAACTTGCGATTGTGATTTATTTCGATAATGCCACCTTTTGTATTAAAAATAAGTGCGTTAAGCAACTAAACAATTGATGTTTCTCTTAAATTACTTATACAAAACTGGTGAAAGCAAATTTAAAACTTTGTACACCTGCATCACTTACATACTTCGAAACTGGTTAGATATTTGTTCCATTTTTCTATTGACAATATTTTGTTTATAACATATGTATCCAGATGGAGAATGTACCGACCTCAATGCAAATTCTATTATTAATGTATTTAGTATACGGCTTGAATTGTGGCGGACTACCATATTTAATAGCATATTAAAGATGCAATGAAGATATATTGGCACATATATCTTCATTATCTCGTTTAACACTTCTCTTAAACATGAATACAGACGATAGTAAATGGAAAGTTGTTAATCTAGGGTTTTTACGACAGGAAAAATGACATTAATGAAGACGGGAAATAGGGTAATATGGAATTAATATACAAATTGGCGAAAATTTTTGAGCCTAACGGACTTTTATTACCAAGAATAACAATATAAAATGATAAGAAATATTATTTATGTAATAACATCAATTAGTGGGCTTTGTAAATGATCTTATAATTGTAACGAAGAACATTCAAAAAATAATGGAAAACATTGACAAGAGGAGCATAAATGTTAAGGTTGGAAGTAAGTGGACATAAAACCAAATATATGATTTTAAGATATAAGAGTAAAAATAAAACCCAGCGACAATTAAAAGTAGAATATTGGAATGAAAAAGTGTGGAGTTGTTAATGCAGTTCATAAAAGGACATTACAGTAGCAACTATCACGCTGTTGTCGAAGCATTGATATATTAAAAAGTAGAAAAAATCTTATGGTGGAAATGGAAGTACTTTCTCCAAACTTTCCACAGGTTTCCACACAGTTTTTTGAGTTTAGAGTTAATTTTTTTTTTTCGCCATTATCATAGTGTCGTTCGCATAGCTATTACTTTTTCTTGTTACATAAAGTGAAGCAAGGCAAGTGTTGCCCAAAAGTTCAATTTTAATCAGTTGAAGCCCCACAATGCTAGTTTTTTCACGTTTTCAGAATTTTTTCCCTCTGTTGTGCCGTTAGCTCGCACGTGATAATGGATAAGTGCATACCCCGATCTTATTTTGCTATCCAATAGAACAATTCCTGAACTGGATCTAACACTCACTTTCTCTCTTTCAATTCAATTCAAATGCAACACTCTGTTGTCTTTGTTTTGTATAGCATTATAGAGTCCTTGTTATTAATCTATTCTTGTTCCACCAAATCTTATTTCTTACAAGACATCAATATGTATTTCTCTCTGTTGCCAATAGTTATCACGTTACAGGTGCTTGTTCTTATTTTGTGTTTTCTTCGCCATTTCTTATATTTTCCCTTTCCTGTTTTCCTTTCAGTAATTTATTTTACGTGTCCTCTATTCATGTCTTTTATACAATTTTATGAGAGGGGGAGTGGTGGTGGTAGTTAGGCGGAAGTAATGATGTTACGTCTTAAAGTTTGCACCCTTTCCTACCCTGTAATCAATATCTTTTGTATTAGCTTGGCTTACTTTTTTATACTTTTTTGGTAATATAATTTCCTTCTACCAATTATTTTAGTGATTTTTACGAACTGTAAAATTTCAAAAAATATTACCAGTGCCCTATAAGGAGAATTTTGAGCTATCCCCCCATCGGTCGTGCATCCCTAAGAAGAAAACCATTAAGATTTTATGAAACCATCAATATTATAGTTGCTTAGCTATCAACAACCGATGAAGATAATGCGCAAGATAGGAGTAAAATTGGCCAAAAGTATTTGCAGAAGATTTAAAATGGAAAGAGAGCAAAGACATAGTATATAAAAGAAACTTATCCACTTTATCTTTAGAAATATGCTTCTAACACAGAAATAAATAATGTTGGGAACTTTAATCATTGGTCCTCCTCGTCCTCCCCCGCTCTTTATATTTTCTTCAAATTAAGCATTTTTTTTAGTTTAAATAACGACAGTTTGTGTGTATCTCAGCACCATTTATATTTCTTAACTATGGTTTCTTTCATAAGTAAATACTTCGAATCGGAAACTTCTGTTTTAAAATACTCGTAAAATGTTTTGTTCACTCAATTGATCTATCTGATCTTGTACACCCAAATTAAATTTAAATTTCAAAAACGTGTCAGCAAATTGTAGTCTGATATATCTGTACTACTAAAGATGATTTAGAAAATACTACGAGTAATAGACACGACTTCCTAATATAATAAAACTAAATCATTTCTGCAACTTCATTGTTAATTAATGCTTGTACAGTAAAATATTTACATTATCATTCGTCCTGGCATTTGCTGCTGCAATATTTTTTTACTAACAACAAGTAAGCCGAGCAAATTCGTGTTTATAGGTGTAACCATTTGTGCCCATAGAAAGTGAAATTTGAAGAAAAATTTGAACGAAATCGTGTATCTAGGTTAACTGTAGGTATATAATAAATTAATGATAATACTGCATGACTCAAACTAGAATTCAAACAATTTAGAAATTAACTGGTTTAATTCAGCTTCTATATAAATAATTTTTCATTTCAGTATTCCCTGCGTCTTATCGCATCAATAACCTCTTGGTCTTGAGTTAACATCAACAACTGTGACCTAGAATATGTCAAGTAATTATTAATGTGAACGCAAGGTGTACCAGAAAATCTGATTGACAGATTTATTAATTAGAGTGACTATGTTCCTTAACATAATATTTCCCATACATATTATAATTAACGAGATAGCTAAACCAATTAATTGTATTGGCACTAATAACAATATGATGAAGAATAAATGTCAACAACAAACTGATTACCTACGTTTAAATTCTGCCTATAATTTTTTTTAGATAAACAAACTTCATGTCAACAGATATTTTTAAACTTTATCGTGTTAACTAGAAATAAATCTGATTGATACTTGCAATTTAAAATATATTAAAACGACTTACCGTTTGTGTATTTATCCATACCCACACGACTAGTGGTAGAATTATTTTCATTTTTGCTGTAAGAGAAAAAAAACTGTAGTTATAGGTTTGGTTCACTGCAATTTAACTTAATTATTATTGTAAAAGTTTAGAAGTTAAAGCCATATTTGTAGAACAGCATTTGCACATTACATTAAACATTAGAACTCGTCTACGCTTATATGATGTTAGAATTCCAACACACCGGAATGCACGAAGACATTTTACACTAAATTTAGTACTTATGCTTCCCTGAAAGCAAAAACAAGATACATGTAGATGTAAAACGAATGTTAAGCATACTGCTAAGTGCAATGTCCACCTACCGGTTTCAGCGTATTTACACATAAAAGAACCAGTTGAGTTTTTAATTTTTGCTTAAAGCAATTACGTGTAATCATTTAGCACAGGTGTATCTAGAATTGCATTCGTTTTAATAGCTTTTTGAGTGACACATGCTAGGAAATATTTTTACTTATTTGATTCCGTTATAAACAAATATATTTTTACGAGCATGTTTTACTAGATGTTTCGAAAATTTAAGATCTTTTCAAGTTAATTATATTTAACTAAAGAATTGAAGTGGGAATCGTGATAATTCACATTGTTCTTGAGGAGAGATCCAGAAGCAAGCACGGAACACCGACCAGCTTTAACGATGCTCATGTAGGTGTATAATTTGAATTTTAGCATAACTGTAATGACAATTTTGCGTTTGTTATGTCTATGGGGCATAATAAGATTACGGTTACAAGTCCTTGCAACTAACAGTTTATTCAATTTTCTACTCTGGTAAAGATACCTACTCCGTAAATGCAGGTGACTAATATATCTTGATAATCTTGTGGAGTTAGGAACAGTTTTTTAACTGTTAGATGTTAATTATTTATTTTACTAACATGACTATATCCGTTTGTTAAGTTCCGTACTATTCAGGAAAAAATGGTTAAATCTAGTCGACGTTTAAACTTCCCTCAGGGGTTTTGTAAAAATGTAAACATTTTCTATTTTACCGCACAATTTAATTAGACAACATTAAAAAGTTATCAGTTTTCAAATCAAAAATTTATGTTTTATATACCTTGTAACAACCAATATTCAAGGAATTTAAATTCATAACAGTAAATAGATGATAGAATCAATTTATGTTTGTTTAAACACGATTAAGATTCATCTAACTGTATAAAGTGAACAAAACCATCTCAATTTACAGTTTAATCTATACAGTCATTACTATCACAGCTAACTGTATTATATTACCAAATTAATCACCACATGTTATTTATTTGTCTGTTACTACGACTATTATCTTGTTTCTTTTAACACATATGTCGCTTCATATAAAACCTTTCTATAACATTTGACCTTTCTGACATCAGCACTAAAAATAAAATCCTTTTACAGCATTGACATTTAACAGAATTCAAACAGTCTTACAACGTGAGATTTCATGGCGTATATTCTATAATTGCAATATAAAATAATGAATGCAGCTCGTTAGTATAGTATAAATAAAAAGCAAAAGTTTTCCTCTTTAATTTACCAGTTTACATTTGTTTGAGACGCTAGCTAAGTTTATAAGTACTATAATTATGGTATGAAATTACGCTTAATGCGTACATGCAACAAAATGGAGCTTATTAAAGGAGGATCTGCAAGCCAAACAGCCGTTTCACCATATTTAAACCAATATCAACTTAATTTGAATTACGATGCGTGTAATTATGTAATTAGAACTACCTAGTGTGATTGTCATTAATTTGTTTACTGAATTTAAACCATTAAAGGCATTTAGTTCAACTCTCATAAATGGACTTCATTTGTTGTAGTTTTCGATGTTACTTTGTATATAAATGGTATAAATAAATAATGTTGTGTAATTTGGTCGTGATTTAGAAGAAAATTAGTGCAATCACTAAGAAAGTTGAATTCATCATGAAGATTTCAACACAATTAGGTAATTCCTTTAATAGTACCAAGAAGCATCTAGTATTATTTCGTTTATCTTTATAAAGATTTTATTTTGCATCCGTTCATTAACCATGAAAATACTTTTAAAATAGCTGTAATTAGTTAAAAAGTTTTCCTCTAATTGTTCTAATATTGTTAAGTATTAAAGGTTACTATTACTATCCTATGAAAAAAACCTATTTATTTGAATGTACACAAATTTAAATTTTGAATTTCGTTAGCATTTTTATATAAATGTGGAGTAAATTATGAACACCTCTCTCGTATTTTCATTTTCACAATTTTAATGGAAACATTTAAAATTTATTTACATTTATTTTAGAATTATTATTGTTTCTGTAACATCTGCATCTAACTTCATGAATATATGTAGATATTCAACTTTGAAAACATAAGACTGTAAAAACATTTACTACTTAACATAAGAGTTAAATTTAAGGAAATAAGCGAAAACAGTGGAAAGAAATGATCAGTTAATGATTTTAAAGCTCTTTCAATAATGGATACCTATAGAAAAACAATTAACTCCTAGAACAGTAAAATTTAAAAGAAACAAAAGAAATTATAACAAAATATAAAAACGGTAAATGCCCTGGAGAAAATGACCTATCGGCAGATCTAATAAATGAACTTGGTGAAAACCCGCACCAAGAAATAGACTATTTGATTGAAAGTTTAAACGAACGAAGAGATACCAAAGAATTTTATACAGATAGATGTTTATATGATTGGATTAATATACCTGAGTTGTTTTAAACAATATGCAACACGATACAAGCGTAAATAATTGCGCAAATGAAACAGGATGACACTATCCCTAACTTCAAGTTTTCATAATTGTAGGATTTCAGGAACTATCTGAAAGTAGGTACTAACGAATCACTTCCATGAATAACCCTGTATATTGCCATAATATGTATTTGACATTTTAATATTCAGTATTGTCAAGGAATTAGAAAGGACAAACCGTAACGTTAGTCCTTTCAAATGAAAATCGTCCGTCTCAGTGTTTTCGACTTATGTATTTAAGGTAGATCGTATTCAAACAAACACCCTGTACATAATTTGTTTATGTACATGGAATTATTTTTATAAAATTTTTAAAAACAGCACTCTGGTTGCCTATTTGTAATATTAATTTGTACATTATCAATGCTTACTGGTAATTGTAACTATAATGGGTTTCAATACTAACGTAGCGTTGAAATCACCTTCAATAACCTGCAATAACCCGGTAGTCAAATTCTACAGATGCCTACACTAAATTAATTTGATCAATAACTAATTTTAAACAAGAACATAGCGCTTATTTGTTTGTAATATTAATTTGTACATTACCAATGCTTATTGAGAATTGTAGCTATAATAGGTTTCAATACTAATGTAGCATTGAAGTCACCTTCAATAATCTACAACTACACAAGACAAATTCTACAAATATCAACACTTGAATTAATTTTACCCAAAAACTAAATAAACACTTTTATAATTGTAACTGTTTTGATGCACGAAAACAACTGCAAATATATTATAATCAAAGATGGGATTTATTTAGTTTGCGAATCAGGGGTAGGATGTGACTGGTGTGTTAAGTAGTCGTATTAAAATCTTTCCAGAATAATCAAACTTTATATTGCAGTAAAAATCACATCACTGTACCACAGCTATATAGTAATTTAAAATGCAGCTACCACAAGGTTGTCTGTGTCTTCCATTATTTATTAACAATACACAAATAAATCGTATTATTAAAGATGCAGTTTCATTTATAAGCATATTAACTAATTGTAGACCTAACCTATACTTTGCTGTTAGCTTCTATAGCAAATATCTTTCTTTTTATGCCCTCAACTTAATCTATCTAAGCATACTAGAATATAGATTCCTCTCAATTCTATGCACCCAATTAATACTCAACACAATTGATTATGCTCTGAGTTCAATGTTGAATAAAAAACAATTATGTTCTAACAGGAAAACTGAGGGCATGTAGAAAAGTTTGATTCATGTACGCCAAATTAAAATCTCTTAAAATAAATTAGATAAGATTAGATAAGTCGATGAGTGTATTATTATTCAAGCTCCAACGAATTTGAAAACGCAAATGAACTTTCAATCTAAGTGCAAGCTTGTTGTATAGTAAAATATGATCATGATTTCGTTTGTGTTAAAACGCGTACCTAGGGGAGAGTGGGGCACAGAGAACCACTTAAGAAGGAAAGTGTTGGTATTTGGATATGGTCTATATGATTGGAATCTGCATTCGTAGGATGTGGGAACTACACTCGTATATTATCGTCTGATGTAAACATTTTTAATAAATAGGAACTAGTACCGGTTGTATTTTTAAAGAAATTTTATACTATCAGTCCCCTGTGCCCCATACCACGGGGCACATGGGACCATCAGCTTAACTATATACAAAGAAAATAAGTCATGTTTAAAATGAAAGAAAGTAGCTATATTTAGTCACAAAATACATTTTACTCTTAAATAAACTTAGAAAGTATATGGCAAAAATAACAACTAAATGTTTGCTTGAATAAAAAAAGAATTAAAAGCGAATACTTATTTTCATGAAAAATAGAAACTAGTGTTGTCACAATTTACGCATACGAACTTATCGTCATTTTCTGATGTAGCTGCATATCGTGGACCTAGTGGTGACATTCTTGGCACTGAATCCATCTATGAGGCACAGAGGACCACATGTCGGTCCCCTCTGCCCCAAATGTACATTTCCAACTGTTAAATAAGTTTTTATAGGTTAGTTGATTCAGAATTCTAAATTATTATGATCTTTTGAAACCTTATGAATAGCAGATTTAAATGCCTGCAGTGAATAAACACAAATTAAATACCATCAATCGTCTTAGGGGATATAATAACAAGAAAATATTACAAGGCTTAGCTTATAAAACAGTTTTTTTCGCATTGTAACTGCAAGCGCTGGTTTAACCTACAAATCTGACTGCAGCACCATAAAATGATGTGGTAGGTACAGTATAGAGAAGTATCAAACAGCTGGCAGCAATTACACCAAAAATATCTAGGAAGTCATCTGTGCCCCTGCGGTTCTGTGTGGCCCCAATCTCCCCTACATATGTGCATCAAATACAGAGCAAGTCAAAACGTGCCTGAAAAACTTGTAAGCTCGAACTCATTATCTTGCACGAACTTGTGCACGCTTACTGACTTGTCATGTTTTTCTAATTTCTATTAATAATTTTATCTAATACGTTGTTGCCAATCGTTTATTCAAAGAATTAATACTCATTTTGCAATTGCTAATATCAAATATACTACTTACATCTGCGATCACCGCTATAACGGTACTAGCATTAAGAAGAATTTATATGATAGCTCCTGCATCTATCGCATACTAACGAACGTTAAATAAAGCAATAAAATTATGAGATTTAAATATTTGCGTCTTATGATTTATGAAGCTAAAATATACTAAACAAACTACATTCAATTTGAATATTAAATACCTTCTCATATTTCGAGGTAAATAGATTTCTTAGAACTTACACAAGTGTGAAGTCTTTATCCGAATAATTTAGGCTAAAAAACAGTTACAGGTACTAATATTAGTCCCGAAATTAAACTGGAATAACTGATGACAATAATTGTCTGAATTATTCATATACTAACGAAAGGTCCATGCAATTAGTAGGTACTATAATCTGCATTAGAACTATCTACCTCATCAAAAAAAAATTTTTTAGTCATCGGAGTGCAACCGTA
Source organism: Holotrichia oblita (assembly GCA_023690525.1). Lineage (NCBI taxonomy): Eukaryota > Metazoa > Arthropoda > Insecta > Coleoptera > Scarabaeidae > Holotrichia > Holotrichia oblita. Next base: position 37,447,421 of record CM043019.1, on the reverse strand, counting down.
TAATTTGTCACGGACATAAATTCATCGTTATATTAGGATTATCTCTTGTTGGAATAACGGTAACTTCTTTCGATTCGAAAGAAAGACAGCGAAATGTATTCGCTCGTCTGAATTTGGTTCAAAGATCTAATTCGACATCTGAGCTCATTAACAATGCCATGAATGGCTAAGAAATGTCGGTACGAATCTCGTTTATCAATCTACACTGGTTCTACGCTATTTTACGAGACCAAGAAGAGCTAACGTTCCGATCTTGACTGCATAATGTCGTAATCTTTGTAGTTCATGTTTGTGTTTAGAGGAAGAGTTTACAATAAAAGAAGAACGAGATGAATGATCGCGATTTTGTCAACTGAATATGGGAAAGTTAATTAGACAGGTGAGAAGAGTAATTTAGAATCTGTGAGCAGAATTCGGCATGAATAGCCAGCATAGACAAGATATTATGAATTATATTATCACTACAATAAAAGGGAATGCATGTCCGTCGTATTAAATATTATGATACTTCTTTTTTGTGTAAATGCCGCAGTTGTAATTACCGGCGGTATGTTAAATTATCAAGTAAATGAACAAAAAAGTTATTTCGAAATTACCTACCTACAAGAGGAAAGACAAGCTATTCGAATCCGCACCTAATAATAGCATTTAATATCCGCAATGTAGGTTTTAGATGAAACGCAAATCGAACGGAATCTTCATCTGCATTCGTAAATTGCACTTTCAGTTTCGCTAATGCGTGAATGAGATAGAAAATGTTGAAATTGATGGTACAATAACGGATATATTACTTTACTTCTATGATTACATTCATCAAGACGCTTTATTATAAACATCTTTCATAATTATATCGTGTTTTATCTTCAGTTGAGAATTTTAACATCCTTTCCATATGTAAGAGCTTCTATAATGGCAAGGTTAATTTGTGTGGTATTGAAATAAATCTAAGATAATTAAAGGTTATATTCAGAATTGAGATATTTGTATAAATATGTTTTTTTTTCTTGATACTTAAAGAATGGAAAATGTCTATTGTTGAGAAGCCATCATAGATCGTAGATGCGTTAAACTGACGACTACATACCTTTCCATCCTAGAATACTGAACTGCGTGAGTCTTTGAAGCCTATTGTCACAAATAATTAAACTCAAATAATAATTACCCTAGTGATAAAAACATTTTGGGAAACAGCAACTGTGGATACTCATCAGTCAACTCTAATTAACACATTTCTAAATTACAATTATAATATTAGAAATCCACAGATTTCTAATATTAAATAAAACTTTCGTTTTTCAATTAGACACATTTCAAAAAATATATTACACAAATGATACAATTTTCGAGCATTCGAATAGCCAAATTTAAATGCAAATTCTCACTCTACCCATGTATCAATTTATATAAAAAATAATCTAAACGAAAGGCTGTTCCGTATTTAGGTTAACATCACTAGATTCTCAGATCTACTCTCTCCACTTATTGCATAATTATATGCATAATATATTAGTGCAAAACAGAATAATGCGACAGTAACGGTATTACAATTAAGATAACTGTTACGCTGCAAGCTGTCTTATAGAACTCGCTGGTTTTATTTCGAGAAAGAGTAAACCGTTTTTTTTTAACAACTTTCATTGCTTGTTTACAACATAAGTAATAAATTATATGTAATTTTTTCTTATTATTTTAAAATATGTTCAGTAAATTGATTATGTATGCTGCGTTGCCATCTTGAAGCTATTATAGTTTTCGATTTATTTTTATAAAAACAACAACCTGGCAAACCAGCTGGCATCACATTTTCATCACCTTTGACATCTACAATACCGTAAGACTATAATGTGGATATGACATAACGGTCTTGGTGATTCAGTTGGAAAACATATGTAATTAAAATGTGACTGAAAGGTACTATTACAAAAATGTAGAACAATTTAAATTATATTATTATTATATCCAGAAAAATCCAGATGGTTACCCAATATTTAACCAATAATAAGAAATGAATATTTATAATCGATGACAAACATGTTATTAGTGAATATGGTTAACCCTGACCTTATAGTTTAAATAAGTCTCTACAATGGCGATTATTTATTACTGGGCGTGGAAAAAATCTAATTTATTACACCTACATGAATTTAACTGTAGTTGTTACTACATATGACCAATTTACTACTAGTGTGTTGTAATAAGTTTGAAGTCATCTTACTAATAAAATAAATTTTTTAACCAAACTGCAATTTTATATTTTACCTACACATTTAACTCAGACGCAAATGTTATACATTGGTTGGTTGAAAAAGTTTAACCAAATTTAACCTTTGTGATCTGTATTCTATCGTAATTTTTAATTTGGGCAATTTATCTTCATTTAGAATGCGTGCTACCGACGTTTTGACATCTGAAAAGCAATAATTCCAATGATTTTTGAACTCTCGTAACTTTAACGTTTTATAAGTTGATTTACTATCTTCATTAAACATGATTCAGAACACTTTCTAATATGTGTTCAGTTTTACCACTTTTAATTTCAAGAATCCCTTAATGTCATAATCCTTCTTGATTCTGTTTATCATCTGAATGCGTCTTTGTGTTTATATTCCAACTCTAGTCAGTAATTTGCCAAGGCATTCTCCAAACTTGAGCTCCTTTCAATGTTTCTTTTTCTGGTACTACATAATAAAATGTCAGCAAATCAAGCATGCCGGTGCTTGTAGATTTCAACATGTTTTCTCCCAAATGTTTTTCTGGAGCTTGCTGTCCAAACTGAAGCCAATATAATGCTCGTGATGATTTTCATCTTTCTTTTTCCTTTTATATCGGCAGGTTTACCACCAAAGACATCTCGGCCAAAAGAGTTACTCTGCCCCCATGACGTCCACAATCTAGTCGAGAGTTAATTTGTTTATTTAAGTAAATCCGCCTCTCCCTGTCCGTTGCTGAGTAGTCGGAAAGGAGATGAACTGGAGTTTCGCACAGTTTCAACACAGCGGAGAGTTCATTAGGCCCATGCCTCTTATCTTTATGATAAACGAAATCACTGGCAAGTAAGATCAAACTAATAAAATCAGCTCAACACTAATTCTCCAGGATGTGATAGATAGATTTTGGAAAGATTAGAAAGGAAGGACGCTAAGGCAGGAAGTAAAAAGTTCTAGGCTACTGCTTAGAATTATCTCTTTAGACCAACATGGGAAATACTTTCTCCACCAGGGCTTTTTACGTCTTTGTATTAGTTAACAAATGTTAGCTCTCACCCCACTCAAATTGAGCTAGCGGCACTCTGTGATGAACAAGATCTCAAAGAAAAGGACGTCACGTTACAGATGATGCTGGCTGACAACTCCACCAAAAACTTACTAGCGAATGATTGGAGTAGGTTCCCAAATCAACTAATTAACTCTCGATTTTAGTAGATATGATCTCTTTTGATGTCATCATATCTTCTCATTTTACGGTTTCCGTGACAAATAAACTAAAAACTCTTCTGCTCAAAATATTGCTTTTTCTGTTATCTGTAAATTTATGTTCTTCATCTCATTTCTTTTTTGCTTTCCCTTTTATTGGGTTGTGTCTTCTGTTTTTGTTAATTTCCTTTTTTCTGGCGTGGCTTTCTATTCGTTGTTATGGTTACTGGAAGCAATTAATTTGGATTTACGAATGCAAATATTGTCTGTTGTGGTGATACAAATGATACTGACTCAGTTGTTGGAACAACTTTAACTTGTTTAAACTTTAAACAACATTATTATTTACATTTAAAGTTGTATTTGAATTATTTTTTCATTTAATTCGTCTATAGTAATTGCTTAACCGTCATTTATTTTAGGTGGTGTCAGTGACTAAAAAAAAACGAATGTCACTTTCAATGTAGATATTATTCCGTACTTCCTGTTTTTGCTATAATTTTGCGTTTAATTTTTAGAACAAGGGGGTAATAGTTTCATATGTATCAATGTTTAACGCAGATTTAATTATCCATAATTCTATTCCAACTAGAAGTACCTATTTAAATTTCAAGACTATGTGACGGTAAAACAAATTTTTATCTTAACTCAAACTAATATTACTCTTCGTGTAGTAAGGCGTTTAATTTAAATTATGTGCTAAAAGTTCAACTTCATGCTATTCATATCCTAACATTTCTTCATTCTTGAAAACGCATTCTTAAGCATCGTTTTCCTAATATCTTCACAGGCATGAAATGCCTTCGTACATTCTCCTCCTCTTCCCTTTCACATACCCTCGTATTAATTAATTTAGTTTTGTAACTTGCGCATATTATTTCGCCTAGCAGTAAGTGTATTTCATATCCGCCGTAATTATAAGTTTAAGTCATAGTACCAGCTAACGTCATTTCTGTATAGCGTATACGTCGGAATTTGAAACTGAAGGTACTAGGAATAATTCTTTGGTTGCACGAGACGTTTACCACTTTATACCTCCCATAGTGCCGGTAAAGTACAACGATTATAAAATTAAAATGCCGCATCCGTAAAAAGATATGCTGGAAGTGTGAGATCTTTGTGAGTCAAGTTTCAGGTTATGTTATAAAAGGCAAAAGCATATTAATTAGTAGTCGTGTACACTATACACTGTGATACTTGACCTGTATTTTTACGTAAATGTTGATGAATAATTTGCATAAGTAGTTTCTTGGAAAGTTTTAAAGGTGGAAATAAACTAGAAATAAAACAAATTTATCACAAACCAGAAGAATGTTAATCGCTTCCTTTTGAAATTAATTTATTATATTAAATTGTTCATTATAGTTCAACCCTCGTATCTTCCAAATTACTATAGTATAACATTATACACGTATGCATACCTTAGACCAAAAAAACTTTCACTTCGTTAGCGACTCAAGGCTGTCGGCTTATTCATGCTGACCGAAACCTACTTCGATTAACACTATCCCCTATATACATATGTCAACGAAATATTGTGTTTCTGATAATATAAGTAAGTTTGCGTGTAACTCTCGATTGTATTATGTTAAAAAAAGGAAAATATACATAAAAGACTGTATAAATTTCCACATCTATCTAATTGAAATAAGTATCAGACCTGGAATACCATAAAATCCCGATAGAATGATTAATTGACATCTTTTTTCCACACCCTTGCACTTGGAATGCATTTTAAAATGTATAGGGGAATAAAAATTTTACCTGCCTACCTGTTCGTTTTATAGCTTACGTTTTCGGATAAAGAATATTTTGATGGTGTTGTATTATATGATATAAATCTGATATAGGTAATTCATTCGTAAAATTGTCTCTGTATCAGGCTTCACGAAGCATCTACAAGACTTTTATGCATATGTAGCAAGATTGCAAGTCTTAAAATTAACAAAATAAATATGTAATCAAAATTATTCAAAACGATATTTTTTATACAGGAAAGTAAAAGCTCTAAGCAATACAGCAATCCCAACAATGTAATCTTTAATTCACTCTATTGTTCCCGTACTATCCTTCATAAATAAACTGATGAGCTGGAGCAATAGCCTTAATATATTGCGGTTTTTCAAATATAAGAACGTCAACTTATTGAGGAGACGAGAAAGTACTGGTAAGTGAAAAAGTATTAACGCTAAATTCTCCAACTAAGCTTAGGCAAGATGAAAAGGCCCAGTTATTGATTAAGTTCTTTATTGAAGTGTCAAATTTTCGTTCGTGAATGCGAACTTCTTCAGGACAAACAATTGAACTTTTATACTAAATAAGTAACATTAATCGGTTAATGTTACTTATTTAATACAAACATAGGGCCCTTTGATTTGATTTTGAACGAGAAGTATATAAAGATTTACTTCAGAAATGATTCTGTGCTTTCAATAATAAGTTTGTTTCTTATTTGCTCCTCTGGACAGTCCTGAAATCTCCTTCTGGTGATTCTTGAATTGTTCGTAAAATGCACCAAGTACAATTTATTTAATTCAACCGTTAATAAGTCGTAAGGATTATATACAGCTCCGACAACTAGGTACTAATGATGTTATTTGACGTGCCTTCTATTGACAAACGGTAAATCCACTGGAGTTGTTTTCTAGGGTCAGTTTGTATAGATTGCAATATTTTTTTACAGCAAGCATCAAATAATTATGTTTATCCATTCAACAATATTCAGTTTGTAACAAGTATTTGAACGAAATATACTCCTCTAAATCATATTTCTAATTTTAAAACGAATTTGCATCACACTAGGCGCCAACATATGTAATAATTATTAGTAAGTATACTTCAAATTTTTTATTTCTTCTTATATTGATTAATTTCACTGCTCGCGAGAATAAACTTCTTGCTTTTTTATCACATTTTAAACAAATACCTATGCAAGAAATTACTAACCATCTAATCATGTTCTCTATTAAAGTAAAACGTGACGCCCAGTCAATTAATCAATCAAACCGTTCCAAAACAAGGCATCTACACTTTCTCTCGCGATACGCAAGACATTTTTACATTCAAGATTTTGAAACGAGTCCCTGCCTTAGAGTAGTGGTGTATCATAGCTTGTCGACACTTTTATAAGAAAGCGGCGGGTAAAATGCCGTAATCAAAGCTTCTACTCACGTGCCAGCGCGGATATAATATCCGGTGGTGACTTGTTATAGGTTTTTTACATTCACTAGCAGATTAAATTAAATATAGATATGCATATTGAAATCGTGCTGCTGCTGATAAACATCATGCGTGAGAGGATTTAGATAGTTGTTCTTTCTTCTTAATCCCTGCTTTAAAAATATTGTGTTGTTATTTAAAGAAAAAGCGGGATTTCTATCTGATTCATATCCTTCTAAATGTAAATACTACATACATAACTGTTTTATTTACAAAATCCTAAAAAAAAAGTTTATAACGTTAAATTCAGATTCTTTATTTTTAAGAACTTCTGGCCTCTACTTTTAAAACAAGTTTATGGTCACACGCTCCCAGAAGGATCTAGAGACTAAATCAGAACTGACACTGAGGATGTAGTTAATAAACTAATTACTAGTGTGGCTAACTTATTATTAGAAGTTATTAGGGAACGGTAGCAGAGGTGATTCCCATTGATGGATGAAGCATATAAGATGTACATTGAACTAGTATTAACTTAACTGTAACTTTTTTTGCATATTGCGAGGTGTTCAAATCTACATTCAGTAAAGCAATTATTTTTAATTATTGGACCACTATCAAAGCCAGTATTTTAATTATACATTCACGTATATTTGAATCTGTTTGGTAATTTCTTCTTATAAACATGTTTTTTTGTTCTTCTAAGTACATTTTGGAAAAACTTCCAGAAATATCCTCTATTTTATGGGCGTATTCGCAGAACCGTTACTATTTTTGAACTTTACCTCTTTCTAAAGTAATCCATTATATTAATCATACAATTCAAGTTTCCTCGTATCATGCAATTAAATGTACATGTGCTAATTCATCAGAATGCGACGCAATTAAAATATTTAAAATATTTCTACTTAATTTATACTCATATTTTAACTGTAAACAGACAAAAGAATAAGATACTAAAATATTTAAATAAAACTGTAATAAAAGACCAAATTTGGTACATATAATCAACGCGTTAAGTACAAAGTACAAACGTAAATTTATTTTATGGGATATACGTGTAGATAGGAAGACCAAAACATTATGCACCGACAAGGAAGGAAAGTAAAACAACACATGTTACGAAACGATTACGAAAAGGTATGATAGCCGCCGAAAATTTTCAGTTAACCGGCCTTGTAGTTTATTTTGAGCTAGCTGAGGCCCCAAATTAACTGTATCTCGTCAATTATAGGTATAATGAACCTTTCCTGAAACAGGCGGTTTGTAATTTGAATTCCCGCCTGAGGCGACTGCTGGATTTATTAGGTAAAACGACCTCTGCCTTCTTGTATGTTGTAAGTATGTATAGTATTATACGTATTCGTGTTCTTACATTCTTTTCTAGATTTAAAAAAAATGTAAGCTCTTTACGGACGCGCATTTGTAACAGAGGTGCAATTATCTAATTAAGTTTAAGCATGCGATTTATTATTGTTATTAAGAATGCTATAAATATACAATATATATGTATACTATATATAATAAATAGTGTTATTTTCTGTTCGGCTGAAAAGTAGAATGTTAATGTAGTAATTTTTTTATATATTTAGTTTTTTATGAATACCTTTAGCTCTTTTTGCACAATCATTTGTCTTTTGGTAACTCTGCTAATTTCATTGCCGTTCAGAACAACAATAGACAGGATTTGGATAGATATCCAACAGTGCTGCCAAATTTTCTGTAAAAATATAAAAATCTTATATCTATTGCTATTCGTTAAAGAATTATGGAGATAATCTGGTTGAATGATGATTAACACATTTTTTAATGTATAGTGGGGTCATTTCTTAAATGGAGCAGTTGCCAAAAGTGGGTGGAATGAAAAACATGACGTATTGGGCTTTTGGTTGGCTCTTTTCAGCAAAAAAATTTTTAGTTCCTTACATGGTGTAAAAACATACACCAAACATTAGCAGATGTTTAAAAATTTAGTTATATGTATATATATATATAATCTGTTACCTTTCTACCCTAAGGTGTAAGGTATTTACAATAGTACTGATTACAATTAGCAAGTTATAAGTTTAAGGTGAGTGTACAAATTTTGCCCATTCTTTCCTGTTCTTTGTCATTCTTATCGCTTCAGTCCAATTCTTGTTTCGTTTCTTCAGTATTGAGGCCACCTCATCATTCCAGGTCTTCCCCTTCCCCTTTTATTCTATATTTTTGCCTCCCATATCTGTTTCACTTGTCTTGTTTGTTGCATTCGATTAACTAGTCCGAACCATTTCAATTGATTTCTTTCTATTAGCTATTACTGGCATTCAATTCGTCTCTTATCTTCTTTCGTTTCTTATCTTGTCTTTTCGTGTAACACCCTTAACTGCTCTTAAAAATTTCATCTCCATCGCCTGCAATCTGCTTTTCTGTGACTGGTTTAATACCCAACTCTCACTTTCATACACCAGGGTTGGTATAAAAATGGTTTTATAGATGGTGATTTTTGTTTTTCTACTTATTTCTCTCTTCCTTATTACAGATCGATTCAAACTATACTAATTGCAGAATTATTTATTCTTCCTATTACTTCATTCTCTATATTCCCTTCTCTATTCATTCATATCCCTAGATATTTATATTCTTCGACCTGTTCTACTTTTTCTTGATTTAATCGAATGTTAAGTTGCTTTTGTACTTTACCTATCATCATAACCTTTGTTTTATTCGTGTTTATCTTTATAAATACGACTAATAAATTCTCTTGTAGGGCTTTTTCTGTAGGTGCACATATCTCTCTATATCATGTCGTCAGCAAAAGCACATCCTGACAAATATATTGGCATTAACTTATTGAAACCTACGTGCCAAGTAAACTTCTGTGTCTTTTCTTCCTATTTTCTCTATTAACTGTTTGAAAATTTAACTAATTAATTTAATTTAATTAACTTATGGGGTAACCGTTGAAGTAAAGATTTTTCCATTATTAATACCTTTAAACGGGTCAATGGCCGCAGTGGTTAAGCGGCTGACTATCGTTGTGAGAGGACGATAGGTGGCGGGGTTCAATTCTCTGGAGGGACGGTGACATTTTTTCAGAGAGTTTAATCCCGGATCGACTTGCCATTCGCTGTTGGGAGCAAAGTGATTAACAGCGCGGCATCATAAAAGGCGATATGATGCTGTCACAAAGCCATTTGAACACAACTTACACACACCAAAACTACACCGCAAGAGTTGCAGTGATAGCCAGACAAGTAATACAGCTTACGGAGTCACTGCAACTAAGCACCCACCACACGTTAAAAAAAAAGAATACAGAGAATTGGAGATGTTATATTTATGGCTCTGTTGCCATATCCGGCAATTGTCTTTTTTTTAATAAATTTGTACAATTGAATGGTAAGCTGTGTAAGAGTCGAACCCAGTAAGTTTCTTATAACTTGTTTGTTTAAGTTATTATTTTGAATAACAGATTCTTTGAATACTTCCGTAATTATTTGAAGTGTTGCCGATGAAATAGAGCACCCCACCCTTCGTAACACGTTCATATTTTTATCTTGGAACTAAGAGATTCTAGAATCACGTTTGACGTTCGACGAAATCTTCTGGTGGAAGGTCAATATATTCTTTAACACCAATTTCTAAGGTCAGATAAGTGGGGATGCTGGTATAAGAGGAAATGACGTTGAAAGAGTTGAGAGTTGAGAGAGAGAGAGAGTAATAAATGATTCTTTGGTGGAATAACTTCATATAAATGTTAAGACTATATAGAATCAATATCTTCCTATTTTTCTATAATATTATTATTTGTGTGTTCAATTTAGAGGTTGGGCGCGTTTTTTAATAATTGCTTGTTCATCGTGTAATAATTGAAACATTTTAGTGCCATAAACCTGTATTGTACAAGACCTGCGACAATGGATTAATTCCAATCCCCATTCCCTCTAGTGGACAAGGTTGAAAGTAGCACTGCTGGGTGTCAAACAACCCAGATCGGTACAGCAGATACCGATCTAGTTTGGACAATTGGATTGTCAGTCTCGCTAGATGTCTTGATCTGCTAAACAGTTTAATGGTGATTGCCTGTGCGGCTTACCATGACGTAATATATTGAACGCGTTGAGAAAAATGCCGCAATATAAAAACGCAAAAAGCTTACAAAGAAGAGAGGGACGAGAATATTTTATTTATGCTTCCTGTATTATAAAAAAACTTGCTAAAGTTCTTTCAAGGTTATTTTCTAATTATGATCCTTACTATCTTTTAGGAAGCAATATTCCTAATCTACAACTTGAGGTACACAATTTATAATTTTAATACACAAAGGATTGCTACTCGCTACTTTGTGGATGTAGAGTGAATAATTTCCTTTATATTGTTAAACTTTAACTAATTCTGATAGAGTATCGAGGTCATAATCATAATCCACTGGTAGAGGCAAAAACTATTGTCACAATTTCCGTTTAAGCCATATTTAATTTTTTTTTATGTGTGGTGGGTGCTTAGTTGCAGTGACTCCGTAAGCTGTATTACTTGTCTGGCTATCACTGCAACTCTTGCGGTGTAGTTTAGTGTGTGTAAGTTGTGTTTAAATGGCTTTGTGACAGCATCATATCGCCTTTTTATGATGCCGCGCTGTTAATCACTTTGCTCCCAACAGCGAATGGCAAGTCGATCCGGGATTAAACTCTCTGAAAAAATGTCACCGTCCCTCCAGAGAATTGAACCCCGGCACCTATTGTCCTCTCACAACAATAGTCAGCCGCCTCACCACTGCGGCCATCGACCCGTTAATAATAAATAAATTTAATAAAAATAATGATAAAAAAGAAGACAGAATTCAATGTCATGAACAACATTTTCTATAGGTTACTTAAAGAGACTTTTTGTATACTGAAGAACAATACACACAGGAAGAACTAGAAACACTAAAAAATTTAATGTTGAACAAATGTAACGACTGTAACAACGTTTGGTCAACGAGGGCTGCAATTCGTAATAGATGGTAGACACAAGACAGTAAGCTTATTATATTATTTGTTTTCCCTAAATCTAAGTATAATTTAAGGTCAAATATTTCTGCATACGTGCATATATGCATTAAAAACTCACAATATTAAGCTATAGACTCTCACTTTTCTGATGGCCGCTTACAGTTATGCTCTTATTGTATATACAAACAAACGAAATCTCGTACAGCCACTTTTAAATCATAACCGCTTATTATGCAGTGACCTTTTCATTTCGCTGTTAGCCTGAGGCAATGTAGCAACGTAATAAATAAAAAAATGTTCCATATATTTGCGTCTGAAAGCGGCGCAATGAAGTTGAACTAATTTAAACACCTTTAATAAATACAACACCATTCTACACATTGTGCGACAGGTTATAACAAGCTCTCTGTATATTTGTATTAAATTTCCTTTTTCACATTTACATGTCCAACAACCAGATCAAATTACCCAATACTCAGCTGTTATTGTTTGTCCAGTTTGTTATACAATGAAAGTTTGTGGAATAATTTTAATACCCATATTGAATTAATATTATGAACGCTGTGGACTTCCATGTAATTCATGGTAAATACTTCATAGATATTCAAATGCTGTTGGTTTAAGTGCATTCCATGGATGTACGTTTACATTGTTCAACGTTCGCGGTCTTTAACTACAGTTTGTGTAAAGAAAAAGTTAACTATTACATCATACAGTACTGCCAACGTATACCACATATATCTTCGAATGCACGCGTCCATCGTCGATACTTTTTCAAGAAGTAGGCCAAGCAAGAAGATAGAAACAATACACACATATCTTTCGTTCTTTATCTATAGATCCCCCTTCTCTCAGACGTTGTCGGCTCAGTTCGGCTTAATATAATGAATACGAACAAGAAAAAATAAATGACGTCGAATGAGTTTGAAACCGAAAGGTTTTTTTTTGTAAATCGTCTCATTTTCTGTGGTATTCGAGTTGGTGGTTATGCTTCTAGACGTTCCCGTTTTGGTTTAGTTGGTTTGATCTTGTTTAAATTCTAGTATTTTTTCTATCACAAATTAAACAAACCCGATTCTTGATGGTAGGTTTTTTTTTTTGAAGGTGACCTCTGTAGATGTAGGTTGCCGATTAAGATGCAACTGCTGCTTTCTAAACGAATCTGCTTCGTTAGAAGACAGAACCGCAAGAATGTGAAGTTACAATATGTTAAATATTGTTTTACTAAGAATTTGTTGTGAATTTGTTTCTTATTCTTAGTGATAGTTGATTGGAAATTACCGATTAAAGCTAGTGACGTGGATACTTTTTTAATTTATATTTCTTAGGAAGTAATTTTTGTTTCAGAATTATTAATCAGTTTATAGTAGTAGTCAGGTAGTCATTTCTTTTTGTTACAGGTGCCAAGATGGAGATGAAATATTAGTTATTATAAAGCGTAGCTAACGATAGCATAGTTGTGTAGCTTCTATTGTAATGAATTTTTTTGTCTTTTAAGATTATAAGGTGTTGATTAAAATGCCAATCATTTAAAAAGAAATATAAGATAGATATTGGTCTATACTAAATTTGTTGTAGGAAAGTATTACAGGCTGTTGACTCTTTATGATATAGCCGTTCTTATTGTTTCTTTTTTTATTCATTCATATTAGCTGAATCATCGATCTAGCAAAATGCATTTAATATTCCTGTACTAATGGATTTTTGAGATATTACAATGTATATTTTATGAGCATCTTTTGTTATTTAGGCTAAAATCTATAAAGTTAGTTTATAGTCGAGCTTAATCAAAATACTTCTTAATAATTTCCTTATTTGCAAACATGATTCAGAGATATATTCTAGATTATAAGCTCTTTTACCCGCGCTAATAACTTGAAGACAACAATATCACTTGTATATTAATGATTGATAGCAAAGCCAATCAAAGCCATAATAAAAGCCTTGCCATTGAAATCCGTTTTGTATCGATTCTTTGAGGTTTTATGGGTAATAGTGCTTTTAGTGTTCAACTACTATAGCAACAGATCTCTAAAGGAACTCCTGTTGTTTTCCCCAAGAAGTTATCACATTTTGACGTATTACTGATTAATTCTTCTATTTATAACTTTAAAAATTGTTGTTTTATTAGAAAATCAATTCTTGTTCGATATCTCATTACAAAACAGGTGGGTTAATTGATCAACATGAGCTCTAAATACCACAAAATAACATAATAAGGAAAAACAATAATTCAATTAAATACACTTTTCCAATTTTTGCGTTCATGATTGAAAGCATCTGGATTATTATCTCGAATCTATCAAAAGACTCCATAATTCTGTTCTAGAATTGCTCTTCAGTATTTATTTCTACAATTTATACTTCTTCTTTCATAAACCCCTAAAATCCTCTAGATTTTACAAGAGCTATTTACTCCCAGATTTTGTTCCCGCCCAATTCTAATTTTGTACACGAAATAAATAATCCTGTTCTAAAAAGAGTTTTTTGGAAATGAAAGAGTTAATATTGGTGACTATTCCTTGCATTCTTGACCTTATTTTTCTGGCTTTTATTTTTGTCTTATTTCCATTATTGGGAAAACAACATTTTTGTTTTCAACAGTACCATGAGTTCTAGTAAACCCCTCTATTAACTTTTGCTTTTTTGCAACAACCATTTTCTCCTAGACGCCTATGCACGTATAAATAAATGATCTATCATTAGGAACCTGTCTTAATGGATATCTTTCTCAACAGTTATGTTAATTTTCAAACGAATTTGATGGTGCTTTGCCATAACATATAATCAAGTGCCTGCATTTTGTGGAAACGTAGAGAACCATTTTTAAAAACAAAATTACAAAAATAATAGAACAAAAACGTAATTACCAATACAAAAAAACTTGAATAAATTATAGCAATATTAATTTGATCGTATTAACTTCGATTATGTATTTGCAATTGTAAGAAATTAAACAAACAATCATTTTTTCCATCATTCCATCCATTTATATCACGTGATACTATCTATTCTAATTTTATCAATGTCAATGTCTCGAGGTAAGTTAAGATATACTAGCAAAAAGATCAGAATCTGTTGACATTAATCAAGACGTAGTATTACATCAGATTCCTACACTTATAACCACAAGAATTAATCTCTCTTATTGTGATCATGACTTTAATAAAACATCTTAGATATGAATACCTTTACAAGTAATAGTATGCTAACCCATTCATATTGCAGGAGAAACCGAAAGCGGTTAAAATAAATATTGACTGATTTATATCGTATCGCTTACAGCTTTTTTAACAACTCTACTTCTGCTTTAATGGTTCGCTTAACTCCCATCGGGCTACGTAACGCCAAATGGAGTTTTAAAATTCGAGTCAAGGTATGTATCGCTTGCGTTAGTATAGAACTTATGTGTACGAACAAATATGTACACAGTGCGTAGAAATCCGGTGCTTTTTCTGTATGTATACATGTGTATGTGACCAGCAGACAGTTATATCAATGAACTTTTCGAAATATGCGTTACAGTGAACATCTAAACGTATAAAATCGAGTCTCGTATAAACGGAGTTGCCGCTTCTTGTTCAAGGACTTTCACTGAAGCATATACTGCAAAGTGATCCATCGTTTATACGCTTGAGGCAACTGCAACCATATTGTGGCGTTGCAAAAGTATACTGTCCGGTTGATATGATAACCGTTTAAATATCAAATTCATTAGAACAGGTTGTACGGGTTAATTTAGAAAGGATTGTCCACGTATTAGAGTGAACATGCCTATATACGCTCCTGAATTATTTTTGGACGTAACGTAATTTATACGCATACTTTTACAGTTTTATAATTTCTATTCTAGAGTTAATCCTGTTCCTTTATTATATATTAATTAATTCAATCAAGATTGCAAATTAAAAAATTGTAAATTATTTCTGAAAATTTACGCAAGACGATATGTTTTCTAAATTGAACAAGATTTTTCATAGTACGAACTTAATTAAGAATTTAAATAGAACGTAAATACATTACCACAATGTTAATTAAGAATTTTGGTCTTGCAGTTAATGGATTCAATATTGATATTGACAGTACGTATCAACTAAATGCTGTGAAGAAATTTTACATTTTCAAAAGTGCTAACTCATAAGTAAACAAAGCGATACTTCTTATTGAACTCCACGCACATTTATCTGAATACTATCATGTAGCATGTTGTGTTTGGACACCTTCTTGACAGCTACATCATAACAGCTATATTTGATATGTGTTTTGTAATCAGAATGGATAAAAAAAAATGAAAAAATATTTAAATATCGAGAAATAAACAAATATATGTTAATCTTTTATATATTTTTATTTATGAGTGTCAATTTTTCTAAATTGCTTTCGAAAACATCGTCTCTTCAAAGAGAATTTACCAGCATCTATTAAGTGATTTTATATACTCCATAGCCAGCTAAGTATCAATGATAATTTTTATTACTTTTTTAGAATTTTAGTTTAATAGTTGCCAAAAACTTTTTAATTATTATGATGCCCAAAAGTTGTAAAGAGGCATCTTCGATTAGTTAGACTTAATGTATCTGGGTGAAACTGGGATTCAGATAAAAAGTTTTGGTTATTGTTTGGCAGAAATAGTTTTGACTACTACAGGAGCTAGAAAGCTTCAGATTTGATATAAAACACTCGATTTTCCTACTAGATTATCAAGTTCTTTATCATTTCAGGCAATGCTTTTCTATTGACTATAAGCAGCAATAAGTCTGGTTTAAGAACCAGACTAATTAGTAGTGATTGGACTGGTTTACACTCAGAAAGTATTTTTAGCTTTAGAAATGTTGTCATAAAGCCAAAGAAGAATTACTATTTTATGAAACCAAACACCAATTTTGTTATCTCCACCAAACAAATATATTTGGACACAAGTTTTCTTCTGTTTTCTTGCGAAACATTTTGGCATGGCTTATATTATATTCAATAATTAAGTGATAGATATATTAGAATCAGCAAAACTAAATGATAAGTAAGTAGACTTAAGCAACCAAACATTAACCGTGATTGATTTGCAAATCAATTAATAAAATTCCATAAATTTTCTAGTCGTATTTTTTGTGTGCATTAGTTATACACGTTGACATAGAAATGCAAATTCAGTGCATTGGTCCATGGGAAATTCTGAAGATAGCCTTATATAGAAGTGCTCATAGAAATATGGCATCAAATGCTTAAATATTGACGGATATTTTTACTTTAATTATTACCAAAGATTTGACCAAACAATTCGACAGGACCTCTGTTTTTCTTTTGCCAGTCTTCAAAGTGGTTTTCTTGAAATTTTGCATTGAGTGCTTTGGTCATTATCGACAAGAGAAAAATTGAAGTCCAATTGCTTCACTCCTAAGCATAGCATCATTTGGTTCAAGAAATTAATCTTTTTTCTTCAGATATGAAATCAACCGGAAGCGTAGTGATTTTGCACATCGCTACCTGTTCTTATATTACTGAATAATTGTTGATTTGACATTTAGTAATTTTCGCCGCTAAAGAGATCTGCAAAATGCCTTATATAAAAAGTTCTTATGAGATATTGCCATTTGTGGGCTAATACGAAATAAGTAAGCAAGTAAGTGTTCGAAGATAATTACGATTTTGTATTTTAGTACATGTTGCAATACTGAAAGCAATTTAACCGCCTTAATACGAGAACATTTTCTATAGTGCTTCCACACATACCTCAAATGAGCTAAATTATATAGCACTGAATGTGTCGATACAGTAATAGACCATACAGAATCAGTATTTTCTGGCGTCGGGCATTATAACTGTTCTCATATGTAATACGTATCGTACATTAGGAGAAGCAAAAGCAAAAATAATCGGACTCAAGAACTAACAACCGCAATGCATCCGAAGAAATTACGGAATCTTTGTCTCTAATGTGTGAAATTAAATTCAGCTTTGTTGTATGTATGTATGCACTAGAGAGAACTACTTGTTCTCCACGTTCGTAATTCGAAAAATCAGGACGGTAATTACTAGAAAACGCGGAACAATAACTGTAATAATGACGCCGATTAATTTCGTTACCGTACGCTGCCGTGTGATGGCGTTACTGTCGTGCGATGACAACTCTGCAACTGACAAAGAGATGCAAATTATATAATGGAATCTTGCGGTTTATATTATGAACAGTTTCCGTTGTTGCAAACGTTCTCTGAGATTAGATTTCATTTCTGTCGACAATTGCGGCCTACCGTTCTGCTTATCTGCAGCTGGGTAGTTACGGGATTCCAACTGAATGAAGTTAGCGAGAAGACGTATCCGTCATAAATGTATTAATCGTCGTGTGTGGCTTATTTCACGGTTATGCTGAACGTTTCCTAGGTTAGGTCATTAACAGTGCATAAATCTATGAGGTGGTCTATGTTATATCATAAAACAGGAAGGTTTGAACATTTAAACCAAGCCGTTTTACTTAATAATAATACAAGTATACATACATAGTTGATATACAATAGGTTATTTGATTATATTTAATAATACCGGATAATTAGCGCAAAATTAAGTTTCCTAATTTTTAATCAATAGTTTGTAATGCACCAGGGCCAGAGGCACCTTCGACAGCGTTATTATAATAGATATCTCCATTAAACTATATAAAATCGGGTTATTATTCGTTGCTGAAATAAACTGGAACACCTTGGGCTGGTACGGAAATGATTAGTCGAAATATATGCAAGAAGTTCGGTCGTGGGATGCAATAACAGCTTCGGGAGCGCCTAATAGAAAAAAAAAACTAAAACCGCATGCGCTATGCTTTATTTGCAAATGATGTTTGAAATAAATCTAACAGCCACCCACATACGGTCTCAATCTATTATTAAATTTTATTGGATATGCTAATATCTCACGAGCTAGTAATTTGTAGCAATTAATAAATTAAATTAATTACTCACTTAAGGCACAACATTTTCCTTAAATATTTTTACGAAGAGTACCCCAACAATTAAACATTGTTCGATAAGAATTCCACATTAAATACTTAACTTGTTGATTCATGCAGTACGCCACACGCTACTCGTAACTGTTACTAACTACATTATGCATAGAAAGTTGTCGATTAGGAGTTGGCAATGTCGCTTCTAAAGTAATAATAATAACTACATGTGCATCAAGTATAAAGCCAGATTCATACAATTCACATCAGGCAAACCAGGAAATGGTTTTAAAGTCAGCATTACTAGTGTCATTAAATACTCTCATGCCGGTGTAAAATCTTACGAACGTGTATCTGTCAACTGGAGAATGTAATGTAATTATCTTCTAATGTAAAAGCAAAAAATAACCATATAAATCTATAATAACAATTTTAAAACGATTGAAAGTT
This sequence comes from Holotrichia oblita, assembly GCA_023690525.1. NCBI lineage: Eukaryota > Metazoa > Arthropoda > Insecta > Coleoptera > Scarabaeidae > Holotrichia > Holotrichia oblita. The sequence continues at coordinate 37,428,492 of CM043019.1, read as the reverse complement.
AGCTCAGCTTAAGATAAAACCATCAAAATTTTTTGATTTATTTAACAGTATTGGGTATCGATTGAAATATAATTACAATAGATATTTTCATCGTGTTCCTTTTGTATATTTCTCATTTGCAAATTAGATACGCAAGCGTAGTAGTAAATAACTTTCTCCGCAAAACGGATTTAAGGTTCTTAGAAAACTTTTAACAGTAAGTAGGTGATTCTGAAATTGACATGTTAACGCTAATTATAGAAATGATTTTACAGACAGATAGAGACGTTCCTCATGAAAGTATAAGAATGATTCCCGTAATAACGATACAAGCTCGTTAAGGAAAGATGAATAGCCGCAAAAACTGATCGAATTGTAAAAACGATGACCTTTTATCTCAGAGAGATGTTTCTGCGAAAAGCGTATTTTAATCGCATACTTCATTAACTTCGACTGCAATTTATCGTCTCTTGTAACTGAAATAGCAACTCTATCAAGACAAACAACGTTTTTCTGCCTGGTTTACTTGATGGTGACTTTGTAAAAAAAAGTGATAAATCAATTGCCGTCACTGTGAGAGTCAACGGATTTTTTTTGATATTAAAAGCCAGTTATTTTCTGTAATTTGATTGTTGCTCCGAACGGGTAGAAATTATTACATGCATGCAGGTATATTGAAGAATGAAAGAAAATGACTTCAATATTAGTCCATTACTCAAGAGAGCCTATTTCTTCCGAAGCATTCACTATGCTCGTTCCAACAATATATTAAAGATGATAATCTATAGATATGTGCTAGGCGTTATAACGTTTTCTTCGCTCTCAGGGCAGTATTAGAATGTGGGTATGAATACGTTCGTCAATGGCCGTTTTATGCAATGCACATCTTGGATATGTGGTGGATGACATTGAACTTAAAATACATGAGTTTAATCTAAATATACAGGATGTTTTAGAACTACACGCTCCACACTGAAGATTGCTCGAAATCTAACATAATCTGCATCTTTACAATCTATGGAAAAATTTACTTGCTATTACGAAGTCATAACTAGATATGTGTACTCAATAAAAAAAAGTCGTGGTGTCCAATATAGCTCCAATATAGTCTAATAAGCTCGTCATCAAATAAAACCATTTTCCAATTCGGTTTAAAAACCATGCAATGATCAGGTAGGTCTTGATAGAGTAAAGTCTACATCTATTTATTGTTTCAGCATTTTTGCTTACTGCAACATTTAATTCTTTTCTAAGAAGCACAAGCACCCATATCAGATGTAACATTGCAAGAATATTTAGTTTTAATCCTTTTGCTTTTCGAAAGACTAGAGACTATTATATCTTTGAAGACTTTTGTAGCAGAATCAAATCAGAATTCAAACTAGCCAATGTTAATAATAGCTCCGGAATAATAGAGCAATGTGACATCCCCAAAATATTTATTATACATTCTTGTGTCGGCAGTGTAATATACAGAGTATCTCAGAATAAATGGACAACCTTCCGAATTCATATACAGACACATCGAAAAAATCATAATTAGAGTAGGCTATGTGAATGGATTGTTACTTTAGCCACTTCCACATGATGACATTTATTCCTTGACATTTAATTTTAAAACGTTTGTGTCAAATATTTCTGAGTTTTTTAAATTACATTAAATTGAAAAAATGGTCGATGGGACGATGGCCGCAGTGGTTAGGCGGCTGACTATTGTTGTGAGACGACGATAGGTGCCGGGGTTCAATTCTCTGGAGGGCCGGTGACATTTTTTCAGAGAGTTTAATCCCGGATCGACTTGCCATTCGCTGTTGGGAGCAAAGTGATTAAGAGCGCGGCATCATAAAATGCGATATGATGCTGTCACAAAGCTATTTCAAACACAACTTACACACACTAAAACTACACCGCAAGAGTTGCAGTGATAGCCAGACAAGTAATACAGCTTACGGAGTCACTGCAACTAAGCACCCACCACACATTAAAAAAAAACAGAGCAGAAAGCTAAAATGATCGAATGCTACTTCCGTCAATCTGTTCTACTTGTCATTAAATGAATTATTTATTTCTGTTTATATTGCGGTATCATTTCGAGGTTACAAACTTTGGTCTATGTGGTAGAGGCTAAAGCAACGATCAAACACATTTACATAGCCTACATTAATTATGTTTTTTTTTCGATGGCACGTCAGAATATATTAAAACAATATGGCAAGTTCCCGTTTTTTTTTCCCTTTAGCTACTCCCTACGGAGCTGAAAATTGGATTTTCTTCAATCACACCAGTTAGGACTCGGTAAAACAAAATTGTTTCAGCACATTTATCTTATTTATTTCTCCAGGGATACTTTTAACACAGTAATACTATTTTTTTACGTTCTGTATTATAACATTACAAAAATACTCTTCTTTCATATGGGTAAAATGAATTATTTACCAGAAAAACTTTGTTTTTGGTTAAAACATGGTTATTATTCAAAAAATCTGTATTCAGGTTTAATATGAAACTCTTCTAACCTTATACATATCTGTTTTATGAGTACTAAAGAATAGCGACAATAGTTTACTTGTCATAGTTGTTCTCGTGTTCCAGAAACAACCCCCACGCTCCGTATTTTTAAAAATTTTAACGTTTTTATTTGTAGCTTTTCCACTTCTCCAAAACGAAAGGGCTCGCGTTTTATATTCAATATCAACGGAACTACCTCCTTCTTGGGGTACACAGTCATGTTCATAATCTTCATCATATCCACTTGTTTGTTCAATGAATTGCAGTTCCTGTGGACCAGCCAAGTCTTCAAATTCTAGCACTACATCTGTTGCAAATACAAAAGATGCTTCTTCTTGAGCTCTGACAATGATCTAGGTATGTTAAAGGCAAATAAATATCTTAAAATTTAAAAAAAGTACGGGGGGAGGAGGGTTGTTTCTGGAACGTAAGAACAGGCAAACTATTGTCGCTATCCTTTAGTACTTATAAAACAGTTATATATTTGTTTTAATTTTTTTTTTGATATGTCTTATAGTTTTGGAGATGTCAAAGCAAATAGCAATTGGCGATTTTGCATCTATGAAAGTTACTGTTGTTCATCACCGATCAAATTCGAACCCCGCACGTTGTATACTACCATACCCATGATCAATCGGTTTTAATAGCAGTTCATAACAATGATATTGATATTATTTTAACGAAATCTATTTCCTGTAGTGCCCCACGATCTTTAGTGTCGCAGTTTTAATTGGTCCTTTGAAATCTATTGAACTGTTGTTCATACAGACATCTACGTATAAATTGGGATTAAATGTAGGTGATCACAAGTTGGAAAAGAGGAAAGAGAAGGAGATGGTTCAGAAGTTAGAAATTTCTGAATTTTTCTGAAGTGTTTCTCTGAATCATTGCCCATTGTTCCTGTTCGTGTATAGACGTCAATGCATCATATCTTCTGACATTTGCTCATTTACTTGTCGTAATCCAGGTTTTTCTTTCTTTTCTAATCATTTTAGTAGCTTTATAATTCTTATCAAAATTTTCGTTTTTTTTAACTACTATATTACAAAACAAAAATAGATAAATAGAGTCACTGCAAGTAAAAGAACCAGTACCTATTAAAAGTAGAAAGCTATCAATGAAATTTCTACAGAGATAAATTGAATTGACATTTACATCTTAATAACAGCCTTGTCTTAACTGTTGCATTTCAAATTAAAATGCTTTCGTCTCGTGCCAATTATTGAAGAATCCTTGGAAAGTGTTAGTAATATTCCAAATGCAACAAAAATTACAATTTAACATCTAAAGGTAACTCAATGCAAGTAAGATTACGACCTTCAACTATACAATGCCAAATATCAAGAAGATATTCTCTTACAAAAACTTATACCTTTTGAATGAGTATTTAACAACTTTATAAAACTAAACATCCATCACTTCAAGGAAAATAAATTCGCGGTATTGTAGAAACTTCTAAGGCGACATTTCTATTCATTTAAACACGGAATCGTATTCGTCCATTTACGACCATCTAGAAGAACGTGCAGCATAAAATAAAACTTAGGCATAATTAACAGTTCATTATGTAGATATCGTAAATACTACGGATAGGAAAAAAAGGACCAAAAGACGAGTCGTGAGGATAGGACGTTCCGTAGAAATCAATTCACCATATATGGCGGATCATTACGCCAACACAAGCTCAAAGAGGTGCCGAAAATTTTGTATAGAATAAAGACTGCTCGCCTTTAAGCGCGACGAAAGTTTTGCAATCACTTCGGCGAGGTCAGCTAGTCCATATCTGTAAGCGAAGACATTTTGCAAAATCGAATACCGTCGACTGCCTACATTAAGTACTGCCTACTATAGACGTAAGTATACGTCATCTTAGCGAAAGACATTTTTAAAGATTTGTTTCTTATTTGTATACAAGTCCGGCCAAACGTAGCTTGAAGTGGAATGCATTTTCTGTAGTTATTTTTATGTATATCTTTAAGGATAAACTATACGGCTGCATAAAGCCGACACAGCTCATCAGTATTCTCTTCAATTTAAAGTTTCCAGAATGTTATAATAGTTCACATAATTATGGCATCATAAATCTATCTATTCGTAAATAAATATAATATGTTTTCAATAGTTTATCATGTGAGATAAGTTTTATTACAAACTATTTCTAACTTAATGGAGTTTTTAACAATGTTAAGGAATTTTTAAGCTGCGGTGTATATATTCATGCTCATTATATATCCTCGCTCTTACATATGGAGTTATTGATAGTTTGTAATAAGTAATTGTTACAGTAAATGGTTAAAGTAAAATACCATTTGCAACGGATTTGTGTATAGAATCGTTTCTAGTGCCTGTCGTCCAATTCCCCGGCTAATGAATAGTCTCAGTAATTGGCAATTGTTTGGCACAGATGAAGTTGAAATAAAAAGCAATGGTTGCGTGAAGAGAAAATTTTTTTGTATTTTTATTTATGCACATTCCTCGAATACTTTGTTTTTATTTCAGATAAAGGTGACATTAATTTTGTGAGACACAGTACTATAGAACTGCAACCGTAAAATAAACTATAATTTAATTTAGCAGACAATGTTCTTAAATTAGCCTTTATCTCATAATGTGAAAGGATATTTTACAGTTTATATATCTCTCATGAGGTGAAAGGATTTTAATTTTTTATGTAATAATCAATCTGCGCGAGAGAACTTGTGAATGCAATTGCAACATTAATGAAACTTGATATTTTATTTGTAGTGTTTTTTAAAGTAATTATATTTCCTAAAAGCATTGTATTGATGATTTTTGGGTCAAGTATAAACTTCTATGTAGAATAAATAAGAGGTATTACCGACTTTGTTTCTGTGTCTTCTTGCAGCACTTATATAATTTGTTCTTTACATAATACTATTTAAAAATGTATTTAAACATAATTCATATATAATTATTACGCTACATTCTTTTAATATGTAAATATTACGACCTGCAAGTACTTATCTTTTTACTTGTAGATCAATTAAACGAGAATAAATTAAAAATCAATTTATTCGAAACACAACACACGGTTTCGTTAAAAGACTTCACTGAAAAGATATCCGGGATTAACAAAACTACAATCTTTAAAGAACAGGTAACTCTGGTTCATTGTAGGGTACTGTAGGGTGTGATTTTTCACAAAAAAAAAAGAAAATGGGAATCATAACTTGTCTCAAGAGAAGAACACAAAATTAGAAAAAAATCTGTGTAGCCATATCTAGTTGTGCATTGGTCATTAACACTCAATAGTAACAACATTTGCCTAGTTGGATGCAAAGTTTGATTTGAACTGGTTTATTGTTTAGTACCTTTTTTATGTGTGGTGGGTGCTTAGTTACAGTGACTCTGTAAGCTGTACAGCTTGTGTGGCTATCACTGCAACTCTCACGGTATAGCTTTATGTGTGTAAATTGTGTTAAAATGGCTTTGTAACAGCACCATATCGCTTTTGATAATGCCGCGCTGTTAATCACTTTTTGTCCCAATAGCGAATGGTAACTCGATCCGGATTTCAACTCTCTGAAAAAGTGTCACCGTCCCTTCTGAGACTTGAAACTCGACTCCTATCGTTCCGCCACAACGATAGTTAGCCGCCTAATCACTGCGGCTATAGATCCGTTTGATAGACAGTTATAAACAGTTTCGCAAAAAAAAGTTTTATGAAATTATAGCATTCCATCAAATTTGTTGACAAAAGGACCGAAGTCGCTTAAAATTATCCTAACAACTGATTGCAGAACATATGGAGACAATGCTCCCTCGTATTTTAAAAATAATTATTTGTGGGTACAGATATTTGCATCGACTTAGAAGCAATGATTCTCAAAGATCTTCACTTGAAGGGTTCTGCCATTGCTAAAGCAGTAACTATATTTTTTTAAGTGAAAACTATGTATTTAAGCAAAAAAAATCAAAACAATTCAGTATCGTGGGATGTAAACGTTGAGCTTCTCTCTGAGGTAAAGACAGTTATACGTTGCCATGCATATTCTTCAGGAAGGAAGCTCATGACCATCGTCAAATTATTTAGCACTAACCACCAATTGAATACATTTCGAATGCATTTACAATAATATTAATTAAACACTGTGTATTTCACCCACAAAACACTTCACTTAAGACCAAGTTGACGTGTTTCAACAATGAAGCTGTAATTATTTTTTAGACCAGAAATGTCTCCATTTGCATTACAAATACATCCTTCTTTTTCATGATAATGTGCGTTAACTAAAGTCCAACATATTTCTTGCGAGTGTGGTTTCTTTAAACTAGACCCCCACCATCCAGTGCAAAGAAGTCACACTTGCAAAGAATGACATTTTGATTTGCTTTTGCCTGACTCTTTTATTTAGAAAGTGAATAAACAATTCATGGTCATATTGACCAACAGAGCAACCAACGACGCAAGTGTGTTCAATTACAGAAAGATTTCACTGAAAAATAAAATTAACAAAACATTTTTTATTTCATTGTTAAAAAACGTTTCTAGTTCCCTCTACTGGTCTATTGGTAAAATATTTTAAAATATATAAAAAGGATTTTGAAGTTAAAAATTTTAAATTTTAGAGATTAAAAATAAAATTATATGAACTAAGTTTAAACCTCGATGTATCTGTGTATAAGTTTTTTTTTTTATTTTTCTGAACAAATTGTTATAATGTTAGTACTATACACTACAAAACAATATAAAACATTCACAGTTTGGTTAAGTTTGAACAGGTAAATTGTGCGAGGCGACAAGTGACGAAAAACACCTTAACTAATTTGAACCTCTTATTAAATTAAATGTTTCTCGATCTACGTCAGTTTAAAAGTTGAATTTTATCGTCACATAATGAAACACTGGAAGGTAGATAGATTGTATTGGCTACAATTTAATTAACTACCGACTAATCTATCACATTAGTTAAATAATAAATCGCACTTGAAGTCATTAAGTAATAGACACGTGAAAAAATCCCTTTCATAATTGAGTTTTATTCATTTTAACCGCAGGTTACGTGCTTCCTGATCATATCAACCATTTATCCACAGTTCTTAGTAGCTATACCTCGATATCTATTGATAATAAATGTTGAAAAGAACAAAGACTTCGCCAATTTCGTGTCTGCGGTTTTTAGTAATGACCTTCATGTAATGATGAAGAAGCAAATGTAATAAAATAAAGATAATTAATAAAAATAAAGGAAAGGATAATTTGCGGAGAAATAATTATTGGTTGCAATGCCATATAAAAATGTGATCGGTCTCTTCGAAGATGACAAACAAAACAACTAAATATAACATTAACGCGTTAGCAGGTACAAAAACAATTGTTAGCAAGATGAGCAATGGCAATGATGTAAGCATCCTTGAGAAATATTTTTTACGCGAAGTTATATACCACAATAGTTTTGAAATTCCAATAGAATTCGATGGAATTTATGATCGTAATATGGAAGCATGCTTCCAATTAGTTTCGCATACTCTATTGAATTGTTTCTCTCTCTTTCTCTATCTTTCTTGGTTAATAGAGTAAATTTCTTTTTTGTGCTTGGGTTTATATGCGAAAAATTATTATTAAAATCTATATATTTACACACTGATTTGCTTCTTTACGAGCAACAACGTGAAAAGATCCTGCAATAATCTTTTAGAGATTAACTAATTAAATCTCCAGAAGAGTTGCGTGTTTAGTAACGTGGAAAATCGAATTAAAGTTATCAATAAACGTTCGTTTTACTTTTTTAAACTTCTAATTGGATGTCCGGGTTGTTCCACATAACGACTCCGAGCAATAGGTATGAAGTAAGTGACAATTACGACAGAAAATTATTACGTAATATGCCTAATTATAAAAAAAGTTTGTTAGAAACAGAGTAGACCTTTTCAAGGCTCACAATTTATGGAAGGCTTTTTAATTGTGTGCAAATGTTACTCAAAAAAAACTTACTGCTTGTTAATTATTGTAAGTTGATAAAAAAATTGAATCCAATAATAAAAGTTGATTGAGCTACATAATGCGTATTATTCCATACAGTAATGAAAACCGATCATATTACACACAATATCTTTATGACCACAACAACAATACTCAACACCATAGAACCAGGAGCATATATGTTATGCAGATTAAATACAATTAACAGTGACTTGATGGTGGCATCCTTTGTGATCTCGATAATAGCCGAATCATCTTGTATAATTTATAGGACCACCTCTTAACATGAAACCAGTTCCCTCGGCACATACGCTCATCCATTAGTATTTATTTGGGTGGCGTAGCGCCTTAAGAATTTAAGAGGTTAGCAACAGGTGTTTTCAGTCAATTACATCGGAACATATTTTTTAGCTGGATCGAATTGAAATACGACAATTTCGAACTGGTTTCCCGCACAGTAAATATTGATTTTAAATGAATTTAATTTTTAATTTACTTATATTTATTCGGCTGACGTTGCCATCTTTAATGAATTCTTCGTAATTTCACGTGGTTGTAATATTTCACCCGTTGATTCCCGAGACATGCGAAAACTGATTACTGTTTGTACGGTGGTGGAGTGTTTTTAAGGTCGTCGAAAGAAACCTGTTGAATGTTGAAATGAAATTTTAAGTGGTCATGTTTGCAATACCTGTTAAATTGCATATATATTTCTGCGTATATTTATTGCGCATGGTTGTATTTTGGCAATGTACACACACAAAAGGTTACCTTGTAAAATTTATTTGTACTGCGACGTTAACGACCTCCAAAAATTACCTGTACTTATCTGTATTGAATACCTCAATAACAATTAAAATAAATACTACTGCAATACAGTGAGTAATTTTCGTTCCAAATGTTCAAAATTCTTACATTTTTTTATACATGGTGGGTCATACTTAATTTCCCATCATTCGGAAGTTATGAATTAAAGCCGCTTCAATTTTAATGTTATGTTATTAAATCATGGGATTTTATAAGCGGGATGTTGCAGTTGAACACGCAACATTGGAATTATTGCAGGAAGAATGTTGATATTCGATTATTTTTTCATACAGAACCATTATGCTGCGTCAGGTATGAGCTTTCGATCATCATCGGTTGTGTTGTCCGTGCTTTACAAACTAATTGATTCTGTCACTAGATACAGTGCCTATTTTCGGCCTCAACATTATAAATAGTATTCAGCTCTAGCTAATATTAGATGTTATGTAGTTTCCGGTAAAAGAATGGGATCTTCTTTAAAAGAATATAAAGATATGTAATCGTCATTTACAATTTAAGACTATTTTTTTAGAGAACGTTTAGTATTGAACATACCACAATAGAACGGGTGGTTTAAAGCTGTGCTAACTCTAGATTTTTAGAAACAATAGATCATGGTTCAACACACATGCGGTTATATGTTTATTATAAAAGTTAAGGTAAATATGATTCAATACATTATATTTTTAGTTGATTTGTGTGATATGAATCCAAACTGCGATGTACATAGAATGTTATTTTTATCCAGAAAATTTTTCAATCTTTTATTTATAACCTTTTCATAAATTTTGCTAAATGCAGGTAGCAGAGATATTGGACGATAATTACTACACCATTTTACCAATCTTTAATCTATTAGGAAAGTGGCCATCATTAATTGCAAGATTCACAACATAAACAATTGGCTCAGCCAAATAATCGCTAACAGCCCTCATAAGAAAACATGGAACTTCATCGATGCCAGATGACTTAGATGCTTAGAAGCAATTTCACAAATAGTTTCTAGTAATTTTAGTTCATCTGTCGGATTTAAAAATAAAATGTTTTAGAGATTGGACAAATATTTTGAAAGTGTTCATTAAATAAACTGGCAAGAGCACAGAGATAAGTTCTCTAGATTCATTTGTAATACTAGTGCTATTTATTGGTCTACCTTTAATTTCTTGATTAATAATTTGCCACGACGTCTTGTATTTATTAGCCGATGACAAAAGTAAATTATCGTAATACTCTCGCTTCGTCTGGCCTACTATACGCGCATAGTTATTCTTATTTAATTTGTGGATCTCAAATAAAGCTGGGTCTCGGAAGTGCTTGTACATAATATAAAGATCTCTGAGCTTAGTAGCGTACTCTCGCAATCATTGAATTCAGGAGAAAAAATAGTATCAGAAACACATATTTTTCTTTCTGGCATATAGAGAAGTTTTTTTTATATTTCTCGGTGCGATTTTCAGAGGAGTTAAGTCTTGTTTGATTTTATTACATTTTCTTCCTACTCGTATTTTGTTTAAACTTCCTTCTTTATAGCAAAACATTTTAAATGACTCTATAATAAAAAATGGAGTGATACGTTAACTTTTACTCTTTGAAGGACATCTTTAGACATAAAAACAACTACAGCAAGTTGAAAATGACTCAGAAGAACAGAAGAAATAAAACAACTAAAGATCTCTACAAATTTCCACCATCAGTACCTATTTATTTTCCCCTGAATAGTCTCTGTAGTAATACCTTAAACGGATACATTCGTCTTGTAAATATTAGAATTATTTACACTGGCTAAAGGAAACGACTAAGAATAAGTAAGCATTCAATATTTAAGCGCACAATACAAGCAAATATTAAAAGAAAAGTTCCTTTAAGAGCGACAGCAAACAAAAATTCGCCGCGGTTCTTTACATCAAAAGATTACGACTAGCGTTTAATACCTCCTTCGAGAAGGATTCTCACGGTTTTTTGTATTACTGCTTCTGTTTTTGCAGCTTATATAGAAACAGAATGTAATTGTGAATAAACTTCGATAACCTTGAATGAAGGCTGAGTGGATTTGTAAATCAGTGAATCGTCGTTTAAGCTTCAGTAATTTCTGACTTTCGCAGTACTGTGAAACTGTTATTTGGTCAATTTATGTGATGATTCAGATGAAATGGTTTCGCCATTCGCTTGCAATACAAATGGAATAATATGTTTTGAAAACCTAGCAATATTTTTTATTTTAGTGAATGCCACTTCAGTACAATATATTCTTCAATAGCACATGGCACAATTGGCTTCAAGAATTGAATCCAGGCGTATATAACTCTCCCTCTGTATTGTTTTCAGGCGGTAAATATAGGACTTTCTACATTGTAATTGAAATTAACGGTGCTCTTACGTGTGTTTTGTCTGCAATGACAGACTTCTGCGAACACATATGCTGCACCATGAGCCAAATACAAAACACCGGCATCGAGTACCAGTTCGTGACGTCAAATACTTTCTCTTACTTCTACTAGAGGATTGTTTCGTTGAGATCACACATGGTAACAAAATTATATCAGATTAAGGTAATAAGTGATCTAGATTAGTTAATTTAGAGCGTATGCGATGTGGAACAAGAAATTTGAATGACGTGCAAAAATATATGCTATACTTACTTGGTAAGCTTTATTTTTAATGTTAACTTTACGTTTTGAGAGATATATGTAGTTAAATTTTTTGTGTAAATACATACGAACAGATTTTAAATACATCACTTAAATAGATTTCTCTCCTGAAATGTATTTGCTTCAGGCGAAACTTTAACTTTTACTATAATCTTTGTTATTCTCATCTATAATTTGATCAGTAATCAATTAATTTG